>OY986054.1:21006236-21343364 GCA_963920205.1 Stenodema calcarata
CCATATCGGGTTTCTGTGTGTACGAATTTTCCATTCGCAAACATGGAAAAACGCGAAAAACCATGGATAACGCTCGGCCGGGATTGCGCAAATTTCCCCCGTAGCCGTTAACCAGGAATGTCATACCGTACTGTCTACTTCCGGTACTGTTCCAGACTTAAAAAGAAACTGATACTGAACCGCCTGATCGTCCGGAACTGACGTTTTACATTCGCCGCATAATTTATATGAGCACTCTCCGCAATCAGCATGTATTCAGCACTAAAACAATAATGCACATGCTGAAAATCAGGCAGTCCAGTCGGGGCAGGTCATCGTCTCAGGCCGCATAAGGTTCGCTATTCCCAAATTGCCAGTAAGGTACTATATTTAGCGTAACCTCGGTTTGCTTCTTCCCGTCTTTTGCCGCAAAACACCATTTACACGACCCTGTTTAATGACACCGTTATCATGACACCGTTTTCATAACACCGTTTGATAAAACAGTGCTTAACACCGTAGCACTGTGATACCATGTAATGTTTGTTTACACCGCAACAACAAACATTCCCGAGACGATGGCAGTACCCCGAAACGTAAACCAATGGATTTTTACTATACGCTTTGTTTGCTATCTGAAAGATCGAGTCGCCGCGAGATCTGGATGGAAGATCTCCTCTCTGTCCTATACCGGTGATTAGTCTGCACCGCCTTCCTGCAGATACACACGGCTCCCTTTGACAGAGAAACGCAAAGTGTTATCAGCACAGAGCCTGATACTGTAAACAGAATGAATAACTGTATCGCCATCAGTTATCACTCAAATTATCACCGCACCGCAATCAGTTACTAAAATTACAGTAAACTTCGAACACGCATTTTCGCAGCGTTATCCGTCGTTCTTACCTCCAGTGACAAGGTTCATGAACATTGAATCCAACCTCCGCAAGAGTACGTTCAGTTAGGTCAAGCTAAACCCTCAGGCCGAATTTTATACTCGCCGCAAATCGCATAAAATCGCGCCACATAGGGTAACCCAGTCACAAAAAGGCGTTTGTCAGGCTCCGTTATTTGCCGACAACTTGATTCATCCGCCTCAGAATCTTTTGCATATCGGGAAAATCGCCAACCAACAAATAAGCCCGGGGAAAAAATCATTTGGTTGGCCTATTTACGGAAGTCACAGGCAGCGCAACCCGTTGACTTCCCCGAACACCGTTTCCCCGTGGCTGGGTCCTTTTCATCAATAAAATCCACCCAATTTGGCCCTTTGCCGTTTTCGCGTCGTCGTCGGCATCGCAGAAACCATCCCATCCCGCAACGCCAAGGACGACAGCAGAAAACTAGCGGCCCACGTACTGACCCATAATTGACACCGCATCTTTGTCAATTAACTCCGTAAATTGGTTATTTCTTCATCTGAACCCCAGCCGCAAGCGCAAAAAAAAATACAGGGTGGATATGTCGTGGGATTTACTTTGGGGCGCCCCTAGACTCCGCCACCGAACACCGATCGCTAAATTTTCCAACCACCCACTCGGCAGGTTAAATCAACTTCGTTCGTCAACGTAGTTCGCAATATTAACTCTGCCCGTATTAAACCACCGTTGTTCTAGTTGGAAAATTCCTAGGGTTCATTCCATGTTGTAAGTGCTCAGTACAACACAACGCAATAGATGAAGAAAAATAACCCCGACTACGATCTTTTATTCAGATAGCCCGAACACCGTAACAAAGCCAATCGATTCATTCCGTCCGCCATTAGGCTCCGACGATTTCGCGAACCCAACCATTGCTAGCATGAAGGTTCACGGGGTTAATCCCCTGAAATAATCTTAACAAATACACTCACCGAATGATCCAAAGACTCCGTAAATTGGTAGTGAGGAATATAACTCCGCAGAATTAAATAGGCAGGCACCGATTATATTTTAGCAAAAGAGCACACAGTATAACAAGGTCGCAAGACACGGGAAGAAGAAGGAAACATTGAGAGTTCTCTAGTTGAGCAGTGATAACATGGCTGCCAACATGATAATACTAATTATAACAAGGTGTCGGATTGTTCGTCCTCCAACAGTGGCCAAATTGTTTATTAAAAAACTCTGCAAATTCTTGACACAACGGTTCATTATCTTCTTTGTACAGATCACCCTTCTGTCTAGATCACTAGGTCTAAATGTCTAGAACCTAAATGTTAGATTAATTATTATTATGAATTATCACTAATTATTAATAATTTTATCAAGTACCTAGTGAAAATTATTATAGGTAATTTATAGTTAGGTATTAATAATTTGTATTTATTATTAGTAATAGTTATTATTAATTATAATTAATTAATACGATATCCGACTGTTGGAATCGACTGGGTTCCTTTGTGCAGAACCTGAATGATAGAGATGATGAATTAATTACAAATAAAATGTACCGATATAATTCCGGGGTTTTTAAGTAATACTACGTCGGTAATAATTTTTCTATAAAAGAAGTACCTACCAACAAACATTCGAAATTACCTTCATTTCCGTAGCACGAAACGTACTTATCAATCTTTAGTATCCATGAGTGGGTTATCTCATGTTCTCGTTTCCAGTCAACACTGTTTCCTGATCGGTTCATTTTCCGCCCTTTCAAGTGTTCAAGTGTTCTCCCGCCATTCTTTCGCCATCTCTCGACTCGTCAGGATTAACCTCACATCGTAAGTACATTTTAGGCCTCATTTTGCTTAAATAGAATACCAATTAGTTATGTGTTTTCCACGGATCATTAAAAACAAACAATGTTGTCAACTCAGTATTCCTGATACCCAATGTAGCAGTTACGTGAATTCTCTATCCTATGTCTAACGTACACTGATCAGTTGTGAGTAAGGGTGGCTACACACTAGATATTTTTAGTCGCGCGAATACGAGCTCATGAATCGCCGAGGCAAGTACATACACAGAATTCAATAGAACACGTTCTAAAACACAGAAATCGCAACACGTTCCATTTTTCGGGCGACACGACTGTCGCTGGGGAAAATTTGAAACTTCGGTTGCGCTACTTCTTCCCTCTTGGCAGTTTTTTTAAAGTGAATTTTTCATGCATAATATCGTTGATATTATTGTTGTTGAATTTTCGTTGTTTTTCGAATAGACAAGGTATATAACAACCTTAACCCTTCAGTGCTCGCGTCGGATCCCTGATGACCCGGTCGACTTTCAAGTTCGAATTTTAATGTCTTCCTATCGTTTTACCCCCACCACTCCTTGTATTCTCCTAGCTTCTGGAAATGATAAGTTTTGTTACCTTTCGAATATTGAACACAGTACACGTCGTATACAATCGCCAATCTGCCCCGACGCGACTATTAGGTAACGTTACCTAGTGTTTTTTACCCAGTGCTGACCCGACGCGACTACAAGCGTTCCTGATTTGTATACCCTTATGACCCGACGCGAGTGCGCGCAGTTCATATTGTAATTCATTTTTCGTTTCAATTTGTCACGGAGAAAATCCAATAGGTGCCCCTTAGCTGTGTTCTTTCACCTTGTGAATGTCGCAGGCGTAAATTCGTATCTTATTTATGAAACGAATAATAATATCAACATGAGCCTCATTGCTGGAAGAGTTGGGCCACCAACTCGTCCAAATTCATGTTGTTGAACGCTCCCAGAACAAGCA
Source organism: Stenodema calcarata (assembly GCA_963920205.1). Classification (NCBI taxonomy): domain Eukaryota; kingdom Metazoa; phylum Arthropoda; class Insecta; order Hemiptera; family Miridae; genus Stenodema; species Stenodema calcarata. The sequence continues at coordinate 21,009,885 of OY986054.1, forward strand.
TAATATGCTTGCTATTATAGCATAATAATATAGCATAATATTATACCTACTGAACTCGCTGAGACAAAAGATTAGACTATACCTCGCAGAGTCACAAGTTCTGACGAATTCGTTTAAAAGCCCAAAATAGCAATTTGTATCGCTGGACGAGCGTCTAACGCAGGCAAATATCTCTTGAGAATGTATCTGCCAAATTCGCTATAATCCCGAAATGCCATATCACAAAATACTTGGAGGGTGATGGAATAGTATTTGATTAATTGAACTGATCACTGAACAATACAGCAGTAAACTGACCGTAGCAATATCAGGTGGCTGAAAACGACTAGAGCCCTCTGTTTTCCTAGTCTTACTAGAAGTGAATCACTAATCCTGAGTTTACTAATCGTTGCAGGTGGTGAACATTAAAATCCGGGCTACGTCCATCGATAACTGCTGGCTAACCCGTACCTAACCCGTCCAGGTAATTGTAATCACTCTGACAAAAATTTGGTTGTTACTCAAGTTTTGAACTTAAAATTTCGTTTTTCTCCCTATAGTATGTAAATAATGTCTGGAACTCACATAGGCTGCGGATTTTCACCATATCCCATACCATATCTACATGTTACAGACAGAATGGTATCTGCAACTTTGCAACTTTAAACATTGCAGTTAGAAACAATCGAATATTGGAACTCAATTTTCATTTAAATGCGGGGCTTATTCAGGTTAAAAAAAGAAATTTCTGACGGACCTGAGCTTGTGGCCCAGAATTCTGATCTACTCACATTACACCTACTTCCAATATCAAGTGTTACTGTACACTATATTGTCGGCCCCACAATGTCGGCTCATTTTAAGTGGGGGAAAAGAGATGTTGTGCTAAGTACTTGTAGCATTATTTTCACTCGTTTTCCAGTCCAACTGGAGAATTTTGTGTTGGCATTTCTGCTATGTTACGCATGGAATGTTCGAACCCACTGGAGTAGTCTATTCTGAACAATTGTTTGATATAATAATTCTAGATGTCAGCACTATTTGCATCAACTGCTCGTGATCCTCATTCAACTGAATTGTTATTTTCCACATTGTGCAGGTTAATATGGCCAATCCCACAGAACAAGAAGAGGAGATGGCTGAGCAAATAAATGAAGCGATACAATGGTTTTCGAGCTTTAGGTCTGAAGAGAAGGCAGAATTTTTGCCTATTCTCATCGAGTTCTCGAAATCCGACCAATTGTGCTGCTTGGGGAGACTCGGGAAAGATACGCGTCTTCACGAACCGCCAATTCAAGGGGATCCGGCTCCATCTGAACGCTATCCAAGATTATTTCATGACAAAGTCAGAATTATGATCAACTGGTTTTGGATTTGGACCAAATCGCATACGTGGAAGTTCTTGGACGGTATAAGGTAGGTACATAAGTTCTATTTAATTTTATTATACGATGTAGGAACTTGATGAACACTTGCTTAGGTTGATATTTATTTGATTAAGGGCAGAATTCATAGTCCACGACCAAGTCTAAGCACCCATGTGCAAGATGTGCCTGCCCTCAGCTCTGATGGTCGGTTCATAAACCTACAATTAATCTGCGATTAACCTACAATTAACCTACGATTAATCTACAATGGAAAAGGAAACAGCAACATTTTGTGAGGAGGAGGAGAAGGCAGAAATGAGACGATTAGTAGTGAAGAGAAAAAATATTATATACCAAAACGACAAGGCTGTCTTGATAATACAAAAAAAAATAATCTTTTTCTAGTTGGTATACAAGGTGGCATAATAATATTGAAGAGGCCTGTGGAGTGTCAGACACCACGGAAGGGGGAAGAGACGGTCTCCCTCTGTATTTGATGCATGAAGCATCTATAGTGGTTAATGGAACACTGGATGGGCAGCCATGTGAAATGATAGTGGATACGGGAGCCACAATTTCTGTAATAATGTGGTAAATTGAGGACTGTAGCTGGGTCCACGATTCCGGTGTTGGGCCAAGTCCGGGTTTATATTGGCTTTGGGAATGGGCCCATGACTGTTTAGTTGCAGATATAAGCGAAGCTTGTATCCTCGGAGTTGATTTTCTTGCCAAGAATGACTGCTGCATTGACTTCCGTGAGAGGTTCTTCAGGTGTAGGGATGAGATTGTGGAATACCGAGGGGTAGGAAATGCAGTAGTCATTCTACAGAAAACGAGCGACACATGGACAGGGAATATTAGGCCTAGATGCTGGTGGTTTTGTGAGGGATTAACTTGGTACCAACTTTTAATTTCTACGACTAAAAAAAATATTAGTTTAAATGCACTAATTATAAGTTTAAGGGATGTGGCTAGTTGGCATAGTTCTTAGTTATGCCAACTGATCCCATCCTTTCCTATGCCAACTAGCCCCACAGCGACTTTCCAAATCAGGTGGCAGCCTGATCTGTAAACTACCAAATGAACGAATTTCGCTAGGTGAATCCAATCAGAATTAGGCACCCTACGAAATCCATATCCATTAGCTGCTCTAATTCAGTACCAATCAGCACAAAATCAAAAATACTTCGGATGGAAAAATTCACCAGTTCGAAAAACACAAATTGTTCCTTGGGCACTGTACGAAAAGGAGAAACTGAGCCTGACTTTGAGCCTTCATTGTGAACGAACGGCTGGTCTTAACAAATTCTAAAAAATAAACTCTATCTAGAATACCTACTGATCGAAAATTCGCTCAAACGATCATGCTGCATACCTGTTTATAATCAAGTCGATAAATGTGTTACCTTATTTTTCAGGGCCATCGACCCCGATTTTGTGACTACCTTCCTTGCCGAATCCAATTTTCCCCCACCAGAAAATTGATGTCCTTGTAAGTATTATTCATTATTAAGTATTATTTAATATTTCCGACAATTTGAACAGTGGAAAGATTTGGTTTCAAATTTATGTCATTGCAGATTATGACTTGGTGCCTCTCGAATATTAGCTGGCTTTCTGCTCAATGTTCCCTGTCACGGATTTCATGTTGTATCTGACTAGTGTTCATTTTCGCGATTTCGCCAGTAGCAATGGTGAAGCGATGTGCTTGGTCAATGGCATATTTTTCCTTTAATTAATCAAAGCAGGAGTTTAATTTAAATGTGGTAACTGACTTGGGTTTCGATTTACTACAACCTTAAGGATCTATTGTGCTGTATTAGCCTAATAGTAGATACATTCCAATAGTTTTGACTTCAATATGATAGCACAGACTTCAATATAATTGGCCAGTATTTGCCGCGACCTGTCTCCTAGTGTATCCGTCTCATTAACACTCTTCACCGCTTCGGGCTAGGTTGAATAGGGTCACAAACAGTAGATATTGATGTTGAGTTTATTTAGCTTCCAGGGTACAAATAGGGCTATAAAGCCGCCCTCTCATACTATGTCTCTGGAAGAGACATAACAACTTCATCCTCAAAGCGTCGACTTATCACATTATCTACATCAAATTAAATAAATAAAAATAAACTACACTTCATACTGTGAGTTTTAGATTTTGGTTTGATTTTGGTAAACAGCCAGCGACCGAAAGCCATTCTACCTATTTTTCTCTTCGTTCCTTCGACGAATATGAAGGACTTTTTGTTGAAAGTGTTGATACGATTGCGATCCAAGTTCAGAGTTGTTCTGATTACCTACTTTTGTCTGCAGTATGTGGAATGTTCTGGTCGGGGGGTCCCCCCCCCCCACTGTTAACGCCCATTTCCTTCTTCTTCAATCAGTTGTTGTTGCTGGTGTTAATCTAATTATTCTTCATTGTGTCTTATTAAGTAGGCACTTAGAAAGAAAATGAAGTAAGATAATTATAGTTGTCTCATCTGAAAGCAGGCGATATGTTGACAATTGGGAGCCAGGGCTCGGGATCCACGAACTGTTGTCTTCACTCTACCGATGCTAGATAACGACTGATGACAGTTAGTTCTCAGGTTTTTGAGAGTACCATTCGGTCTAATTCAAAGAAATCCCAATAACCAAACTGAATTAACGAGGGGATTTCAGATCCATGTTAGTAGGTATATGATGTTCACATTGGAGAAGTGAAATGAAAGGTTTGGTAGATTTTGGAATGATCCCTCAGAGTTGAAATAGTTTCTCAACTCCACTAGGACTTGCTTTACTTGGTCCAGTTAGGCCCACTTGGTCAACTGTTGGTGCTTTGTTGGCATCCAGGCTTCCTATTAAGCTGGGGTGGGGGGCTTATTATAAGGTGTTCTTGAAAAGCGCAGAAAATCTACCATAATCCTTTTGCTTAGAAGGATACGCCCACTGTCCAAAGTTACCACAAATTCACAGTTGCCTTTTGAGAATTCAGACCTACTGAATTCAATAGTCGAACCATTTCCAAAAGGGACCCACGTGGTGTAATGGTTATTATCACCAATTTCCGCATTGCTTACAACTGAATTGTCACCAGGGTTCGATCCTTCGATTTCTGGAGCATCAGGGAGCAAAACAAGTAGAGTGCTAGAAAAAACGTTGAGATATCCACGTGGCAAACTCAAAGAAACGCGACTTTACTATTTTACTTTTAGTCAAACCATTTCCTGCTGATGCTCTGGAACCTCAGAGAGGTTAAACTTGACTTTTTTTTTAATCGTTGTTAATGCTACTTTTTTTCCACAGGGTCAAGTCAATGGAGCTTAAGCAAGTGGAGGTTGTGAAGACCATCACTGTGACTGTTCCACTATTATAGTGGAACAAAAAATTGAATGAGTATCTGCTGCAGAACGAAGATGAAATTCCTCTAAAGAATAATTGTTTTAGAAACTATATCAAACGTTTTCAAGAACATGAAAAAATTTGGAAGTCAATTCAAACTCTGGATCTGAATTGAAGTCTGGGTTTGAATTTAGTTCCAAATTCTTCCATGTTCTTGAAAACGTTTGATTGCGTTAATGTTATAGTTTCTAAAACAATTATTCTTCAGAGGAATTTCATCTTCGTTCTGCAGCAGATACTCATTCAATTTTATTAATTAATTTATTTATTAATTTTTGTTTTTTGTGTTCTTCGACGCATCTCCCGCTAATAGTTTTGGATTTCATGAGCCAGTAAAAATATTCGATGTATTACAAATTTTTTGAAGTTGTGAATATTCTTAATAATCATAATTGCCGTAATAATGATCCATAATTACCTATGATCTATCCTGCGACTTAATTATCGTAAAAGTCACCATGTTCAAACTGATAAATCGACTCAACTAGGGTTTACTAAGCGGGACTTCGAATTGTTAATACAGGGCTACAACAATCAACTTTCCCACTCGAACTTTGCATTGCAGACGCTTCTCATCAAATTAGGAAGGCAGATACGCGTGCCACTCAAGGAGCCTTTGAGCTCCCTTTACAACTCCTGAATTACCGAATCGAAGTAGTTCAACCGCTCATTCGCTTATTAGTATAGAACATGATGTAGCAATGAAGTTTCCCTCGTGAAGTCAAGAGTCGCTTGCCAACCTAATAAGTTCAAACAGAGAAGCACGGTTGCCAACCTTTTTTCCACAAAACCCCCTGACCTGTACTGAAAAAACCCTAAAAAATCCCTAAATCCTTGAAGTGAAGCCTACATCAGAGAAGTGGTTTATTTAAGAGTTGAAACAGTATATTCCGCATACCAGGTACTACCACAAAACAAATACTATTATACCACAAAACAGTCTAAATCTGCCAATATCTCCTCCGAAATTGGTCTCTCAGTGTCTTTGGAAATATGATCGTAAATATGCTCTTCTCCTCTGTTGGCAAGGAGTTGAAAGTGATGAGCTGGATTTGGTGGAGTTCGGATGGTACGACTATTTTGTTTAGAAACGACTATTTTGTTTAGAACAGTAGCACTAAATCTTCAAATAGAAGGATATCTACGGCGTCGCTTTGAAAGAGCCTATTGGTTCCACAAATGCTCTCTAATGTTGATTAGCAACACTAAAACCCAAGGTTTCAGTGTCGCTACCTTCGATTCATCAGTGAAATTTACCCCCTAAAAAAAACCCTTAAAAAGCCCTGACTAGGAAAAATTAACCCTAAAGAAAAACTCTATACATTCCTTCCCCCCAAAAAATCTTTGTTAGCGGAAAAAAACCTAAATCTAGGGGGGAAATCCCCGACTTGGCAACCGTGCAGAAAAGGTATTTTTCAGACGTTCAACTGATTTAGCTCCTATATCTTTCCATCAAATAGACACGAGTAGGATGAAAAACAATTGTCATAAACTGAAACTGAAGCTGAAACTTAGTACGCAATATCTTGGGCTCTAGAACTAAACTTTGGTACTTTATACTGGGAACATAAAGAGCCCACCTACGTACGCACATGTATATACATATGTACATTATGAAGCGGCGTTCATAATAAGAACATACTCATGCCACATGGGGGTGTTTGCAATATTCATATGAGATGACGAAATTCATTTTATTTTCACTGACGCCCATTCGAAGATCATTCAGTTGAAGCGGCTGTCTTTTTGGTAGTGAATTCAGGATATTTTGGAGCAAATTTTGGTTGGACATTTTTCGAAAATTCAAGTTTAAAAAATTTTGAACCGAGTCCAATAGCTTCTTTTTCTTCAAAAATTCGCAAATATGAATGAATTAGCAAATTGGAGGTGGGTTTATAGGTTATCTTTTTAATCAAATCAAGGAACCACAAACATTTAGAAGAATCACTTACCTGTTGATGATCAGTTCAACTATGTTTCATGGTAGCAGAGCTTTCAAATCCATTCCCGCTCCCTTTTGTAAGCTGACTTTTCTACAATTATCACGGAAAACTATTTTGGGAATCTGGTTGATTATATAACATTCATAATATGAAGATACTCATGCCACAAGGGGGAGTTTGCAATATTCATATGAGATGATGAAACTCATTTTATTCTCACTCTGACGCCCACTCAAAGATCATTCAGTTGAAGCGACTGTGAAAGGGAATACGCGTTATCTCATAATCTTCACTTCCTAGGAGATTTCGTCAGTAGCAGTTTGCTAAGCCAGTGACGGAACATGGTTTACATACGGAAAAACGTGATGTGACAAGACAGAAATTAAAAAAAAAAAAAAATGTTCCGTCTCACAACGTAACGGACTCGCGTGACGTCGTTTTCTAGGACGGAAACCTTTTGATATTTGTATTTTTTCAAAGATTCAAACTGTCTTCTTTCATCGGGAAGAAGAAAAAAAAACGACATGAAAGCCCGCGGGTCCAAGATGACTATGTGGGATGCTCCGGGTTAACGCACCTTTTCCTCCCTTGATCCGATTCATCAGCCCTCTTTCACTCTCGAGGTTCCTTTTCTGATGGATGGGTTTTGTTATCTGTCGAAACATTCCACGCTTCTCCTTCCAAGTCTTTTTCGCTGCCATCAACAAACACTCCTTATTAAATAAGGGCTATAATGCCCGCCGAGCTCTGGCTAAAAATATTTCTAACCATCATCAGTCATTCGGGGCCTCGCGCGGGGTTCGTGCATTGAAGGCGGCGTGCGATCGGACCTCCATTGTTCACGTCTAATGAGATTTTTTTCTCTTTTCAGGTTTTGGAGCCGACGTTATTAGATTGAGTCTACACCATAACAACGATATTAGTCGATCTCAAGATCCCCAAGTCAATGATCGCAACAATTTCATCTAAATCCCGCGTTAGGTAGTTGGAGCCTTTAGCGAATTTCAAATAAAAGGAAGGTCCAAAATTTGTAAAACTCGAATTTCCGAAAAACTTGTACCTATATCAAAATCCATTTCAGACCACCCTGGAATCACCGCCATAAATATGTATATTTTATACTGCTTTTTACTGCCTTTTTCTTGCCTTTTTACTCCCTTAATGCCTTTTACTTGGGTGAAACATCCACGCCACTTTCCATCAGAATGAACGGCCATAGAGACTCCATTAGAAATAAGCCCCAAATGACTTTAATTTATAACTATGTAGTTGCTTCAAAATGATTGACTTCTAAAGCGCATTAATAGTTTGGTATTCCTCTTCCGTACGAATTTGTAGGCAATCCTAATGCGCTCGGCAGTTCAGTGCGTGGCGCCACCCGGACGTTGCCTTTCAGCGTTTTATTACACGAAGGCGCGCGCTTGAGTCGAAAACGGCGGTACCCTCAACCAAACAGTCGGAGAAAACCATAATTGAATAAATCATTGGACAAGAGGTCGACCGAAGCATCTAAACTGCTTGGTTTAAGGTGGTTGTGGGACCTGGCGGGCGGGGGAGGGAAGAAAATTAAAAAATTCCCGAGGGGTCCACAGGCCGAGGGAGAGACCGTGTGTGACGTTTATAGGCCGTAAACTTGTCTAGCGGTGTCTCGGTGTCCTTTCACGCGTTTTCTGTTCTTATGAAATCGCCCGTTCAAAAAGTCTTTTCTCGATTCTTTCTCCCTTTGTACTTGAAATGATTGGATTTGTGACGAGGGGAAGGAAAAGGTCGCTCTCTTCCTGTAATGAACGGAACACACCCACATCAGCCTTGTCTTAGCTCAGCTCGAACTTGAGAAGTTTTAACAGATGAATCAGCGAGTTCGGGGGCTCGGGCTTCTCTCGGGAGTCGAAAGGGGGACTGGACCATCTCGAACTACACTCAAGAACCTACTAATAGCTTGATGATCAAATGCCGTTCCACGAACTTCTAGAAATGTGAAAAAATGAAAAGTAAATAGTTTTGAGTAAAGACCGACTAAAATTGGATTTCTAGCAATTCAAAGAATAGAACTCCAAATTACCTATAATTTGCCTCCTGGTAATGCAGGTGAATTAAATGGCACTTGATAACAATTAATCGAACAGTATTGTTTACACCCACATCAGCCTTATCTCAGCTCGACTCAAGAAGTTTAACCACATGAATCAGCAACATCGGGCTTTGCAGACTCAGAAGGGACACAGAGGTCGCCTCACGATCTGAAACACAACTGAAACGTAAATTTTTATAAAAGTTTCGTTTTTTTTGTGGTTATTTTTCGGGTTTTTTCGGTTGTTTCAACATTTAATGTTGAAATTTTGTTGGATTTCTTCAAGAAGCGTTATCTAAGGCAGACAGACATCTAAAACAAATTTAAAAAAAAAAAAAATTAATTAAAAAAAAAATAAAAAGAACAAATTATTTTGTTATAAGCGAGGTGCCTATTTAAATGACTCACCGTTAACGTCCTATTTATGCAAATTTTAATGTAATACTTTGCCTTTTGATTTACCTATTCATTAAAACTTTAATACATTATTATAACTTTTTTTTGGTATCGATACCTATCACACAGAATACACACCTTGGCATACTCTTCGAACTCCCAATTACGTTCCTTTTGCATTCCAATAAATATTTTATTGGCTGAGAAAAAAAACTTTTACCAGATTTGCCTCGTTTGAGGCAAGACGAAAATAAGTAAATTTTGGCACATTTTTGCCCGAAAACGGGGGTCAAAATTAGATATTGGGCCGCAACAGAAACTTTGGCCAGTTTGTTTTGATTTCAAGGTGATCTTGAAACACCTGGAGGATTGATTCTGAACGCTTGAATGTCAGAACTTAATGAATGGAGTAGTGAAAAATGAAGAACTCCCACTCATTATTAAATAATTAAACAAATTTTGTTTCTAACTGGGTGATCCGTGCGTTGCTGAGAATTTAATTCGTTTAGATGGTATGAGTGAAATAACATCATGTGCTTCTTGGTATGTGTTTTTGAAATTCCAATATGTCTAAGTTAGCCAATGCCCCAAGTCTCATCCAAATCGGAAATTTAACATTCTACTGCTAAATACACCAAAATTTGGATATTTGGATATAATATATATTAAATATTATTTAATATTCCACTGTTGGATTTTTATATGAAAGAACGATTCAACGAAAGAACATGAGATTTTAATGAAACAACGTCTGTTTATTTTAAATTCGTCGACGCTCACTTTATTAGTACTTAATAAGATGAAAAACATGGGCCGTTCAATTTCTCGTTATATTCAACATTTTTAACATTTAACATATTTAACATTTTGTAAATTAGAGAAGAAAGATTTTTTCTTCATCGTCAACTCTCCAATCTCTGGAGCCCGAAGAGGGCTCAGTGATGGTCCAGAAACGGTTTAAGGATTATAGTAATTTAGGATCACCTCCAATTAAATTAAACATTAAATGTTAGTATATTCAAACAAAATGTCCGTCAGTTACGTTTAACGCGAAATGAGAATTATTTAGATTGGAAATGTGATTCATTATGATGATTAATATTTTCAGCAAGTATAAAACATTAAATAGTTTGGTTCAATATGTATAAAACATCAAGTGTAGCATCATTTTTGACTGATTGATTGTTTCTTATTTATCGCAGCACTCATTTATTGGCATTTATTACAAGTTCGGTGTCCCAGCGTTGGAATCTGAACACGGGGAGAGGCATTTGATCATCCGGCTCCTCAAATGATACCTCTCTGCACCAAACGGTCCTTTACGGGATTAGGATTCAATGACCTGACCACTCGGAATCTAACTTGAGATCGCTTTCAGTCGATTGATCCAAGTCTAGATAACCAATAAACCAGCTGAGGTATGGTGTTGAGACGCCATTGATTTCATTTGGATCCGGAGCTGCCTAGGAGACAGTCCTTCGACGAATCCTCGTGAGGGTGTTATTAAATGAGGCAAATAAACAATACGGACTGTTCAATCTAATATACGGCCTATGAAGGTTCCAGCATGTTTTTCCTCCGTCTTTCCCAGTAACATCGAGGTCTTCATCATTCCAGAGGCAATTTAGATAGCGGCCTAACCGCAGCCCACTGTTACCGTGCGGTCCCGGGTTCCAACACCACAAATTAGGACCTAGTGTCAACAGCGTGGGCGGCTACAGGGTCCTACCCTACCAACAAAACGTGTTAGTTTTCTCTGTACCCCCCCGAGCCAAAGAAGGCAACAAGTCGTCTGACCGTCGAGTCAGAAAGAGAAGATGGTGTACAGTTTGTGTTCATGAATTGCTGCGGTAACAGAAAAAAACTCTTAGCAAGGACAAGGTTTTTCGGTATCCATCATTCGTACTATTGAACCATCAACGGTTTAAACTGAATGTAGGGTGATGCCTAGCAAATACCTACATTTGAGAAAAAATCGCAGTCCTCAAATAGTATCAATATTATGATGTTCAAAACCCAACACGTCAGGCCTCCAGACACTACAGCAGGAGTTACACTGGGCAACTATGCTTCACAGTCAATTCGAATAAATAATCTAATAAACACCGAGTAACAATATGTAGTGTTTTCTTCGAATTCTACTTCACTGACAACTGTTAACAAACCCCTCAAGTGGAATGGTACCAACTTATTTCTGTAATGTTTGTTTTTGGTTTGGACTTTATTAAATTTATAAAAACATTTGAAGACGTGGTTAGTGAAGTGTCACAAAGAACAGTCTCGTAGAGTCTTGAAATTTGGGGCTTCTGAACCAAAATTCATCTGAATTTCGCGCCACAGACTTCGATGTCCCTCGAGACCAGGGATTTAGAACAGTCCCGCTTCGTTTAACGAGGATGGATTTCCGGACCCACCTCACTCAGGTGGAGGCTTCGCGCAATTCCCAGAAACCTCGTAATAGGACCTGCGAAACCAAAACGAATAAAAATCCCCCAACGATAAAACTGTACTGAGGAGAAATAAGTGAGATCACTCGAGTTCCTTCTCGAGTTCAAACGCGTACAAACGACCGCGAACCATTCGATACACCGCGTAAATTCCCTCATCGTTAGCGAGAGCTCCTCCGATCCGATAGGCCTCTCCTGTTGGACTATCTCCAGCGGATCTTCCGCAGATATCTCGTCTTCTGCGCCCGTAAAAAATTCTCCGTCGGTACGAGTCTCCCACAATCCCGTCTTTGGCGTTTCTCGCCTTGTCCACCTCCTACATTATCGACTCGGGTTATTTGTTAGCTTGGGCAATAACTTTTACGGTAAAAAAGTCCCAATAGGAGAAAGAGAGGTTTTTTTTTGTCGCAAACCTTCTTTTTTTTTAAATTTATTTTTATCTGTCGTTGAGTGTTAGTTTCAGAAGGGAATGCACTGAGCGTCACACACTAAAATTTTAATTAACATTCCTCGAGATACTGAGAGAGGAGAATCTGTCGTCAGTACCAAGCCCTGTACGAAAGACGAATCCTTTCACCAAGTGCATTATTACCGAATTCTGATTCCTAATTTGTCGAATGCATAATTGACAAACATTCGGTATAGTGCAATCCGTGGATTCCATGACTTGTCCTAGAATTCAGGCCACAACTATTTGATCCGATCAGTGGATTCAAAATGAGATTTTCAATAACAAAGGGTCACTTGTGGGTCTGTAGCTGACTGATGTGCTTTACAATATAATTTCTAAACCGTGCCAATTCCCCTCCATTTACCCCAGTTCTAAAAGCCAAAAATCTCTGATAGGTCAGCTTCTTCCTCTCCTAGTAATTTTTGTGACAATGACGTCCGTTGCGGCTAATCTACGAGAAATGGCCGTTCTGATTTATAATTTCATCCCCATTGTTGTCAAATCCACTGCTCAGATGCCGCGTGTCTCTTATAACGCCTGCTCGGGTAATTAAAGGACGTCCCGTCACTCATAGATAAGAGGCGTTGGCCATGGGCAACATCATCTGAAGCGAGAGCATCATATTGTCATGTTGATAAGATAAAACGCCCCTGAGGGGTGTGAAATGGATTGAAGTCTCCAACGGTTGGGTTTTGGCTTATCTCGCGTAAGTGCGCGATCATGGTATTATTTATTTCACCATTGGGTTTCAAGTTACGGTAAAATATAATTTTCTAAACAACCACTTCTTGAATAATTCATTTTCAACGTAACTGTAATTTCCCTTCTCACCATCAGATCGGAATTCAACTTCCTGCCACCATGATCGATCCTTCTGCGATCGTATGGTTTCTAAGTAATTAGATTCTCATCCGTTAGTAGAATCTTTTAGAGAATGGGGCTGTACTCGAGTACCATAATAATTATATTGTTACCCGTGCGTTGTACGGGTCCACATGCATTATCGCTCTCTCAGCTGATGCGACTTCATCCCAATCACTCCCCCATGGTCTCAAAAGGCTGTGTATAGAATTTCAACGCCCTAGGATGATTAAAACGTTTTGTGATTAAACTGGTGATTAGTTTAAAACTTGGAACAACTTAGTAAATTGTGAAATTTCAGCTGAAATAGGTTTTATTGCCCAAACTGTAGAAACCTTCTAGGTTAAGTTGTACCATTTTCTGTCGAATCATGAAAAAAAGAAAATTGTTTCAAAAATGCCATGGGAAATATTTCAAGAAAAAGGAGCTTACGCTATTGTTGCGATTTGAAGAACCTGGAGAATAGTTTAAGATACGATACAGTTTTCGGCCCTTACGGTATTCTTGCCGCCTTGCCAGAATGGCATGTTTAGGGAAACTAGTGTATCTCCACAGTTTCGTGAGAATTGCACACCGTTTACCGCTTGCGATACTTTGCCCGCATTCAGTTGGTGCATACGATACAGTTCTTCCTGGTGCTTACGATTATGAACATTCTTTTCCTCGGTATTTACTTTCGTTTCGTGGCGCTTACGGTCCGAATGATGGTGGATACGACATTTGACCAAACAGGTTGTTACGATACGGCTACACTTTGAGGCTGTTTTTGGAAGCCCTAATGATGTTAGTTGAAAATTTAGTTGCCCATCTCTGCAACGGAGAGCATGCTCTCCGTTGCAGAGATGGGCAACTAAATTTTAGTTGGTGCACCAGTATATAAATATCATTCCGGAATAATTATGGATTTCGAATCAATAAACGCTGATCATGTAGGAGACTGTATCAAAACCGTTCAATTGAAAATATTTATAAGGTTTAAAATTGGGCTCAAAATATTTCGAATTCTGTCGCAAAGATGCAAATAAACTCGGTATTGGTCAAGATCCTTAAAGAAGAAACGTGAGTAGTACAGGAAGAATTTTACCTATTTCATTTTGGAATTCTTCCAATCTTAATATTGTTAGGAGAGGCCAGTCAAATAATATTCAAGTACTTATATACTAATTAGGTTAAAGGTAAACTTAGGTAAAGATACTTGTATCTCTGATTCTCAATATTCCAACCTATTGCTTCAACATTCATATTTACCGTCTTTATTCATATTCACATCTTATTTAATAGTTGGGACTCTGACGATCATACCTACCCGCTATGAACCCTCCACTATAAACAGCTCCCACAACTTTCCCAAGGTAATTCTCACTATGGAACAACCACATAATTTTGATAAGTAGTTAATAGTCATTAGTGAGTAAGTAATATAAGAAATAAGTTATAGATATTAGTAAGGTGTGCAAGCCATGTTTCTATACCAATGTTCATTCCACCTGTGTATTCCTCCTCTGTTTTGTAGCCCAGATGATGCAATACATTTATTGCGAAACGTCGGCCTAGAAAAATTGTTTTATTTGGACCAACCCTCGATACTCACAACATCACTCCTTATATCCTATGTCATGTTGATATCCTGTGTATAATATATAACACAGGATAATATCCTGTGCCATATATTATATTATATCCTGTGCCATCAAGCTAGAAATATGTACAACTGTCAATATACACGAGTTTTGGGTTATAGGGTACCGTATATCACTCATGCCATATGAGGAAGTATATGACAATGATTAATTTGTGAAACAATGTTTATTGAATTAATTGGTTGGCTGGTAATGAATTTATAACTACGCATGATACAAAACTGAATGGAAAATCTTTTACGTCAATTGGTTGAGAAATGGTGATATCTACCACAGTAGTGATAATAAGAAACATAAAAAAGTTTGAATTTCATGAGTAGGTACCTACTTATCGACCAGAGTACACAAATATTCCACAAAATTACGGGGTTCGTGTTCCGACTCTGTTTTGTTATCTGATGGATTGTGTTTCATATCAATGGAAATAGGTGCGCAGGACAAAAGAATCCTGTTGCTGGTAAATAATTAGGACCGGTAAAATCCACATGTGCTGCCAGACGTGTCATTTTCTCATCAAAACGACCTCGTTCACAATATTTATCGTTATCGAGATACGATTTCCACCCGTTGACCCATCATTTCAGACATTTTTTTTCCGTTTCGACTGTCATTTGGTGGTTTAGGTGAGAATTTTTTTTCGTTTGTAGGGGCCGATTTTCGTTTGAAGAAAACAACTCTAAATTACACCTCAACAGGAGCTGGAAACGGAGGCCTCAAGGCAAACAAAGGACAATTACGTCTTGTGGAACAGGAGGGACAAAAATTGTATTAGAAAAGGTCAGGACTCATTTCAAAAAAATCGTAAAAAAAATTGAAGGTAGGAAAAACGGGAAGTGCCTTGTTAAGCGGGCACTCTTCAGCGTCTAATTAGACATTACACCCAAGGGGTGATGGTGCCAAGAGGCGTAGCGAGAGGTCGGTAGAGGGGCCTGCGGCCCGAACATCCGGCCGCCATCGCGGCCGGAAACGCGGCCCGGCCAATCAAAAAACGCGGGCGGGTAACACACGACAGCTTCCCCCACCTTCGTTTTCGTTTTCACACCTTCAAGTTATACTGGTTCCACCTGTTCAATAATAAAGTCCCGAAAACCTTCCCGATGGCACATTCACTTCACACGTCACCGTCAAAAACTCCTGACCTCCCATTTTCTCGAGGTTCTTCGAGCACGGCGAAGGAATAAAAACTTAACTAGGATATCAAAAGCTATTACCGTGCCAACCCTTTCTTGCTTAACTGTTTCTTAATTTACGACAGGGGTCTATCCGGTCCTATTTAACGCCTTTACCTTCACGTTATATTAGTCCTACATGCCTTCTGCTGTTCTATTGGAGGCAATAAGGACTCGTTCCTATTATTCCACGAGTCATGCCCATTCCCACGTCTGACGAGAGGAACGATCGTATCACCCACATGTTCAATGGTAAAAAGAAGAAAGTACCTGTACTGGTTTATCCTCATAGCTGTAGTTAGGGCCCACTATCACCTGGGAAGGTCGAGAGGAGGTGGAGATGGAGAAAAGTGAATTTCTAATAGCTTGCAGCCGGTACTGGCCTATTAAATCACTGTTGGACACGAAAATCAAATAAAGTAAATCGGGAAGATGTAGGTACCTAATGGTAAATCTAACATTTCCTTCAGATAATCAAAAATCATATATAAGTATATCAAATCTACACGTAGGGAGCTAAATTAAGGTTATGGTTAAAGTTAAGCACCAAGAGAAGCGGACCAGGTAGCTGTCGACCAGATCGGTTCATATTATGCCTAAGTATGAGTATAGCCACGTTAAGAGAATGTTCATTGATATGAACAGCATTGAGTAAATTGAAAAGTTCGGAAGAAAAGGAAGAAAAGCCACGAAAAAAGTCAAATTCAAGACTCAATATCCATTAAAAGGGTTGTCTTTTGGAATCACCAAACAAGTCACTATTAATGATGGGTTTTCACCTAAAAGCGCAAATATTACCAGTTTTTCGAGATTCAAAAACAGCTGGTCTCGAATAGTTTTGTGAATAACGAGTATGTCGTATATCGAACAGTGATCTAGACAGAACGGCGATCTAGACAGCAAATTCTACTGTTCTACCATAAGTACCCTCAACTTGTAACGCAGTATTCCCACATGTACCCCTCAAGATTCCAATATCACGGAAATGTAGTCAATCCACGGCCACGAATCTACTAGAAGTACCACCTTTAAGATATATGTTATTCATAAGAACCTACCATATGAAATGAAAACCCCCGAGTGATTTCTCTAGACAACACTTTAAAAAAATTATTTTGTCTTGGCTCATAAAAATAGGATACGAGCGAGTTGAGTTGTTCTTCAAGAGTATTTACGTTTAATATTATTGTTATTATTCTCAATGCAAGAATTTTTTATTTTCTGTTTCTATTAGGTATTCAATTGAACTATGTCTATACCTACCTATTTGTAAAGTAGGAAGCAATTCTTGCTCAACAGTACGGGCTTTGCCTATACTTGGGCAACATAATATGACACATATTCACATTGTGAATATTATTCATATATTTTGTTTGGTGTATTAACTATGTATATTATTTATGAAAAAACTACTTATTAAAAAAAAGTGATATACCAAAACTATATGTACCACACAAAAACGCCTAATTGACCGATTTTTGGCGATCCAAAAACATCTGGTCTTGTATAGTTTTGTGACACAAGTATAATAATATTCCGTTCCGACTAGATCACTGTTCGATATACATGCAATAATATTGTATATTATATTATATTATACAATATTATTGCATGTATATCGAACAGTGATCTAGTCGGAACGGTGATCGAGACAGAACAGTGATCTATACAGCAAATAATATACAAAAAACTATAGGTATCTATAGCATAAACACGAAAAAATGTTAGAATTCAAGAACGTACTTAGAATGCCTCAAACCGAATTTGAGTGGAAGAAACCTACTAAAAACGTAGAATCTATTGCAATCGTGTATATTCTTCGGATATTCGTTTAAAACAGCATTGAGATCGGTGATGTAATGCACGCACCCATTTGTAGACTTTCCTGATCACTCGGGCGTTGCTCCGGAGCGAGTGATAGCCAGGCGTTTAAAATGCAAGTAATGATGTGACTCAGGGGGACATCCATGATTTTCCGTCCCTACTAATCGAGAGGTGAAATGTGTAGGAGGGCACTTGAAATCAGCCTGAGTGTTTCGCGAAAGCATGTACTGGATTTTGAGGATAATTATGAGGGACCTTAGGTGGCCTCTTCCGCATTTCAGCACTTTTCGATACTAAGATAATGATTATTGTAGTGTTTACAAGAGCTCGTATAAACAGGCACGGAATCAAATTTATCTCTTGATGCCAGAAAATGTCATGCAAATGCTGAAGAAACTTGAATCCTCGAGTTTGCGCATTTTTCAGTTCTTGCGCCAATATTTTCCAATGCTTTCCAACTTTCAGTATTGAGAGAACAATGACTAAGAAACAACACCATCATCCACGTGGAAAGTGGGAGAGGATCGAGGCTCCGTTTAGAAATGATTCCCCAGACCCCTCACCACACACGAACATTATGTTAACACTTGAAACTGCAATTAGGTGCCATCTATCCGACCGGCAGTTTCATAGTAATGAGGCAGTTGCTGGAAGGCAAATGGAGCCAGCATTTTTACAACGCTGTTCCATTCTCCTCTCAGATTAAACGTTGGAGGTCTCGTTAAGAGGAGGCTACCACCTAATTATCCGAATAATAAAAAAGCTTTGGTTAGCCCCAGGAAGGTCAAGCTTTACAAATGGTGTCTCTGGTGTTAATTATATGTAAATCTTCTTGACTTTCGTCTTTTTAGTTGACTAGAAATTGTAGTATGAAGGAGGAGTCGATTTTTTATAAACGAATCGCACAATCGTGTGCTTCATGTTCAGAGAGAAAATAGATTATAAGAGAAAAAATCTTGAAACGTAAACCAACAAATTTTGAGGGGGGGTTAAAAAAATTTTTTCTTTGGGCGATTCCAATGGTTCATTATCGAAGATAATAAACCAACAAGCCTACAACATAACAAGCCTCACAACATAACATACTAAGTCATTGATGCACCTGATTCTCAATTACCAGAGAAACTGTAAAAATACCGACCTCTTATGAATCTTGTGGCAACTTCCACGACATTTCTGCCGGTATTCTCTGACTTCTTGTTTGTTTTTAGATTTGGTAAAACACTATGAGCTTTAGGTCTTCGCCGAAGAAAATGTTTAGAAAAATGGGTGTCATTTTTCTACCAGCTACTCAATTTTCAGTAGCTACCTACTAAATGTACATTTTTATGCATTCGTAAAAACTAACAAAAAACGTCGAAACAATTGGGTGTTTTTATTTAACAGTTCCCTTCATATGGGCTATCAAGGCTCATTGCTCTCGTCCATTTCACACCTCGAAACTCACAAAAAACCTCATTTATAAAATAGCACTCTTCATAAGCGATATCAAGGCTCTTCGCATACGTCTATTACACAACTGACGGACAATGTCCAACATAATCGAATTTTGGTTTATTGTCTTCAATAATTATAATGAACCATAGGAATCGTCACCAGTTTGGATTGTCATAAAATTATGAAATTCGAGATGATCCTTGAAGCTTTTCATAACCCTAGATCAATGGGTCAAAATAAATTTTGACGTTTTCAAAACGCCATGTCTCGTTCAATTTTGAATGTATCATGATTTGGATTTCAAATAGCATTAGATTTAGATTTCGAACGGGGAAATGAAGACTTGTCGCACACTTCCATTACGCATCTCGAAACATAGATTTTTCTTGTCAAATGACTCTCTTTATTTAATGATATAACTTTTCATTAGCTCAGTCGTAGGAAGAGAAAAAGAAAACAACCAACTACCTATAAAACCAAGACATTTTGCAGATAAAACTAACCATAGGGAAGGTGTCTTCCGTCGCACTTTCGATGCTTTTCTTTGTTCTGAGGGATCAGGGACGCTGATATACCTCGTACTAAGGTAATTTTTTGAAAAACACTGATGGAAAATCCTGGCCATTTAAATTTATATTTTTCATGTTGATTCTATGGAAGTAAAATACAATGTATTATGTAATTATTATTATGTCATAATTGTATGTAATTGTAATATGTCTATTGTCAAACATATCGAGATAATGGCATATCGATAGTTGACTTTCAAAACTATATCGCTTCTGGTTTATTATCTTCGATATCTTCCTCAGGTCATCCCTAGCTGGGGAAAATTAGTTTTCTTGCGTTTCCTTCTCCTTCATACCTATCAACAGGATGTTTGTTATCGAGGAACGTGCGTAAACCTCGGGAAAGAGGTTGTTACAGTTTCCTCGAAAGTCAAACACCGATTCAACCCCGTTCCTCGTTCGTTCTTCCACAAAAACATCGTCTTTCCTCTTGTCGGCAGAGCTCGAGGGCCGGTGGCCTTTGTGGACTCTTCGACGCCACAATCTTAAATCCATTAGAGCCCCTCTCTCCGCCCATTTTTCCCCTTTTACCACTTCCCAGGCAATTCGTTCCCTTGTTATTAGTTATATTCCGAGTGAATAAGGGAGAACCTGTTGAGAGTCCAAGGCTGCGGACGTCCGAAGGCGGAGGCCCCTTCGACAATGTTTCGAACTATTTCCGTCCCGCGGGATTAGGGTCTTCATTTTTACCTTCAACTGCGCCAATTACCTCCGCTTCACAAGGTCTCTCTTATATTAGAGAATGAAATCGTCGCCGGGATTTTTCGTCGAGTCACTCGTTTGCCTCTTGTGGGGAGTAGACCGTCAAAAATGAAGAAAAAAATCCAAAGGTTCCCATATTGAGGTGAAGTGTCAACCATTTTCGAAATCACACATTTTGACAAAATTGACAAAATATTTCATCTATGCACCAACAGCTGAAAAATTATGTATGTAATCTGTTACATAATCAGGGTACCTAATTTTTTTAAATATAAATTTATTGTAGAACATCTGTTCTGTACAGTTTTGTTACATCAAATCGGAAATCTTGTTGAATGAAATACACCTTATGTTGAACTTGATAAGTCTTGAATAGACCCAGAGTTAACGATAACGATAGTTTGTGACGTGGTGGGGAAGCCCGAGTTCTACAATCTCGGACCGACTCCCAATTGAACAGCGATTACAAACTTGTAACTCCCACAATCATCCCTCTTCACCCCTCACAAAACTAATCGATTCAATCTTCATAGAAATGAAAAGGCGCTCAAAAATACCTCTGGGCGAATGTTTTTATGAGCCATTTTTTTAAAACCCCCCTTCCCTCCTCTATTGCATTTAAGATTTTCGGAGCCAAGTAGAATCCATTTTTTTAAATAGGTACATGAAACTATCAGCAGTAGGTACTGCTCTATACTAGACTACGGCCATTTTTCAACAGCCATTATTAATCGCCCATATGCCAATAACGTTACCATGATATGGGATTTCATGGTTTCTCTTTCACTTATGAAATCTCATGAAATCATTCTGTTCGCTGACATTGACTAATTTGTACTTTGCCCAGTTGTTCCAAGTTATACCTTAATACATACCTAACAAGCACTATCCATAGTTCTTCAATATCGATTCAAACTGTGATGGAACGATCGATATTTGAAGCTCGAGAGAAATGTCCTTCACTTGCAACTTCTCGGAAATTATCATGGGTAGACTTTTAAGTTAAAACACGCTTCAAAACGTAACAAATTCATGCATTCTGATCAAAAACACTGGTCAACAATGATTTGCAACACGGAAATGGACAAACCATTGCTAAGGTTTTTGGGGGCAATGAATCCGAATCTGGCATCCATTTCTCTCCTATAACTCTAGTTTTCAACTAGATTAGGGATGGAAAACGTTTTTTTAATCCAGTGCTTAACTTGGAAATACAATTGGATAAAATATTTTAGGCATTAATAGTATTTCATGGTTTTTGGAGTGTATAATATTTTAGACATTAATAATATTTCATGGTTTTTGGAGTGTAGATTACGAATATGGAGCTAAATTCCTAATACAATGTTTAGTTTTGCAAAACGGTTTGAATCGTTCTTCAAAACACGATTTTTGGAATTGTATTGATGAGGGTTCGTTCATCTACCCGAAAAATATAAATAGGTAATTATTTTACCTCAGTATTCCAATCATTTCGACTAGCTTTGGGTCTTACAAAGGTATTGGATACAGAACAGTGATTCGTAGAAAATAATTAAACTATGTGGACGAATTTCCTGCATTTTCAATGTCTTTTGGCTCTCCCATCCCATTTGCTCAAATTCTGAAGTAACACTAGACGGTTATAGCTACGAAATAGCTAGACCTAGTACATCAATATGGATTTTCAATTAGGCTGAAGATTAAGGTAGTCAAGACCCTTCGATTTCTGTAATGGATACTGAGTAAGGTCCATAGTTTCCTTGGTTCACGGAACACAGGAACCACCTAAAAAGGAATAGAATGAACACATTAAGGAAACTATTCAAAATAAGATAAAAATTTAATGATAATAATGATAATTAATAGATAGTTTATTGGTACATGGGAGAGTTATGGTCCCACCTCGCATACTAATCTAATATATTGTACATTATTATACACAAGATAATGACTAAAAACTAATGACAACGAGAATACCTGAAGAGTATAAAAGAAAGCCTGATGGGCACGAGAAGTGCCTGGAGGCCTTTAGAGAGAGCCTGAAGGTCAAAAACACAACAACATAAAATTGGAGTAAACTAAGATATAAAACATGACTAAAGTATAGGATATGAAAAGAGGAAAAATATGTCGGAAAAGATGGAGGAAGAAGAGGAGTGGAGAAGAAAGTTGAAAGAGGGAGGGAAATTGTAAATATTCTTTGAACAGTAAAAATTGATATAAGTTTGAATTGTAGCAGTAACTTACTAATGTCACAAAAAACTAAATAATAAAAAAATAGTAATAATCACATGGTAAACAAGTTAACCAAGATCGCGTGACCGCAGAAAGTTGGAAACAATGTTTTGGAAAAAGGCGAGTTGTTCAGAGAGAGGATGCCGAAAGCTGAAGCGCTTATTAGGTTTGTTTTTAATAAACTCGAAAACACCTTCAGTTTTTCACTAATTACTTTTAATAGCACGAAATTACGAATTACGAAACAGGGGAAGTTTGTTATCACCAGGATGTTAGTAGATGCCTCGTGGTATCTTAAATTAAGGATAAAAGCCTCGTTATTTGGTGTAATGAATGGGAAATTAGTGTAAATCTGTAGGTGTTTTCGGAATTTATTAGGGACAAAGCTAATCGTCCGAGTTGTTCACGAAACGTGTGGGGAAACCTAGCAGTTTGGAGGTGTTCGAAAAGATTTAGTTGGCCCAAGCGTCGCGAGAGCGCCAGATGCCACGCCACGCCCGCGACAGTTTTAACACAGAACGTTCTTATTAATGTCCTTGTGACTTCCATAACTATACGAAGGAATTGGTGTAATGAGCTGAAATACCTACTGGTGTTCGTTCAGGTGGGAGCGAGTCGGTAACTAGCCCAGTAATGGTTTCCCAAAGTGTCTAACAAAATTATCTACATTAAAATTGATTCAACTATATAAATAATGGGGTCCTTTGTATTTTTAAAATTTACCTAGAAATCTGAAATTCGGGCCTGGGATTTGTTGGGAAAATTGACGACACCATCGATGAACCAGTTGTGGCGTTATTAATTGGTATTGTCCATGTTCGGGCGTGGTAGAGGAAGCTGGATCTTCCTTTCTTGTTTTGGTCTCTCCGAATGGGGAAATTAATAATAAATTCATAAGCCGAGTCTTGCTGGAGGTGGGGGTGGAGCAGAGTCCATTGTTTAGTTTCCAGTAGGCGTGTGTATCGTCTTATCGTCAATGACATCTCATCCGAAGAGAAAAGAAAATCGTCGTACTCCCACAAGATTTGATATCTTATTCACTCAGAACGTCCGATTCAATATTTGGCGCCCCACTACCGCCCTTGTCTCCGGCAATTATTTTTTTTAAGGCTCTCACATGAACCCAAACCCAAAACCCGTAACAAAAGAGAACTGAGCAAATTACGGGGGCTTGACAACCCCGGGTTTTCGACAGCGCTCGTATCAAAAACTTGGACAGGGGACCCAACGTGGGCGTTTAATCGGTGATTTAAATGTGTCTGCGACTTTCGCTATTAATATTTAAGCCAATTGTTGATTGTGGTTGATGGTAATTTCCGCGGTCATGAATATGAAATACAACGGTATGGGAAGGATCGTTCAAGTCCGTAGATGGTCGAGTTCTGGCGCGAAACGAATTACCTGTGTTTATTAAGGGTGTTTAATAATCAGGTTCGAAATAATTTTCGTCTATATTTCGATGGCGTCATATGATAACCTCGTATCTTGATTTTTGACGATTTTTAGTTTTTTGCATGTATGGGAAGAAAACCTCGTATCTCATCGGCCTGTGGTTCAAATTTGAGCGGAAAATGAATTTTCTGCCCTCTAGAGGACTATATGAGATTGTAACTCCTAATGCCACTTTATGCCAATGCTATCAGTTTTTTGCCTCTCCTGTAAAATTTGTTTTTTTGAGATACGAGGTTATCATGTGACGCCATCGATTTACATATTGATGAAAGAAGAATTCGAGTTTTCTATTGAGTGGTATGAGGATATTTGATTCAACATTACCTTAGCGACGGTTTAACTGAAAATTGTCATTAAAAATTTTTTAATTTTAATTTCATTTAATGTATTGTTTGGTTGGGTTAATGAATAATCGATTGGGTTAATGAGAGGGTGTAGTCCAATATTATTTTATTTTATGAAAAATAAAAGAAGAATAAACTTCGAGGAAAATTTGTCCACAACAGTTTATTATTTGTGTACAACAATGTCTCTGCAAGTCCCATAACTATAAGAAATAATCGGAATAATGAGGTAAAATCCATCAGAATCCAGTATCCATTACAGAATAGGAGGTACTTTTGTGTTCCTTCCAAGGGCTTACCCAGGATCAAAACCAGTGGTGGAGTGAGAGTGGGAGGGGGGGAAGCCATGGTCGTTCAGGTTGTAACATTTTATCAGGGAAAAGGGGAAAGAAAGCCAAAATTTATTAAGCAGTTTTTATCAACTAAGTTATTACAATAATTTTCTTGAAAAACAATTTTATTGTAGTTTTTATACCGGTAATATTGTAATTTCTCTTGGATTTGTAGAAAACTTGTTCAAAACTCTCGTTTCAATTCAGTCCTGATTTTCTTTATAGAATTTCCAATGGACGCTCATCAAACACAACTCAGTCAATCTGCCCTCTCCCATTGAACTTCTCAGCCAGGTCTTTACCCTTCGAAGGGTACTGAAAGACCGTTCAGCAGTAGCCGTAGTGAATGGGAAAGCACTTAAAATGAGGAATGCATGCCTTGTTGCAGGGGAAAATATATTAGCCTCCTCCAAAAGTGCAGCTACTTCGATGTCCTTTAATTTGTCACCAGCCAAATCCTTCTTTGCCCACAGATTGCAAATCTTTGCCCACCACAAATCTAATTCTGCAGAGATATCACCTAACTCATAAAACCCTGTGAAAGATAAAAGTAAGTGTTTTTTCGTGTATGAATCTAACATTCAACGATAAAGTTGAAGAGTCAAGATAAGGGTTGATGAATGACCGTCCCCAATATTCAATCGCAGTCTCAGATGGCGGATTACTGCTGCGTATTTGCTATTGCTTTCCGTCTTTTGAATTCCACTTACTGGCTGGCATGGATTCGCCTACCATGGTAAGTTCTTCCGAGAGAGACCTTGGGAGTCGGTAAGTAGCTCAGTGGTGGTCACTTCAGTTTTTCAACAAAATTCG
Organism: Stenodema calcarata; assembly: GCA_963920205.1. Taxonomy (NCBI): domain Eukaryota; kingdom Metazoa; phylum Arthropoda; class Insecta; order Hemiptera; family Miridae; genus Stenodema; species Stenodema calcarata. The sequence continues at coordinate 21,035,283 of OY986054.1, forward strand.
TAACAATAATTTAGTCATATAGGTACATATTATTGATAAAATCACTGTAATGCGATGAGATTGTAGAGGAACTAAAGAGATGTCCCAACAACTTTACAAGCACCGTAGCCGTTTCAAAATCTCCCCTTGGTGCCATGGCGAGAAGATCATTTACCATATTCTACAAGCTAAAATTGTTTTGAAAGCTTTCTAAGATTCAACACAAATCTTGAATAGCTATAACACTGAAGGAGGCTTCAGCTCATTTTAGCTTGTGTAATGTGGTTGAATGCCGACTGGTTCATGTTATAAAGAAGGTCTGTGCAAAATTTCAAGTCGATTGGTTCTGTTACCCAAGCTGTAGACTCATCACAGTGGACAATATTTAAAACAAATATTTCAAATTAATTAACCTTCTAGTCCATAAAAATAATGAAAACTGGAACCTTACCTTCTAGTAAAATGAGGAAAGGACCTCGAATGGCTGGGGAAAGCTGAAAATCATCCTCAATCAAGATAGTCTAGAAAACTAGTAATCTGAGCGTGTACACCTCCAAAGGTTGAGCTAACTTAAGTATCCAATCGGTGCCCCGAAAACGTGCACATTTCCGGTTTTTCTTCAGTTTTTTTTCGCTTACAACTCCTGAAGATCTAATCTAGTGAAAATCTAACAAAGAGTTAAGTTGAAAAACATTAAATTCTGCGTCGATTGACTATCCCAACTTTACAATTGGATCAATTTGTAGGGTATTTATCGACGTCTGAAAAACGACAAATTTTACCATATTGACTAAAAAGTACCCTTTGTCGACTTTCTGTCGTCCGTAGCAGCAAAAGTGCTGGTCCTTTCAAAACCCTCTAGGGTTCAACGTTGAAGAGCATTTAAGCACAAAAGTAGGTATGGTTAAAGTTGGTCATAACTTGATATTTAGGTCTTGTTTGAACTTGCCGTTAAATCCAGGTCACTTCGAGGTAACATCCCCTCTGTTGACTTGGAAAGTATCTCACAACATGACACTCCATAATACAAAACCATGTGTTGCTGAATCAGCCTTTCTAGCTCAACTTTTAGTTCAACTGTTGAACTAGCTCAGTATTCCAGTTATCCAACTCCCTCTCTTCTCGAACATACATGAAACTTATAGGTAATTATGCCAATTATTTCGAATCGTTGTGTGACTCACAAGGACGTCGTATATAGAATAGTAATCTGAACGGAAACCAGAAACGTTTACAGTGTTTTTATTGATGTAAAACTAACTTAGTAAAGCAAACTGAAAATGGGAAGTTCTCTGTCCGTATTTCATATCTGAATGAGGTAGACGGACCTCTAGACACAGTTGGATGGTCAAGCGCCAGTAGTTAACTGGAAACACTAATAAATGTTCCAAGACGTCTTCCAAACATGAAGACATGACCCTCCTTCGTCAAATCCCCGAATCGAAACTCATCTATCAACCCGTCCAGCTCCTCTCGGATGAGGTCGTGAGGATGAGGAGCCAAATACGGCGATATTAGAACGAAGGAGGGAACGTATTCCGCGTATCACCGCCAAAATTAATGCAACTTCGTCAGAGGAAGAAAGATAAAAAAAACTTAGTTATTCACGTTCCCTTTTAACGGGTTTACCGTTGGCTCCGAGGATGATGTGATTAATCGAAGCCGTTGGATCTCATATTTCATAAAACGGAATTGAGGAAAAGGCGGGAACCCGCCTCCTGCATACTAACAAGTTTCTGTTCGAACTCATGACCGCATGTAATTGCCATTTGACGGAAAGTATCAATAAATTCAAGCCGCGAGAAGAAGGACCTATAAAACATCCTTCAGGATGATGGACGAAGGTCTTGAACTATCAGCGATACTTAATTGCGATCGTAAAACCAGCCTAATTGGTGTAGGAGAATCGTTAGCGGGAAGAAGTGGAACACGTGTTTCTGCAAAATACCCCATAAATGATAAATTTATGAAAGGCAAATTCTTGACACAACGGTTTATAATCTTCTTTGTGCAGATCACCCTTCTGTCTAGATCACTAAATGATTAATTATTATTATGAATTATCATTTATTATTATTAGTTATTAGCAACTACCTAGTGTAAATTATTATTAATTATTGTCAATGATTATTACTAATTAATATTGGTAGTTATTAATTATTATTAGTTCTCATCATATCTGAAAACCATGTGCTGTTCGAATCAGCTGGGCTTATATGAACGTTGACTACAGGCTGCCGCATGAATCACCCTCATGTTGACGACTTTTGATCTGCTCCAACATTGAGCCCTTATTATGAACGAACGGCTGGTCGTACAAACCTCTGGATGATCCTAACAAATTCTAAAAATTGAACTTTATTCAAATGTCTACAAAAAATATATTTAGCTAATATTATTATTACGCCCATGAGCTGCGCGAGGGAGAACTTCTTAATTTTCTTGACACTTCACCCTCCGATTAGGCGAAAAATGTCATTGAATGAACGTGAAACCGTAAGAATATTTCAAATTGATATGAATCCACTGTCGCTAACGCGAAACCTTAAGACCAATTTTGGTTTAATATCTTCAATAATGAATCATTGGAATCGCCCAAGGAAAAACATTTTCAACTACCCCTGAAAATTTGTTGGTTTACGTTTCAAGATACCTAGTTACAGAAAAAAAAGTATTATGTTTATGTACACGTCTATTCTCCCCACGATGTTTGACTTTGGTCATGAGGTGAATAATCCAAAATTTCTTCAAAGCGTTAAGAGTTTTAATCAAATTACCTATTTATGTTCAGTCAAAATCCGTCAAATGTTCTCCAGAGACGCGTCCATAATACGGACAAGTGTAAGTTAATGAAGTGACTTTAGTATACAATTATATTATTGGAAACACAACTGCTGTACCTTAAAACAAAATCAAGTTTTTGATTTTTCCAATTTTTTGCTCATTCTAAAGCTCTTGATCTATATGAAAATTGTGCGAATCTCACGCAAATCCCCCCCCCCCTTCCCCTCACATAGATCCGAAATTGTTTACGTGCTTCCTTTCAAGTACTAAAATGAGTACGATTACGTTCTGTACGATGGATTCGGAAGAATTTCGTCAGTTAAAAGTCGTTCAATTTCTTTTCTGATGATGAAGAAATAACAAGCGAGAATGGTTCTTAGGTACCTACTGCCAAGATAAAGCTTGCGATACAACATGAAAATGTCTCACTGTGTTGCGGGCTTGTACGCAAGCTGACGAGATGGTTTACATTTGAGCACATCCTTAAGGGAAAATGTAAATCGATACAAGATGTATCGAAAATGTAAGTCGACCACAAGATCACAAAGCTCTTAACGCCATCCTACGTCCTGTAGTCACTGATTCTGCACCTTCTCCATGTCAGTCCAAAACATGATGAAAATTCTGTTGAGAATCTGCTGGAGTTCATCGGAATCAGAGGCATTCCAGCACACAATTGGACTTCACAAATCTGGTGAGTTTAAATTCGGTTCTCTGATCCTACGTATCTTGAAACGTACACCACAAATATTTTAGAGGGTCAGCCACTTTTTTTCTGAAGCTTCATTATACAATACTAATATTCAAATACGTCTTTGGTGTCGTTGAGCGCAAGTTTTGGTCTGTACCTTTGGACAAAAATGGAAAATTTCACGTTCGATGTTGCTTCAGATGACCCACTGTTTTGTGGGTTACTATGAAAATTCGTTCTTAAGGTCATGCTGCGTTAATGAAACATTGGCTGGTTATCAAAAATTCATTGTAGCGAGGGTGCCCGATCTCAATTCCACCTCGAATATGTTTTACAGTCTGAGGTCGGGGAAGAGGTCGCTTTGGCTGTAAAGAAAATCAGACGCCCGGGACCTCCTGTGACATCGGTTTATAATGACATAAGGAAGCCTGTTAGTTAAGGTTATAGTCGGCCTCCCAGGTAAAGATGGTCGGATGCCGGAGGCCCAACAATAGGAATCTGAAGCGACGATGACGAACGAGAGGGGGATGATGCAGCTCCCGAGGATTACGTGGTGATGGCTCCTTTTCTCAAAAGACTGGGAACGGGCCACCGCGTTATTCATCACACGAGACGACAATGGGCCATTCAACCGGGTTAAAAGAGGTGTTGCCCAGTCATAACCCTCTCCGCCCTTCCGCCAGCTACTTCCTATTTGAAGGTTTCCTCTTCAATAGTTAGTCGTCCTTCCTTCACAAACCCTTGCACGCCATTATTTGGTCGAGACAAAGCGTTTGCCGGTGGGGCCCTCGACGGGTGACGTCACGATCACACCCATGTTCTCCGATAAATAATTACTATGGAAACTGCATTGATATCGCGTCAATTCAACATGGCGGGGAACATCTGGCGTAAGCACCTACTCCCCAAGAAACCAATATGGAGCAAATCACGTTGTATAGGCCTGAATATGAGAGCTGTAGACGAAGACCACAATATTCTCGTTCACAACATGACAATGTACTGCCGCCATAAGTTAAAACCACCTATTTCCATTTCTTTCATGTCGAGAAAAATGCAGTTAAGTGAGGAAGGGGGCCCAGATCACCAAACTGGAGATAAGATAAAGTCTTTTTTCGAACCTTTCCAATGGAGATAGGAAATTCTACCTCGGCAGAAAAGACGCGCCACGTCGAGATCTACGCAGCCATGTGCCCAACTCCAAAAACACCAAAATGGTCGATAGGGGACTTTACCTTAGCACGGCAGTGTACTTCTACAGCAATTCCAGGCAGCTACTATGTTTCCCACAACGGTTCATCATTGTCATTGTTGGTTTAGATCATTATTCAGTTTACAATATCCTAGTAACTTTACGAAATAATTGGAGTAATGAGGCAATGACGAGTCCTGTTCGAGTGGAGGGTAGTCGTTAACTAGCTCAGTGAGGGTATCGTCATCATTCCAACGAAATTCCTGGCCGACCAATCCAATTTTGTTACAACTCGTAAGTACAAAAAACTATCCGACCAGGACAAGTACTTCAGAGCAAACTTGTTAGTTAAACAAGTCCTAAGGAGGCTACATGCCAAATTACAGCTTCATAGTGTGAATAACATAGAAATTAGCTTCAGGACCCACTCAGCTGATCCGGGGCCTGGGCAACGTATAGGAGGCTACATACCAACTTACAGACACAGCTTCATAGAGTGAATAACCTAGAAATTATCTCTAGGAGCCATTCAGCTGAACCTGAACCTATTCTGCTTAAAGTGTAAGTCCTAAGGAGGCTACCTGTCAAATTACAGCTTCATAGTGTGAATAGCATAGAAATTAGCTTGAGGAGCCACTCAGCTCATTCGGGGCCTGTGCAGCCTCAAGGTAAAGTCCTAAGGAAGCTTTATAGAGGCTCATAGTGTGATTAGCATAAAAAGTAGCACAGCATATTACCAGTAGAGCGGTGGTTCCTTAAGCTAATTTCGATGCTATTCGAATAGCGGTAATTTGGTACCTATCTAGCCTCCTTAGGACTTACATTTTAAGCAAAATATGCCCAGGACCAGCTGAGTGGCTCGTAATTAACGTGGCTAAAACATGTTCCATGCGTGTAGAATTTTAGCCGTAAGGATCAAAATGAAAGAAGCGTGGGGGGGGGGGGGGGGGATCCAGGGGGGTATCATTTTTTTTTTCTTTTTCAATTTGATATTCGAGTTCTCTCGGCCGATTCTGAAGGATCATTTCATTATTAACCATAATAAACCAAAATTCAAAAATTTCCTTGTTGTTCGGTCAGGTGGACCACTGACACGTCACAGGGTCGTTGGCACTGTGATTTGTGTCTTTCGGGTACTTATTACAAAGTTGTTAGTCCCGGAGCTGGTCTTGTCATCGCCGACAATTCATTCAGCGCCTCTCATCGACATTAATATGAAATACCGACGACGAGACGATTATTCTTTGCTTAAAATTAAACGATCCTTCCACGAGTCACACGGAAGAGATTTTCCCTCTCCTCCAAGATGAACGTCCCGAAAAGAGAGTCCGGACTCGACAGATATGGCCGTCAATATATCACGAACCCTTCAAAAAGAACAAAGTAATGAGCCGTGAATAAGTGAGTTTGGCTCTCGACCCTCTCACCTATCGGAGTCCACCTTCAACCGCGCTAACAAATCGACTCCTTCTGGAGATGACATCGTGAATGATTGGGTAGGAAATTAGAACTGAAGGATTGGGGTGCCGGAGGAACACTTTTCTAAAAACGCGAAGCCAATCGCCGGGCATTAAAAGAAAAAAAAAACAGGCATTCAAAACGAAGGGGAAACAAATACTGAGGGCGATTCAGGATTGAGTGAGACATTGTCGAATTTATCAATGAGGCGTAGCGATTGGAATCTTGGTAGGCTGTTGGAGGTGCAAGTAGGTCGGTTGTAATAAACTTCTACAGAACAGCACACAATGTTACCAAATGTGTTAAAAGGGTTACTCGTTCCTTGCACTCAGCACTTCAAGCTCAGTTCAGTATTGTCGTCGTTAAAATAAACACCTATTTTTCGCATTTGCTTACTCAATTTACCACACACTGGCGACGAGGATGGGATTGAATACTAAGGCTGAGTGTGATCAAGATTTGTAAATCATTATTTTTTAGCTTGGGCCTGCCCGACCATCTAGTGATTGATAACAGCTCCTAGTATCGGAGTGAGGAATTCCGTTCATTTTTGTCATACGAGGGTGTAAAACTAACTTTCTCGCCACCCTATCATCGAGCAACGAACGGAGCAGCCCGACAAGGTGGATAAGATTTGTGGACCTCTTGTTTTGTTCAGAATGATCCACCCCATAACGCAGGGGGTTCCACATTTGAAAACAAAACTTTTCCTGCTGCGCAAAACGTTTTGTATTCTTACTTTTTGATCGTCCCTCGTAACCTCTAAATGACCTTGAAATATCGTTTTTCTGACGTGATGGGGCTCAGATGACCTCGGAATCGGATTCAGGATGCAAAAATACCTTGGAATACCATGGTCCGGTCAAATAGTCTGGACCTTTGTTTTTGGTTTATTATCTTCGATAATGAACCATTGGAATCGCCCAAAGAAAAAAAAATTTTAACCCCCCCTCAAAATTTGTTGGTTTACGTTTCAAGATACGTAGATTCAGAAAATCGAATTAAAAAAAATCCGTCCGTCCGCCGTACGCCGTCCGCGGCACTTTGCCCAGTTAGCGTTGAGCTAAAATTACGAAATTTGGTTTCTGGGTTTGGACCAGCCCCACAATGATCCTCGAATTTTAAACCAGTGTTATTATTATATTCATAATTAATATGAATATAATATATGATATTATCATTAGGTCGGCCCAGAAGTTCGTTGGAAACCTGGAGACCATTACTGAGCTAGTTACCGTCTCTCCCCATCGCTCAAAGAGGACATTGATGTCACGTTGAACGAACGCATATTTCAGCTCATTACACCAATTTATTCCTACGTTATGGGACTAGTAAGGATTGTATTCAGAACAGTGATCTAGACGTCTGATCTAGACAGATCTAGAACAGAGTAGAATGCTTCTCCTGCAAACGTTTCCTAAAACCTTTCATGATACATGAATATCGTCAAATCAACGTTACGAGTATTTTTAATGAAATGGATATAATTCGATAAGTGTAGCAAAATTCTTGAGCAAATAAAGCCAAAATATGCGACCACCGAAAGTGGGAACAAAATTCCTGACGCACTGAAAAAGGACGACTTCGATTGAACTCGTCTACTGCTCAAAAGGCTGAACTAGCGCGCATCCAGTAGGCGCTGGTCGAGTGAACAGTCGGTAGGTAGATTAAAAACATACAATTTACTTTACAGCTCGGTTAATAATATCTAACGACATACTGTAGAATTATCGCCACATTCACACGAACAAAAATACATAAACCACAGCTCTGCGACGGGGTAATAAAAACCCCAATGAAGTAGAAATGGAGGGACGTAAATTCACACGGTTTATACAATTGGATTGGCGCTGGGTGTTTAGCAAGTCATACGCTATCTATAGATGCAAATCGAGAAACAACGGGTGAGCTGCAATTAACTTTGAACCCTCCGGATGGTCGACGGAGAAAGGTGAGCATAGAAATTGAAATTCCTCGACTTGCGTGCTATCTATGAGGAGAAAAGGAACTTGAGGACGCGAATTAAGTTGTTCCATAAATCAAAGGGATTCAGCGGGGATTTATAATGCAGATGAAATCGGCCCACGCTCTTAGTGGGAGCACCACAGCACACGGCGTAGTTAAGGTATCAAATCTGAAGAGAAGAGGAGGTCAACGATGAGGAAAAATTTCCATTAACGAAACAAAAAAAAAGTGAATAATTCACCAAAATTGGCTTTCTCAACTCATTCATCAAAGCGGATCTTTTTTTGTTGTAAGTTTTATACGTAAAGGCGACTCGAAAAGCGTGGACGCCTACGAGGTGATGATTTGCAGTAAAACTAATAACAAATAAGTAGCCCGTTACAAAAATTTCTCAAGATGACGATGGGACGGGGGTTTGTGACCTAGAATCGAAAGCGCCTCGTAAGTCTATTAATCAAACGCCGACCGACCGAGGCAGTTAATCACCGGACAAAACCGCGAGCCCGTCCGGAGCTCAGGATGCCTCAGATTGGATTCCATATAAAACCTAGTTTTCGACATCGGCTGACGAAAAATGGATTTGAGGAAGAATGCAGGAAGGATGCGGATGGGAAGAACAACCACGTTCTCATGCTTCAAACCGAAAACACATAAAATTAAACCGGCACTTTATACGACATGGTTCACCCACAACCGTTAAAACAGGGCATTTTGTCAAAAATCATAATTTAGGCTCGACATGTAACCAAAACAACAACTCTGCAAATTTACACAACGGTTCATTATTACGAGTATAAAGATAATTTTAAAAACACAGTCATGCAGCATTGCTATAAAAGCGAATTTTCGACGAAATAACGGGTTTTATGTAAAACGGATTTACAGGTTTTCTATCAAATTTTGTCTCCTTTTTTACCGAGTAACACCTCAGTTTGAAGATTTTCCAACACTCAACATGACGGTGAAGTCTGAGTTACGATATCTTATTCCGTTATCAAATTAGAGCAGATTAACCATGGAGAACATCTCAAGTAACCACGTTCCTTCATCTTCAAAGTGCTCCAGTTTGAGAACGGTACAAGATATCGTACGGTTTTAGCCTTTAGATTGTCATGACAGATTTTTGGTGAAAATTTGAACATTTAATCTCAATTCTGTTGGGACTTATTGTCTGGCATGACACATACATGTATGTATGTGCATTATGTATTCGTATAAATATGATTTTTGGTGTCTTTTGGTAGTGAATTCAGGATGGTCTGAAACGGATTTTGGTATGAAAAGTTTTCGGAAATTCGAGTTTAAACATTTTGGACCAAGAACCGCTTCCTTTTCTTTGAATATTCGCTAAAAAAAAACCCCTATTTACCTTCCCCTCTAAATTTCAGAGTTTACGTTTCAGGACACAATTCAGAAAATCGAATTCGTCCACCACCTCTTAATAACTTCTGTACAGATCAATCTTCTGTCTAGATCACAGTTCTGTCTACAGTATGGTTGTGAGCCGTCTACGGCACGATATAGGAGGAGTAATGAGTCATTTTCTATTTTGGGAATATTCAAAAGTTGCAGGGACTGTGTGGAGGCTGGTCGAGATGTAAAATCTTGTGTTTCTCCAAAAATTGCTGCATATGGTTTAATGAATGCGCTGGCGGGATATTGTTGTGAAAAAAACCACAGCTTGACCGGAAACGCTGCCAGTTTCTGGATCGTAACCATAAACCCACCATAAACCTCACCAGTAACAACCTTTTTAAGGACGTTTGGATTTGAAATGGCGCTCCAAGGAAAGCGGTTTGAAGACATCGAGACGATTCAGAGAAATGCGACGCGCCAGCTGAAGACTATTCAAAACTCAGCGTTCGAGGACTGCTTTGAGATGTGGTAGCACGGAAGCCGGGTGCCACGTCCCGGATGACGAAGAATGGCACCAGTGCGATATGAACGCTGGTCGGATACATACAGACCTCGTAGAACACTGATCTGTACAGTGTACATGCGATAATAATCCATTGCTAAAAAATTTACAGCCAAAATGAATTTCTCTGAATCTCCGTAATTTTGGAAAGTTTGAAAGTTATGGTAGTATTTTTCAGTATTGCTATAAAAGCACCACTTTCAAGTGAAGCTACTATCGGTGACTACAAAGATGCCGTCATCAAATCCGAGTTAAAGGCAGACGTACCTTACAAAATCAATTGCCCTACTACCAACACCTTGAGCGGTCATAATATCCAGTGTGATTGGTCACTATTTGAATTTATTCTATTCCAGTCGATTGGATTGATTGGTATAACATGACTTGGTATAACATGTACTGGTTACTTCTCTGGGGAACTGTAATTCATGCTAATGAATCTGCTGCAGTATTCGGAGTCGTAAACGGATAAACGGGACAGTCGACGCACTTTTTTATTTTTAATTTTTACAAGGGCCAATAAAACACTGCAATAAATCGGTAATTTTACGTACCTTATCAGTTAGCGCCTATCACAGCTAAGAGCTTAGTAACTGGGATTGAGTCATTCGGAAAAATTCAGGTTTCCGTATTTGAAGAACTAAACGCGAGGAATAGCGTCGTTTCTTACAACTTGGCAACCAAAGAAGACAATAAATTACGGAATGCGGTCCTCACACCGCGAATGGATAACGGGATTCTTCAAGTCTCCTTTTACTGTATTTTCAGGGCCAGACAGGATTTCCCGTGTTTTGATCTATTCGACAAATTTTATGGCGCAACGATTCATAAAATACCGTAAGGTACAATTCTTGATCTGGGGAGCTGTTCCAAAATGCGTTTCGTGAAGTGCAACATGTGTCAGTTATCTACAAAAGAGTATTGCAACCCATTATTTTCAACGAGAATTTCTTGTGCAACGTGTGAATTTCTATGCTCCTTTTACGCAATGAGGTACTGTGCTGAAATTGTGAAAGCTCCAGGTTGGTATGTGAATTGGATAGAATCAAACATTTTAAATCTACTCGTCCAATTTGGGGGACTTGTAGGGTCCAAATCTGGCAACTTTAAACACAACGATTCGAGCAAAAGGCACTGTCACTCTGTTGAACTACCTACTAATTGTGTGTTTTCATTCAATTATTTTCTAAATCTTTTGTAATCTATCTGGTTTAATTGTAATGTTGTGAATTTTCATTGATGTTCCGTGAATAAATAATAAATAAACTGTTGGCATCACAGTTGGCATTAATAAATCCAGATTGGTTTAATTACTTGTTAGTATAGTAGCAACTTATTGTGGTAGATAGCTCAGAGTGTTTCCTTACCAACGAGTACATTTTCCAGAATTTTGAATTCAGCTCGTCCTTCTTTTTTGATTTTCTCCACGTCAGCTTGCAGTCAGGAGTCAAGCCAACGTGTTTGGCCTCGCTCGCATAAGATACTGTTCGCAAGTTAATCTGTCTTCAGACTTGTAAAGTTGATAATTATGGATTTCGTTTTGTTCAATTTCGTCCTCTATTGCTTTGTCCATCTTAGGACATTATGGCTTACTGGTGGCTTTAGCTGACTTTCCAACTGCAAGAATAGCCGTGCCATCAGCGACAGTTGCTGTAAGTGTATCACCTGGTTATGGTAGGTCTCTTGTGTACAGCAAATACAGTATGAGGCCAAGGACACTGCCTTGTGGGACACCTGTATTTAATATCCTCAGTTAATAATACTCACCATGGTATGTTACTCTGAATAATCTATCTGCGAGGTACGACTTCAGAATTTGGAAGAATTGGACCGGAAGATCCTTTTGCAGTTTTCTTAGTAATCCCAGACGCAATACTTTATCAAATGCTTGCTACACATCTAAAAAAGAACAGCAGAACATGTATTTTCATTTCTTCAAACTAGCATTAAATCAGATTCGTGTATCTGGTCTATTGTGGGGTGTTGTAAATCCAAATTGATGTGAGAGAATGAGGTCCCTTTCTTCTGTAATAGGTTTTAATCTTTGAAGGAGTAACTTTTCCAATAGCTTGGACATGACTGGCAGGAGATGACTGGCGATATGTCACCACTATGCTTGCCTGTTTTCCTAAAATTAAATATATGTCGACTCCATGCACAAAAATCAGGTTGTATTGCATTTTGTGGTTAAATTAATTGTCACCAATTTCAATTATAAATCTTATAACTGAATTAATAATTGTTTCAGCTAATTTATAAACCGTCAAATGAATTAATTTCTTGTGGACAGAAATATTAGGAGATAATATTGTTGTGTTTCTCTTCTCATTCATTCATAGATTCCGCCTCGCATGTTCACAATTATTAATATTAATATTGTTGAATTTATTGTTGAATTGGAAGGAAATGTAAATAAATTTAAAGGAACGGGCATTAATTTGGTGGGAATAATGTCGACAACTGAAAAACAATACTATATCCCCTCACAACCTCACAAAAGCTAGTACTAAATATCTATGACCATTTTTGAAGAGTTTGCGAAATTTATAGGAGCATCGACCACCAAAATGTAACCATTTATAACGGGGCAACCGTATGGGGAGACCAACACGGACAGTTATGGTGGCGGACGTAGATATGTTGCGAAGATTAGTAGCTATGCATCCCAATCATATCCCACCGCGAAAAACGGCTCGTTGATTTACGTTTGGTCCATTGAAAGCCATAACCACTATTCCGGCTCAATATTCCCTCACGATAATTTATGTAGGTCGGGACGGAGACTTAAATCACGTGTGACGTAGTGGTCCATTCCACTAGTCCTCGCTACCCGGTCGTTGTTTTGATTTGTGTTGCGGAGCTCTGTAAGTTACGTTCTTTTTTCCTCAGCCATCTTATTTGTGATGCAGGGTTAATTTAGTTTATGAAATACCGATGATAAGGTGGTTAGCTGGTTAACCTAACCACTGAGCTAGTCACCGACGACGCCTTACTACACGCACTTGGGTCAACGATTTAACAGAGGTTCGCACAGCGAACGAAGAGGTTTCGTTCTGGCATTTCGTTTTACACAGTAAATGAACCCTAAAACACTTGTCATCAAAACTTGTGTACAACAAGTTAGGGTTGAACACTGTATGAACAAGGTTTATGAAGAAAATGTTTACAGTGTTCAAAGCCGTGAGCAGGACAAGTTTGTGTTATGCAGCGCAGGTAGGTTAATTAAGGTAGGCTAAGTGGGTTAATTTTTCATCAAGAGATTGTTCACTTTGCCCACGAATACGCCGAACTATAATATAGTCCGGACCATATTATGGTTTTCATGGAGAGTGGAGTGGAGCAGGTGTTTGCTTGTACCAGTAGCCTCTGTGTGGACTTCTGGACTAGGGTTCTGGAAAGTTCAAGGTCGAGGCTGGCTCACGTGATGGCCCGAGAGGTAATCACAAGGAGATCCACAAGATATCAGCAAATTTTGGGCCCGACGAGCTATGTATTGGATTAGAACCAGGGCCAACTTCTTGTCCGAAGTATTTGTAGAGTCCGCTGTGAGATGCTTGATCTGAATTTCAAGCCTTCGATTTCAGATCAGATTTTGACCTCTCTGTAATGGGGGGGGGGGGGGGAGGATGAGGATATTCTGCATTTTTTGGGCAGGTGCCATACTATCCAGTTCTTTCCACTCAGATTCTGCGTTTTTTTTTTAGTAAGTTATGGTAAGTAATAGTGAAATGGTAATAGTTATTTGGATTAAGATTCAAACCCCGGCTAATAATAGCCTGGTGCTGCAGTTCTGTAACTGTAACAGTGATAAGTTGCAAGTTGTATGTGGCAATTTATTATTAACACACTCAAAATACAGGTACAAATACATTTAATTAAGAATTTTACACGTTTTAATTTATTACGAAATTTTTCTCTTGCAGCCATTTTGATGTGTAATCCAATTTTGAATACGTCTGCTCCAAATAACGATGAAGGTTTGTACTGAAAATTCTCGGGTCTTTCTATCAGTTTCAGGTTATAATGGGCGAGTTTTGACCTGAAGAACGATGATGGTGTCGACGACGAACCTCCTACCGGGTTGTGCTACGGACCACCAAGTGTTAACAGCTAACAGTGTAACAACCGCCACCTATCGCACCCAGCTTCTACGTATCTCGCCCTGAAATGTCAATATTTGATTGGGACTTCACCTAAGCTCACATTCCCCGTTTCTCACCTCGGCCCGGACAGGCCTTCATCCCCCTCGGGGCTACAACTGTTAAGAACCGAAAGAAGGGGAAGGTGCTAAAGCGGCAGAGGCCAGCGGTAGTTGGGACCATCCTGGAGGGTATTCCGAATGCCGTTTTCAACTCATTATCTTCTCAAACGCACGAGGGTCAAAGTCGTAGCGGCGGACGCGGGAGTGGGACGCGCCCAACGGGCTGAAGACTCCGCTTGCATTCCACGCTTGGTAATGTACTCGTACCTGGTTATTCCTGACGCTACCACTTGCACGGATTTAAACGGATATTATGGACGACTCTGAAGAAAAGTATGACTTGGTGTCGTCACGATGCCTTTCAGTGTAATGAGAATGAAATGAAAGCCACAATCTGCCTCCAAGTTCTGTGAGCGTCTCATTCAAACGCCTAATATTCAATATACTGCAGAGCTAAGCCAAAACACAATCATCAAGGCTAAATGGCTGTCGAAGTAACGAGAATATTAGCTTCGAGTTAAATATAAAATAATGAAATCACTTGAATCACTAGCTTCATGCAGAGTGGAACTGTGCTCTTGCTGACTAATTCTCCTCCCTTGTCTGGATCCTCTTCAAAGGGCATAGAGCTGGGCTGTGGCTCACTATAAATCCTGATTCCTGCGTCGCGGGAACTGGTTCGCCGATGAATTAAACTTGAATATTAGACTCCTTCAAATCGCGACATAAATCACCGCATGCTTCCATCATGTTTTCTGTGGGTGAGTCTTCGCCTCGAGCACTGGTTCAGAAGGTCGCCATTTCGCACTTCAGAGCTGATTCCTATCGAATTTGAGTTTGAAGAGCTTTTACTCAAGATGAGGTCGCATCACGATGAGACGCATCAATACCCAAAATCACAACAACCCTACGAAAATCGTCGAGGAAGTGAAAAAAAGAAAATTGGTCGTTTAGAAAAGAGTTTTGGTCGAACAGAAAAAGGCAGCTGCCATCCAGCTGTGTTCCAATTAGGGATGTCGATAGGTCAATTGGACTATCGATAGTACTGAGCCATCGATAGGGTATCGCTTGAAAAGACCCCTATCGATAGTTCGAGAAGTACCTCCGTGCTCCATACCAACTGGTTTCCAGGCTTTCTCAGAAGACATGACTTCTAAGTCAAAAATTGAAAAATCAGAAAAGAAAAAACCCAACTTCAGATATCTACCATATTCTAAATGTTTAATTTCAGATACTTACCATATTCTACCGTTTTTAATGATATCAAATAAACTTTTTTCTTCCTATAGGTACGAGTTTTTCTGTACGTCATCGTTACTCCTTGTAGGTTCCCTACCATGCCTTTTGTTGTACCATTAAATACCCACGATGGCTTGTTTGGTGTAATATATAAACAGGCATAAAAATAATGAGCAACACAAATAATAATCATAAGCACTTATCCTGTCATCTGTATAGCATTATACCAGGGCGATCGATATCTTCGAGAGTTGTACTAATCCAATTTAGTAAACTATCAATAGCATGGAGAGGTGATAGGCGATAGTGTCGAAACTACCCATAGTTCCAAACCTCACAAATGATTGATCATCAAAAAACATACACAAGCAGGAAGAGCCTTTTTATGAAAGTAGTGAAGCCCTAACCATGTTGCAACGAAACTTTTTTTACCGTTGGAAACTTTTCCAAGTACTTCACAACGGCGAATAAAATGTATTTCCCCTTTCTATTTGAATAATACATTAGTTTGACTGTTGTTGGTTGTTTCAAATGAAACTCAATGGCAAGACGAATCTAACGATGCCAAAAAGTCAATGTTTGGGAGAGTTAGGCATCAAATCCACCTCAGGGCAACAAGTGGTTGCCCCATGTCACTCCTCCTCCTTCAAGCCACCCTAGTGACCCCTAGACATGAACTTTACCACATCTCAATAACCACATCTGATTAACCACCTCGTAATCTAGTTTTCTTGTTCGGAACGTGAGTGCTAAAATTCCACTAATATCGTGCTTCGTGTCTATTTCGTAGGACATATTTCCACCATTTCCAACCTCCTATTCCCTATTTTCAACATTCAATTTTCGGCTTAGCACGGCAGTTTAGCTGGTGCTCCATGATTGGGATTGCCAAACATACGGTCAATCAATATTTTAGACTCGGTGTCCGTATCTGCACTGTATAAAAACAAAACCTTCAAAATGGACGTAAGCAGAACCTGTACGTGATTCTTAATTGTCCATACAAATCCGTCTTCCAGCACTAATACCACCACCACCACCTACTAATACCACCTAATTGTTTTGGATGAATATTGCAAAGGTTGTGCCCAGTAGTGTAAAGTTTTCTGAGTTATTTGGAAATTCGATAAGACGTTCATGATGCATGACTGGGACACCTCAAAAAAGTATTATATCTTCTCCAATACGGATCGCCAAATGGTGTAACGAAGTCTTATGAATCCCAAAGTTACTGGGGCGATAGTAGTAAGCAGAATACGCAAACACGAATGTAAAATCCTGTGAAGAGCGGTATCTTCTGTTATAAAGAAAAAAAAACATGTTTGTCATCCTTCCGTTCTACAACCGCCTTCTCATCAATCACAACCGGCTGGGAAACAATTGGTATTAGTTACCCGCTCTGTGAGAACTTCAATTCGTCATACTTTCGCAACTCTATGTGAGGTCTTCAACGCTCCTCCATTCAACTCTCGTTCTCGAAACCGTGAAACGAGCTATCGGAGAAACCCGGTGATTAACCCACTCAATGAAGACCCCGAACCCTAGAATTCAATTGTTTTGCGGATCCGTTGCGACAACAAAATCACTATGATGGTTGCCGCATCCGAATGGTTAGTTCCATCAGACTACTTATATTTCTCACTCTCTTCGTACATGGGAGAGGTCGAGGTGATTTACAAAAAAGAACTTTGTCTGTTTTACTGAACAGATTTGGACAAAAAACAATTTGTAGAAACACGATCAGAAGTCGTGGGAACAACGTCAAGATCTCTCAGTTATGGAGTCTCCCAAGATCGTGAGCAAGAAACTAGATCATTTCCTTGTTTTATAAAGTTTCGATAAAGTCAACCCATTTTTCAACCTATTTTTCATTCATTCCAATTGACTTCTGAAAATATTCGAGGGAGTCTCGGAGGTAGACCGGAAAAAGAATCATCAACCTTAAACAAATACGAGCTTGTAGCTTCTCATTGGGTAGCCCGAAAGTCGACAGGAAAGTTGATGAGACCTGTCACTGAACGAGTAGCGTTTCTTCTATTCAACTATTTTGTGATGGAGTAGACAGGATCAGGACGAACCTTCAGGATCGGGAGGGCCTTCGGGTCGAAATCTGCTTGTTCAAATGAACCACTAGGCCAAATTTGGCTTTGGTTGAAAATTTTACATAACAGTGGTGTAAATTGATGAGTGATGTAGAGAAAATAGGAAAACACAGAAGCTTTCCTTCTATTCAGCAATTTTGGGATGGAGGAGAAGGATAAGGATGCATATTTGAATTAACTACTCGACCAAATATGGCTTGTGGAAAAATATCCAGAATAGCGATCAAGACATGACGTTGTTCTAGAGAAAATAAAACAGTCATGCAGCATGGCTATAAAAGCGAATTTTTGAAGAAATACTGATTTTATGTAAAATGTCTTCAGTTTACTGTTTTTTTAAAAATGTTGTTTCCATTTTTTGCCGAGCAACACCTCAGTTTATAGGTTTTTAAACGCTGAACGCGATGGTGAAGTGAGAATTACGATATCATATTCCGTTAGCAAATTAGAGCAGATGAACCATGAAGAACATCTCAAGTAGCAGCCACTATTCTTCATCTTTCTGGGCCAAATTTTAATTACAGTTAACTAGAGAACATAATAAACCGTTGTGGACAAATTTGCAGCGACTTCCTTTTTCAAATGCACAGGGCTGACTCCGTTATTTCCAATTCATCATATCTACGATGTTTCATCGAAAAAGTTGAGAGGTGATTTGAACAACCCGAATTACATAATTCCTGAATGTAAGTAGCAATCATTCAGAGAATTAATGGGAAAATTGATCGTTCAAGCTCGTTGATTGGGAGTTTCTGTTGCTTGGTACTGCAACATATTATTTAACAGCCGCGCCGCGCGGATTCGAAATGAAATACCGTTGCGGAGATTCCGTAATTATCGCCGCTGCAAGTCGCAAATAACTACCAGCAACGATAATTGCGTACGACGGTAGGAAAAAGGCTTCAAAGTACCTCGACGGTTCTATAAACAAGACTCGGGTTTATCGGTTCCACCGATTGTGGATCGCTTATCGGATGGGAATTCTTAATTATCGCCGGTGAATCGTCGACGGTGCGACTCGTCGTTAAGTCTGCGGCGTCCCTATTCTAAATCGGATTGAAATCAAGGTTGATGATAACGAGGCTCCTGCTCGACGGGAATAAGTAAGATGTGGAAGGAAAGTGATTTTGCGGTTATGGAATCACAAAGCAGAGAGAAAACTCCATTGAACCGACGAAATCTATTTACTATTTAATGGGAACTGGCCAAAAGGGGCAACAACGAAAGAAGATGAACTTTTATTTAACCGTGTAATACACTTGAATTTTCCGGAGCATAATATATTTTCACGTCAGTCGTAGCACATTGCTTACTTTCTTAAGGCACTACAGAGCAGTTACCTACCCGCAATAACTCAGGTGGAAGTTAACAATTATGAAAGAATAAAGAAGTATCAACACTGCAATAAGTAACACTGTAATAAGCTATTTATAATTATGAATAAAATTATTAGGTAAAGAAGTGGTAAATTATTCATATATTTTATTAAATATATACCTAATTCAGTACACCACTTTTCTATAGGTAAGCCGACTTTTTTTTTTTTTTACAGCGTTTGGTTCTTTACTCTATTTAGCATGTTGGCAATATGTCGCATCCTTGGCAACGCTGGTTTTCTACGGTTTCCTTTTGACAAAGTTACTCTTCCACCTGGTGAACCCAAGATGCCGTTTCACGGGAAGAAGGTAAGTTAAGTTAAGTAAGGTTAAGTTAAGGGTAAGTTAAGTTAAGTTAAGGTAAGGTAAGTTAAGTTTTTAGTAGTTTTGGGAAGTTTTGGTTACGAATTCGAATTCTTCCTATGATTTTCCATAGAAAATGCCTACTGGAATTGGAAAATAGCTGAAAAGGTGTTTACAATGGGCAAAAACTGTAGTATGGTGAACTGTAGTATTAACCTACACCTGCCAGGTTAATGAACTAGCTAATGCTATGTAGAAGGATGAATGAGGTTCACCTTGTCTGGTTCATGTATCTACTACAGAGTGGGGTGAATTTTATTATTTTTATTATTGTAATGCCACGAAAGGTTTTATCCCCATTCAACTTTTAATGTGCATTATCGATTAACCACTTATTTATGGAGTTCACGCTTCAGGCAACAATCAGGCAGACGTAATGTACCACAAAAAGTTCTTTCATCCATTTCGTCAACAATGAAGAGCAGGATTATAACCCTTTCAAATCTCAGTATAAACGTATAAGGTTGATCAATTTTTATAACTTATTCAAAGTTTATTAACTGTGTTTATTGTAATAAAGTTCAAATTTTAAAGGTTTAACAGTTCTTTTACTTATTCAGCAACCAATCAAACGTTGCCGTCAACTAGCATGGGTGACTGAAGTACATCAGGTTTTTTGGACCATAGAAACCATAGAAATGGGCGGAAGGCCTATCCAAGTGTCTTTTCAGGTTCAGGTAATCATTATTGCTGCCTTTGCCTGGAAAATGTTTAAACCATTTTCCCGGTGAGTATGAAAATTGGTTTGATTCACACTCGTGTTGACGATTTCTTCTCGATTCTATAGTGGACGAACGACTGGTCGTACAGCTCCGGTCTTACAAAATTCTAGATGCAATTCAAGTTTTGTTTCAGTCCACTCAAATGGTTTATTAGGTATCAAAAATGATAAACCGAAACGAGGACGGCTTGACTGATTTCCGACGATTTCAATATCTCCTCTCCCTACTCACTTTTTGGAGGATTCCGTTTTTCAAAAAAAGCCACAATTGCTGATTTATGCCCGCTCGTTAAGTGACCCTAACGGGAACGTTTAAGGAATCCCATTGTGTCGATTGTCGGTCCTGAGGCGCTGGAAGGCGGTAATTATACAATCGTTTAAGCGGCTAATTTGGATACTGACAGGGTGGGGAACTTGGTATTGAGACATCATCCGGAGTGAAGGGAATTCATTACGAGCTGTTCGGGCTCTGATTGGGGCGTCTGGGAACCGCTCATACGAATTTATAAATACAATTTGAATTACCATAACAGAATGAACGAATTAACGAAATGTTCAGGAACGTCAATCTGCTGGTGTCTAATCCGGTAAAAATATGCATTATATTATACTTCTTGTTATAAATATATTATGACGACGTAGATAAGTCTATGCACAAAAAATCCTGAATTATATAACAACAAATGAATTATAAATAATTCATTGTTCATCATAAATGATAATTATATGAATTATAGACCATCACTGAGCTAGTTACTGGAGGGAAGGCTTCCACACAGTACAGTCACCTACTTCGTCAGCCACTTATTTGAAACAATGGTTGATTCGCTGGATCTTTCTACGGCTGTGTCATCCAATAATTGATCAGTTTTCCACCGGTAACGACGCATTTTTCGTCAGTGGATTATCTGTCATGTAAATAACTATCAGAGTTCACAACCAAAAATAAATTTGTGAGTTTATGTTTAATGGACTCTTTAAAAGAGCCAATGGTCTACAAAAATGAGTTATACGTAATTCAGAAATGTACAGTGATCTACTCGTACAGTCATCTACTACTTCTAATCCTAATTGAACAACAAATTTTCTCTTCACTTAACGAGTACTTCACAAGTCGAGATTTGTGAACGACAACGCGTTCCCATCGCCTCTCAAGGAATTATGCTCGAAGGGTCTGGCGAACCCTCATTAATTCATGATACCAAATTAAATTAAATATACTCGAACTCTGCTTATTATGTAAATATTGAGGAAAACAATAAGAAACAATGTGACTCACGTATTAGCGTGGGCAGAGGAGGTTCCTTCCTGGCTCCGTGAATTCCCCTCTTCCTCGCTCCGCCTGTATCGAGTCAACGGCTGTCCCCGATGCTCTGGTTCTTATTCAGAAGACAACTTATCTCAGAAGGATCTTGTTGGTTCGACTTTGTGAACGATAATATCAACTCCATCTTTTACATTCCCGGTTTACGAAATGGTTTTGTGACAGCAATCGGAGAAGACATATTTTTTCGTGAAATCTTCAAAGTGAGTGACAACTGAGATTACGGACACATCATTTAGGATGAATTCAGGCCATTCAAGACTTTTTCAGAACTTCAAAGCCTCAACATTTCAAAACAAACTTGACGAAATGTACCAAAGTTGTGGGGGCCCTGAGATTATCAGTAATGAATTCCTGGAGAATTGCTCTCCATAATCGAAATTAATTCGCTCAGAATATATTCAGGTATCTTGCAGTACCTCCTCCAGCAAGCGTATATTTTCAATTGTAACATGCTTTATTTTCGAGAATATCCAACTAATTCCGATTGGGCATAGGAATGACCAAAATGCTGTATCCTTAAAACGTTCCCCTCATACGTAAGGGAACGAGCGCAGTGTGGCAACTCGAGGCCCTAAAATAGAGCTACACGATAGGACTGCAAATTCGGGAGGTGGTTGAGAAAAAAAAAAACACTAAAATTTTAGCTAAGCGACACTATTTGTAACCCTATTCCGACTCTTAAAAGGACCTTACTGTCCTTTTTTCCCATCTCACATAGTGAGAGGTTCAAAATCAATAAACAGAAGTGGTAATACCAGAAGTGGTATCAGACGATCTCATCCTATCAATCCTTTTGCCAAACGAAGATATTGTTGATATCATAAACCAACTTCAAAACACTGATAAAATGCATCATGTCTGAAATCGTTCGGAGAAAGCTCCGGATAGTCTTGAAGTGTTTTGTCACTGACGATGGTTTAATCGCCGAAATCGGTCTAACAGTGTTCTCATATTACAGTGGAAATAGACGATTTTTTCAAATACTCTTGTTTTCTTAACATGAGTTTCCACGATTTCGTAGCGAGTGATTTAGTTCGTCGTGAAAGGCTGACTGAACTGATCTGTACGGACTCTCTAATAAAATTTGGGCGAAAAACGACACTGGTTTGTTTTTCTTCAAAATTTCCGAGATATGACATTTTTAAAATTAGACTTCTGAAAAGTTTCAATTTTTTTTCTTGGTCGATTCTAATAATTCCGGTGAACCTTGAAAATTTTCATAGCGGAAATACCGTCTCATTGAAATTGGAAAAAGGAGTAGTTACGCCTGAAAACTGCTCTAGCAACTACATATTGGGAAAGTTTAATTAAAATAATGATTTTGAGTTACTTTAGTACTTCGGTTGGTACCAACAATTGGAACCTTATTTTTATACCCGGCGGCGATTGGTGTTCTCATGGAGTCCGTTTATGCCATTGTCGACTACAAGAAGGTAGTCTGTAACGCGGTGTTTTCTATTCTTTACGTTCTTTAATAACAGTTAACACGGGGTTTCGTTACGTACCGTCAGAATGAATTGTATCGCAATACACCCCCCCACCCCTTCCTCTACTTATCTCTTTTCAATATCCGTGACTTTTAAATTGAACTTCATAATTGATCGCATTGAAGCGTGTTCGTAATAGAATGTAGAAAACCAACCAACCAGCCGGCTTTCTACCTGTAATTGAATTACTCCAATGCGCACACGATTCGCATTAAACGCAGTCGTTAAAACGACGCTTGAAACTTGGTTGTTCCTAACAGCGGGAACCGACTCAGGACCGAGACCTTCCGTTACCAACTTAATTTTCAAGCCCCCTCCCTCAACCTTTGGCAAGAAACTAATCTGGACGGCGATGACCTCCACGAACCCTCGGGCGCCTTCTGATAATAAGTAGAAGGAACGTATTATATCACAATGCGTGGGCTACGGGGTGTTGAGATAGGTAACTGCTCTTATCAACCGCCTGAAATCTCATCGACCTCTGTTTTTGGTTGGTCCTGGGCTTTCACTTTCGCACGTAGAAAAAATTTGACCCCACGAGACGTGACGGGGGATGAGAACACTGTGACACAACAAACCTGACATTTGCATAATCATATCAGTTAACCGGTCGTTTTTGGTCATTGATTTATTCACAATACTGTCACTTCTGCAATCCATCATCGTTCGTAATGATGCACCACCGAAGACGTAAAGTAACCTTCAAGTTATGGACACCGGCATCAGTGTTGTAAAGATCCTATCTGATGAGGTACAAGACTCAGTGTAGAAAACTTAAAATTGAACATAACGAAAAGTGTGTAGGGCGAAATAGAGAATATCCATCTTCACAAATAAAAGACGAGTTTTAAAAACGAAGTCTATCTTCACGAAAATAAATCATCAGTGCAGCACAGAATAAGGATGGAGGGCCTCCTGATTGGTTAAGAACAAGGTGAAAGGTCCTCGGAGCGTGACAAGTGCCTTCTTGATTGGCTAAGGAGGAAAGGATCAGTTCAAGGAGTAGGTGAATTTGAGGTTAAATGCTTAATTCTACTTATATAATTTAAGGATATAAGTAAAATTAGACCTTTCTCCTCCGATTTAACTAATACTGATAATTTAATGATATAAGTAAAATTAGACATTTTCCTTCCAATAGGGAATGCCAGTGATAAAAAAAAAGTGATTTGGTTCGTATCCAACTTACTACTCCTGATGCTGATGCTTGGGGAATGCCTAATTTTACTTATATAATTTAATGATATCAGAGAGCAGTAGGTAATTCTACCGGCTCCGTGAACCGCTCTCTGATTGGCTGTCGAAAGCGGTGCATGAAAGTCCCCCCTGCCCGCCCCTATCAGCCGCTGTATCAACTACAACTCTGTCCGACCACGTTGAGCGGGAAAATTTCAAATTCGCCATTCTTCAGTTCGATCTGGACAAAAAAATTTTCGGTTGAAATTACTCGTTTTACATGTCTTGTGAGTCACCAATTTTCAATTTTTGACCATCAACGAATTATTCTCTGACACACTGGCGTTCCCTACTCCTTCAACTGATCCTGGTCCTTGGGAAATGCGTAATTCAACTTATATAATTTAATGGTATAAGTAAAATTAGACATTTCCCCTCAGATTCACGTAGTCCTTCAACTGATCCTTTCATCCTTGGCCAATCAAGAAGGCCCTTATTACGCTCCCAGCATGTTACCATTCACCTTGTTCTTAGTCAATCAGGAGGCCCTTTAAAAGTTACAAAGACGCCCAAATTGTGACTCCTTTGAATTTCCAAAGACACCTATGCATCCAGTTTTGGATACTTACTGCAAATATGGGCTACTTCAACTTTTTCGTATTGAAACTCACCTTTTATTCCTAAAAAATGCGTAAAATTAACCCTGAGCGTATTTTGGTAGGTGAATGACAAGTGATCGTAATATATTTTAGTTTCAAAATTACGATGGTACGATGTACTAAAGATAATAGTTTGAAACTTGAAAGGATCGTCCAGGATCCAAAGATCTTATTCCTTAGGGCTTTTGAGTCAACTTATGCAATGCTTCATTGAAAAATATCAAACTCTAAAAATTGCACCGTTTTTCGTCTCGGAGACACCGAGAATATCATGTGACTTAGAAATCCTCGAATCCTCTCGCTTAGAGTGTCAGAAATTCACCACCGGTGCGTTTCACA
The DNA here is from genome assembly GCA_963920205.1 of Stenodema calcarata. Lineage (NCBI taxonomy): Eukaryota > Metazoa > Arthropoda > Insecta > Hemiptera > Miridae > Stenodema > Stenodema calcarata. Next base: position 21,060,260 of record OY986054.1, read on the forward strand.
CGACGCAAGTCGAATACCGGCGTTTTGCGGAAAATGCAACTCGCAGCATCTGAGAATTTCAACAATAGCCCATTGTTTCACAGAGAGAAATGGTCGGGTGAGAGGAGGTTTGAAATAAGATTTGAAAGAAACATAATTACCCGCCTCTAGGCGCAAACCTGACGGTTTAACATATCCGTGTTATCCAAGGCCGGTTTCCCGGTAGCCGTGGTGTACAGTTACCGAGGAGAAGTGCTCTTTTATAATAAATCAGTCGAGTCCTCGCACTCGGGTTACTTGTCTAGTTTTGTGTTCTCGCAAAGAGATGGATGACTCTCGTCATCAGAAATAAACGCCCCGAGCCTCCGTTGTTTTTTCCCCCCTCCGTAGTTGGAGCTGCATCAAAATCCGTTCCAGGAAACTCTGGGTGGATGGATTCATATTGTACAATGTTTAATATTATTATGGAATTCATTTCTGGCCTCAGGTTAGGACGGTTCGGGTTTCATTAAGAGAACTTTGAGTAATATAAGTAAGTATACAGGGTGACACAATGCTATCGCTTCGCTCAGATCTTAAACGAGCAGCAAGTACTGTTTAGAGAGAAGAAACCGGTGCGGTCTCTTTCTTTCCCTATTCAATCAGGAATGCAGTCTTTCAAGTGCATAAAAATATTAAAACATATTAAAAATCATAAAAATATTAAATTATTTCCAACCTAGGGAAGCTCCTCTTGCATAGTGTGGGCAGAAGTCAAACAAACACGAAATGACCGCGGCAGCTGAACTGGTAGTTCGGACCAACATTCCATGATTTCTTCTCGAAATCACCGGGGTTCGCACCCTTCACATTCCATACCATTCTCTGAATCAACATTGGTTCAATTGGTTGACAAATGTGACGTTTTGAACATTTCAAATCCTATTTCGCACACGTAGTACCTTTAATGACATTTTTTAAGGGTTTTTCTCGCACCGCTCGTAGTGTCTCAGTGTCTTACAAGTATTATCTACTCTAAATGATCATGAATCATGGAGCAAAGGTATGAGCAGGAGCCCTTATGTACACGGACGGAAAAGATAAGCTGATGACTTACGTCAAAATAAACACGTTGATTTTGACAGCTCAATGTCTCGTGACCAGAAGAAGTTTGGTAATCTCGCCTATAGATCGCATACCTGTCGGATGAGAAACTCATTCAGCTGTAGCCAGTTTCGGGTTACAAACACAAGGTCAGGGGCATCAGAATCATCATTCTCCCCATGAGGATCAGACCCGTTATCCTACATCGCCCAGCCGAGTCCACGAACTTTTGCAGTCAAAATCGAATAAAAAAGGTAAAGAAATGGACAGGCTGCGAGAGAGCTCCGGCCTAAACGCCTTGAATCGAGCTATTGAAAGAGTCATTCTGAGATTTCCGAATGCCTTGAAACACGAGACAACGGTTTCTGAACGTAACATAATTCAGCTGCTTCCACCTGCTGGAATTTTCGTCTCTTAATTCCAGGCGGGGGCTACCAAGATATTCTTCCGTATGTTACATTAACACATTTCTATAGGACAAATTCGCAGAATCTTCTAGAGTTCAACATTCGAACAGCCCGATAGTAACTTTCATCAACGCATGTACAAACGACAAAAAATTGCGCTGAAATATTGAAGGGCGAAAGAGCGGTTTCTCGTCTTGAAGACTCCACGTAATCGGATTGTGCGAAAGAGCGTGTCTTTTAAAACGCCCTCAACATACAGAAAAATAACTCTGGTTAACCAGAAAATTGAAGGGCAGTTAAGGGTTCGTGTTTGGATGCTTTCATAATTCACAATTGATCGCATTGAAAATATTGAGTGATTGTCTCAATATGCAGCCCTTCAAGAGCATCGATGTTATTAGGAATTGCTTGGGAACTAGGATTACGGATGAATACAAGATCATCTGGTTTCAATTTGCGATATTTTTCATAACCTTTATTGGTTGTACAACTATCTTGGAAAATGGTCTAAAACAAAATCTGTTCAAGTTTTTTGGTCAATTCCAATGGTTAGTTTTGAGAAACAAATGCCAAAACAGTGATATAGCGCCTTTAGTTTAGCAGGCTCTATGCATAACAAGCGATAGGTAGGTAACTATACCAGAAACACTTGAGTGAAAGTCTGGTGAGTGGGAACCTGAAACGAGGGTTGGGTGTGATTTTTCGATGATATCGCTCACTAAACGGCGTCTCTGCACCAGCTGTATTGCAACAGGTACTGAGCTGGTTAGAAAGGCCTGGAGGCCCAATAGCATGAAGGAGAGAATGAGACGACGAGAAAAAAACCGTGACTGTTTTCTCGCAAGGTACCTAATGTTTTCTCAATATATTTAAGTGGAACGATTTCGCGACTGATAGCCGAGCGGGACTGGGGTTCCGCTCCGCTTATAAATGAAGCGCGTTGAGAGATCTGGGACGTGTTTCAGGGAAGCTCGATCTGATCGCAGGGGATATGTATAATTTCGGGTGAGCAAATAGCAATAATCGACTCGGCCGAAACGCTACTTCCTTGAAACGGGTGAAATGGGCTTGTGGAGCTCGTTGAGATCACAACGAGCGCGATGAATCGGTCACTTTCCGATTGAGAAAAGGTGAAATTGGGAACCCAAATCATGAAGAAGAAGAAGAAAAAAGCAGCAATACAACTTTCGATCATCAATACTGAATTCTATTGAAAATACTGTTAACGCTTTTTATAACAAAATGGAATTTGAAAACTATTTATGATTGCTATTTTGGCTTTTTTGGCCTTTGCGAGAAACGATTCCACCCGCGCAAACCTTCTTAAGCCATAACAAAAGCTGATTAAAAGGATCGTTTCCACTCTACCAACATACTGTTACAACCACGAATGGTGATTATATGGAGTGGAACAACGTCGTTTTCACACTATTTCTGGGCACCGTAGATCCAACCCTAGATTTTAATGTTCTTCTTCAGATAATGTGATTTGGATTATTGACCTTTGATAATGCACTTGTGTTGATTCTTAAGATTTATTCAAGGAAGAAAAATTCGCTTTGGGTCTGCGTGTGTGAATATCTGTGCACCATGTTCAGGGCTATAGGAAGGAATCAAAGAAATCATAAGACCTAAGAAATCATAAGGCTCTTGTTCATACGATGAAAACGAATGCAGAACTGAAAAGAAACTAGAAAAATGACTAGATTTCATTATTATGCTAAGTAATTAAAAATCAAATAGCAAAATGGTAATTAATGTGATGTTTGATATTTATGTTTATCCATAAATTTGACATATGTTTATGCAGGTATTACCTTAATTTCGCGTGTGGTGAGCCCAAGTTTCTAGTACTAATTGCACTAAGTACTAATTTATGCAGGTATTACCTTAATTTCGCGTGTGGTGATCCCAAGTTTCTAGTACTAATTGCACTAAGTTTTTGTACTAATTGCACTCATATCTCACAGGAAAATCATGTGTAGATGCATACGGGATGAATTAATAATAACAATATGTATACTAGTAATATATACAAATATATCACTAATGGCATTTCGGACCTTATCTGACGTTCGCCTCATTGGGACAAATTTCATTGGGTTCGACCAAATGGACGAGTTCGAAATCTAGCTAAAATGGTTCAAATCTGATTTTGGTGGATCAGATGTGCTGTAGACCAAACACGGAAAACGGTTTGGAGCAGAGAGCTCTAGCAAAACTAAATGCCAAAAAATCTTTTTCTTTGGTCGATTCCAATCGTTGCAGGAACCTGAGATTGGGCGGTATTACGCCAGACTTGCATTTTCGAAATCCCAAGGAAAACTAATTGGGAGCCGAAAAACCTCAAAATGTTCGGGCTTACTTCAAATTTTGTCGCATAACACGTAAAAAGTTGTTTTTCAACGAAAAGTCCTTCCTGCCTTTATAAAAGTAAATAGTATAACCTACGATTCAAGCCCAACCCCAGCTTTGTAGGTTCAATAAATCCTGTGATATTGGACTTCAAAAATGGGACATTCCTCCTTAAAAGTTTGAAATTCACGTTTTAGTCGTAATATGTGTTATCTTGGCTGGAATGTTGGCCCTGATACTCATCCAAGGCAACTCATAAGGGAAGAAGTTCTACAAGAGTTATCTAGCTTTAAGTTAAGCACAAAGTGAAATCCAATAGGTCTCTAGTTATTTGAAACAAAAGAAAAGTTCTGAAATATAAAAATCGAATTTTTTTGTAAATTGACCCAGAAGATTAATGTTGATTTTTCTGCCTGGCCTCTATGGCAAGAACCGGGTTATTGGGGGAGAAGAACTGATAACACACACTGTTCACTCATTAAGTAGTTATTTATGGCATACAGAAGATATTGACCTTATACAAAAGGTTACTTTAATGCCAGTAGCCGATTCCAACTTACTCTACGTCCGTTTTCGTCGTTTGCCGGACTCTGTGGGACTCACATAAATATCGTACTCTGAACAGTGATCAAGACAAACCGTCGTGAATAACTCTTGAAGTCTTGATAACTGACTACCGCCGGTTCATCAACAATCCACCCTAATGATAATGACATATCGAAACTCGTTAGTCCTGTGTAAACGCCCGGTTGTTGCTTAAAATTCGTTCAACCGACTGTCAAGCTTCAAAACACACCACATCTCTTGAGGTAACAAAAATGCCTCAAAAAACTTATTACACGTATTACAGGAACCGCGTAATTGTTACGAAATTACGCCCCATTGTTCTTATCCCCGACACCCCCTGTAACTACGTATGTCAGTCCGTCAACGTTGGAAACGAGGTGTCGAGATCATCCTTCCCACGAAAGTAGTTCTCCATGAAAAAAAAAGAACAAATAAAAAACCTACTCTGATAAGAAGAAAAAAATTGAAAATTAAAACAAAAAAAGGGGAAAGGGACACGTGGAAATTAATTAGAACACATTCTATCGAGGATATTTATGCTAATATTATAATGACAGCCGTTCGAAGGCCTGACTTAATCAGCTGGTTCAAGTCGGAGGCAGTAGCCCAACTTAAGTGTCTGTCTTCTTTTTTGTGAATTTAAGCCATTGAGCGGAAGGTAATTTGATTGTAGGGATTGATAAGGGAACCTGACTCGGAAAATATTGCCCCTTCGGAAATAAGTATTCTTGCGTCCTCCGGTTGTAACCCGTTTCCTCGAGGTGTCTTATGGCAACGGGGCCTTTGCATCATGTTAATCAGGAGTCCGCACGTCTCCCCGGTAGCCCCCTGAATCACCTTCGGGTTTTAATTATCTCGAATTGAATTCCGCCGGAGGTGATTGAAACCGTGTACGGGTGATTATGATAATAAACTGATGGTTCTCACATCTCGAAAATTTGCATCAGTCTTCGATTAATCGGACAGTCAACTGCTCCCGTCTGCACTGAGAAGGAAATCGTAATGGTTATTGGGGAAAAATAATAACTTGATAATCGAGAAATACGAATTAATATTAATAGTAGTTACCGCGTGTTTTACAACGTTTCGGCGTTATAAAAGAGTGTTTTTCATGCAGTAAACCCCAAAACAATAGTAATTGATGGAGCCGTGAAATCATTAACGACAGTAATCGTTATTACGAGTATGAAAACAAAAGTTTTGTTTTATAATGACCCTTAAAACGCCTTTATGGGTGGTTTTTAGTCAGGAAGTTTGCCGTAATACAGCTAAAGCCACGGGTTTACTTCATGTTGGGTATTTCCTTTGTCTGTCAATATCATAACTTATATTGCAGTTTTTATACTATTAATAATTCCTTCCTCGTTGTCCCTTCAGGTCGTCAAAATTGCAGTACAGGCACCTTCATCAATCCGACTATTAAATTTCATAGTTCTTATGTGAGCTTATCGCCACAAACGACTATCAGACGAACTTTTTTGGTGAATTCGATATTTGGATTCTAGGCCACTTTTTGTAGATTCTGAACTGATGATGCCATCTTGTGGCATTCGAAGAGTACTATCGATTGATGTAAAGCTTTGGGCGCTAAAACAGCCTTATTCATGTTAGAATGGGGACTTTAGAATTGAGGAATCCCCAGTTTCCAGGCGACTTGTAAATTTAAATTCAGTTTTTCTCGAAATCACAGGTTGGGGACATGAGCGGTTTTTACCCTGTACCCTTCAAATGGTAACCAACAAATTTTGAGGGTGGGGTGAATTTTTCGTTGTTGTTGTTGTTGATTATAACGCCCCATTATTGAAAACAACAGAACTCCTTGGAAAAGCGGTTAAAAATCGCTTTAAAGCTCACTATCGAATATAGAGAACTCGTGATCCATTTCACTTTCTTTTTCACGGCTCTAGGAAGATCACGAAGAGAAAATCCGCGATGGGCCGAGGACTAAAGCCGAGAAAAAAAAACCATTCTTAATACGTTCGACCCTCTAAACAGCGCAGCCTCCTTTTTAAAAAATCACGCTGAAGACAGGCAACTTCTCACGAACATTAAATTAATCTCATTGAAGCCGCGGACTGCAATTAAACAAGCATTAGGAGGGGGCCATCAGGTCATCGCGGTTCGAGGCCCACAGGGCGGGCAGTTCTTCAGGTTCGGGCCATTTGAGCGGGCGCTTCCTCTTCAAACGTGAAGTGGGAAAAGTGAAGAAGGCAAAACGTCCGGTGCAATGATGGATCGTTTTGACGCTGGAAAAAAAAAAGAAAAGAAAACTGTTAGGAGCGTAAACATTGTAGGTGGGTAATTTTCTCGTTTTACAACACCTACACACTTCGTCCTGTTAGGGGGAACTGAACTGTTATATTGGCAGAAATTACCAGACCTAATTCCAACAATATACAACCACACTTGAGTGCTACTTCATGTAAAGAACATGAAACTGTGGTTTTCATTCCCCATCATTGGCCTCCACCGAAGTCGTGGATCCTTCTCGTCCATCATCAGGAATTACACCGATTGATACCTACCTATCCATTAAAATTTGGGTACAGGTTCAGCAGTAGTGTGTAAATTCTGTTGTATGGAAGCAAATGTGCGACCTTCAGTTGTTCAATTCGTTTCCAGTGTAGTATGTTCAGGTCCAATGGGAGTCCACTTTTGTCTATGTCACGGAAGTCAACTGTGAATACTAAATTTAGGTTCAAATTTACTTCCTATGAGGACAGTCGAGTCGCTGCTAAGCTGAGCAAATTTTCAGCTCAAGGTTTCGTATAGTTTGACCGAAAAAAGTTGAATATATTTCGCGAGATGTAGACGTACGTGGGTGACGTCAGGGTATTAGACGTTTTAAAATTGCGTCTACCGTATTTCGCCTCTTCCAATCGTCTACCCACCATAATTATTGTAACTTGTTGTCACTCTATTGTCCCAGAAAAGAGACGTTTACGTCAGCAAAAGGACAGTTTGTCCACCAGAAGAGGTCTGTCGTCTTGCTGGACCCAGAAAATGGGCGTTGACGTCCAGGAATCCATACCGGATTATAGGGTCCAGAAATGGGACGTGTACGTACAAAAGGGACTGTGGAGTCCGTAGAAGACTAAAGGGTCCAGTAAAGGACTTTACGTCCAAGAAAGGCCCGTAGAGTCAAAAGCCAAGCAAATATTTGATATCCATAAAATTCAATATTCTGATATATTGATAAATGAGATTAGTATGAGTGAATTTCAATACATATTCATGTATTTTTCAGTTTTGGTAAATATGTGAGTCTACTACATGGTACATTCTCTCTGTCGGAGATCAACGCTATTCTGAGTTCAAAGAAGCCACGGTTTGTACGTTTCATATCCACATACCAGTATTATTAACAGTGTTGTATTAATATCGCTATCCTATTTGATTTGGCTTCCTGACTAAACGAGAGGAAGGGAATTCATGTATTCAACTAGAACTAAGGCAGCGTAAATATAGAATTACAATTTCGCCATTTCACTATCACGGTATCAGACCTCAAAATTTGATTCCTCGTCTGTTCGTATGTACCTGAATCCTTGTAACCACCATATCTCAGTGGAAAATAACCGAACGAGCTGGTTCTCTTTGGTAGTTGGACGTATTAACACTACAAATCCAAGTTCAAAGAATCGAAGCGGACCAAACATAACGTATCTATGGTGTATGTGTCCTGTAGGCATTCTCGTACACAGAACAATATGTTATCAAGATGACTGTAGCAAATCGATGGTGTTACCATGTGAGCTGTTCGTCAATTCGTTCTGGTTATCAAAGAAAAATGTTACAACTCTCAGAACAAAGAAGTAAACTCGGGTTACTGGTGGTAATATTACACTAGGAGAGGCAACCTGTGTCATATTTCACCGTCTAGATTCTCTTCTTCGTCCATTGGACCTATTCCAGTTTCACGTTTCATAGAAAACGCACAGCTGAGGAGAAGAATCAAATAAACTTGCTTGCGAGTTTAGTGCAATTGTTCCTAGTAATTTGATGATAATATTCAAATGTTGGTGTTCCCACAGATACTCCTTGAAGCAGCATAATATTATTCAACTTCCTCATTCGTGAAAAAAAAAAAATTGAATCGTTGTAAACTTGTACGTTCTAAACCACCTTAATGCAAAAGTAATCTTCACGTACTCACTTTCAGAGAGACCCTCAGGGTGGGCCCTAGGGAAGTTCAATACTGATATGGTTACGGTATTACGGTGATTACGGTACTGCAACGGTACTGCCATCGTAAAATGAAGCCAGAATCAAATAGAATAGGTACCTACTCGAAAAAAATTAATGTTCAACTTGTCGTCAAAAAGAGCATTAGGAAATCCAAATTGAAAAGTCAAAAGTCCTTCACTTTAGCCCATGCCAACCATTAATTGTTTTTACTTGTTAGTCAGACTTAATATATTTTTGGTGGATGATAGCATACCTCATGTATAAATATATAAACTCGATTCCAATTCGAGTTAATTATAATTATAATTGATAGATCTGTTTGAATTGAATCGAGTTTGTTGCGACATTTTTCGAACTCATAAGGATATTGTATTCTGAACAGTGATGAACAGTGATAGAACATGGGGAATTTGGTGATTTTGTTTTGCTAATTATTTTTGAAAAATAGGTATTCAATTAAGTAATCTGTACAGATTACTTACAAAAATTGCACACATTTTTGAATTACGTAATTCAAAAATGTGTGCAATTTTTGTTTTGGTTTATTATCTTCGATAATGAACCATTGGAATCGCCCAAAGAAAAAAAAATTTTAACCCCCCCTCAAAATTTGTTGGTTTACGTTTCAAGATACGTAGATTCAGAAAATCGAATAAAAAAAAATCCGTCCGTCCGCCGTACGCCGTCCGCCGTCCGCCGTCCGCGCCACTTTGCCCAGTTAGCGTTGAGCTAAAATTACGAAATTTGGTTTCTGGGTTTGGACCAGCCCCACAATGATCCTCGAAACCTTTCATAACCCTAGGTCAAGGGGAAGGGGTTCAAAACGAATTTTGAAATTTTGAAAATTCCATATCTCGAAAAATTCCCATCAAATGGTATGTTTTTTATTTCATATTTAGATAGAGTTTGTTCCGTAGAATTTTTTAAGACCATCCGCAGCTTTGTACGACCAGCCGTTCGTTCACAATGACGGCTCAAAGATTGTGCCTCACAACTCGATCGTGACTCAAATTGTTGAAATACAGGTCCATTTTCATACTAACAAGCTCTTTGGAACATCATATGGCTTAAGTGATGTCGAGTTTGTTGTTCTGAGGTGCGTTTCGTGCTACTGAAATGAAGGTAATTTCGAATGTTTGTTGGTAGGTACTTCTTTTATAGAAAAATTATTACCGACGTAGTATTAAAAACCCCAGAATTATATCGTATTAATTAATCATAATTAATAATAATAATTATTAATAATGAATACAAATTATTGATACCTAACAATAAATTATAATAATTTTCTCTAGGTACTTGATAAAATTGTTAATAATTAGTGATAATTGATAATAATAATTAATCTAACATTTAGGATCTTGACATTTAGACCTAGTGATCTAGACAGAAGGGTGATCTGCACAAGGAAGATAATAAACCGTTGTGTCAAGAATTTGCAGAGTTTTTTTGTTGGTCGATTTAACAGATTCATTTGGATCATGAACCTTCTTTTTCAGGGTAAACTTCTATTTCTCCTGAATAAGTTGGAACTAGGCATGTCCTTATTGCAGATGAAGCTTTGAGTTTTCTTTGTACGAATCCAATCGTAACATCTACCAAACATCTACAACTCTGCCCTAACAATTCTCGTGGAACCAGCAGGATATGATGGTAGTTGATCAGTGAATTGTTCAGGTTAGGTACTTCCATGTCGTGAGTGAAGACAAATTCTCCCTAATTTTTTGATATGAGGAAACAAGGAAAAGAGGAATGTTGATTATGAGTGAGAACGTGAAGAATTTACGAATATGAAACAACAAATGACTTTGAATAATTATTATTCTGTTGATGGAAATGTCTACTTAGTGTTATATGCAGTTTATCTCCAGTATGATGATATCGTTGCGTGAATGCAAGATGAGATAAGACGTTTCCATACGATTAATGGGTCCACCAATAATTTCTTGGTCACGAGCCTTTCTCGAACTCTCGAAAGAATAAGGAACCCCGAGGTTTGCGGCTCTTCAAAGAGCCGTCCCGCACCTCCTTAACAATATGCTTACATTGATGAATGGCGTCATCCAATATTCATCGCGCTCCGGTGTAATTGAATGTCAAACAGTGATCTCTAATTGTGAGCAACAATTTCCCAGCCAATTCCTCCGGGGTCTCACTCTTTGCCCCGGCGATTTATGCGTTCTCTGTATGATGTATTGAATCCTTAAGCATGTTCGAATTTATAAGGGTCCGAACTTTCTCTGTAGTTTACAGAACGCCGTTAATTTGAGGTTAAAAATACGTCCCACTATGTCGAGATCTTTCAACCGCCTGTCGGTGAGTTGCATCTCAGATTTACACGTACCTCTTTGTATACGAGTATAAAATTTTATCATGATCACTGTAATTTATAATTGCTGTGGTGACAAAAGACTATCTACGGTAATACGATAGGCGTGAACGAAAAGTACGATAACAATTAAATTAAGAAGTGATTGATTTGATAGGCTATGTAGTTTATTTCAGCTTTGTTAGCGGTAGTTAAAGTAGGGCTGCCATCCGTTCCGATTTTCGAGGTGTCCCGAGCGTCCCGTCATGACTTTGGAAGTGTCCCGATCAATTTTTTTTTGCCGTCCCGATCTTGTCCCGATTTTTAAAGAAGTCGAATCTTGGCTCAATTCCTACATGGAGTTCAAAAAATATACGTGGATGGCTTTTGGAGATGATTGCGGCTGGGAGGAAGTCCAAGCCAGCATCGAATATCTGTGCGCCAATGAGGTGAATATTGACAGTACTTCGCTGTTCTCGGAGTGGGTGGAAATGAAAAAGTATATGATGGAACAAATCACCAACGAGGATTTCCGAAAATTGCAGTCCCAAAAATTGAAGTGGGCCAGTTTCTTTAATAAAAATAAACATAGCCATCAATTTCCTCAGCTGAAAAATAGCTGGATACATTTGCCATAACGGATTCGTTGAAAGGATTTTTTCACTCATCTCCGCACAGTGGACCAAAGAGAGAAACTCTCATCTTCCAGAAACGGTTAAAGCCCTGACCATCATCAAGACCAAACTTGACGTCATCTGCTCGGAATTCTTCACCTATACCAAGAAACACAAGGGTGTCCATCGCTTAGACGGTGGAAGAGATAAATACGTGCAATGACTTTTTTTGTTTCAGGTAACTCCATTGGAAAGGAATTAATTTAATTTCCTATTTAACTACTCTTCTTCGATGGTTCATATTATGTTACTAAATATATTACCTATTTTGAAAAATATTGTATTTGGGTGAAGTGCTCGTTTAATTACATCTCGTCCCGATTTTTTTCGAGGCTGTCCTCATAAGTCCCGATTTCTAGCTTACACTGTCCCAATTTACCTGTAACAGATCTAAGTTAAAGTATCTGTTAACGAAACATAATAAGTTCGTCGTTTGACTCTTGAAGTCCTTGGAGCAGGTTCTTGTTGTTTAAACGTTGAGTCTCTGCCAGGACACATCCCTTAAACGCTCACGATTTTGCTCCCCCGCAGAATTCATCACCACTTAGTTTAGTTCGTCTGAAATTCCCCAGAAATGGAGAGAGGAAAAATGATTACACGACCAGGGGTTTAGAAAATCGTTTTTTTAGTATGTCCCTCTCTCGGAGACGCAATTCCCTTGGTGGAACGAACGTTTTAAACCCAATTCACACAGAACGTCGGGCGGAGAAGAGTCTGCGCAATTTTAGCAGGTGGTGGTCGGGAACGTCCCGCTCCGTCTCAGTTGGCGTCACGGGAAAATTTGTAGCGAGAAATTTACCCGCCTGCCCGCCTAATGAAATGATTATCACAAAATGATGTAAAAAGAGATGACAAAGTAAATGAACAAGTTATTCAAGTTAAAGAAGGTTCAATGAGAGTATCCGCATGCGCGATAAACTTCCGCAGTACCCTCAAACAAAGAACTTAATGTTATGCGGGAATGTGAAACGGAATCCACTGTTCCTTCACAAATCGTTAACTGCATTTTTAAAGTAGATTTATTCCTGTATGTAGGTACCTGAATGGCCGTAATCGTTTAGTAAAGACGACCAAACCGCTCTCAAACCCATTTTGAATGTACCCGCATGGCGAGGAAGTCCCGTCGAGCTAATATTAGTCCGTATTGTGGAGAAAATTGCGTTTCACTGGTCATCAACTGGTGCTTTCCACGACGCACCTGGCAGATATCGGACGAAACGCTAGGCGTCGGATGAGGGCATGTGACCAATCATTCGGCCACGCTCACGCCCCTGTCAGGTCCGTAGGGAGAAAAACGTTCGTAATGAAGGTCCCAGTGCGGCTTTCGTACGTTCGCTCGACAGAAGGAAACAAGTGGAGCAGGAATCAACAAGAATCTGGGGAAAATTGGTTTCTCATCTTTCGGATCGTCATGGTTAACAGACAATAACGTACAATAACGTTAAAAATAACGTACAATGAGAAATTTGCACCAATTAGCGAATTTTCCAAGAAAAAGGAGCTATTGTTCTTGGTAAATTTTCAAAATTCATATCTCCGAAAAATTTTCATACCAAAATCCGTTCCAGACCAACCTTAATTTACTGCCAAAAGACACTAAATCCGTCCTGGCAATGAAAAGGCTATGTTCGTAGATGGGCAGAATCGGGAAACACTAAGGTGGGGGTGTTCGGGAGTTTTAGGGGTGAAAATTACTTATGAATTCCCAAAATGAAACAGTCTGACAAGTTTTTTTTTGTTTTTTTTTTTTTCACTGAACACGATGGTGAAATCAAAATTGCGATATCTTATTACGTTCTCAAACTGGAGCACATCGAAGATGAAGAAACGTGGCTGTTACTTGAGATACTTCGAGCTCCTTCGTGTAACTTCGTGGGTTTTCGGCCATCACCGGACCACGTGACTACACCGTTCCAACACCGTGAGATGACTACACCGGGAGAGTGTCTTCGATGTAAGTTTTCTTCGATTTGTAAATTTATTTTGGTGTTTCAGCCAGCAAACTAGCAAAACAAGACCCATGAAACCAGTAATCAACGAAGGGAACCGGCTATTTATTTGGATCCCGTGTACTAGAAAACTATTGTTGAGCAATCGTTACAATACTCCTGACTACTCCCCTGTTCAAAAAGGCGTTCTTCACTTCCCACAAATTTAATATTAATTTAAAAGGACTAATAGGGTATGTTTGTTCCATTTTGATATGCAAGCGTGGTCGAAAAAGCGTGGAGTTAAAATTGTTTCTATCAACATATTTTGTAAATCTTTTATTTTTTTCCCCTGATATGTTAATTGGAGGGCTTTGGCGAAACGGTGGTTATCGCCGATTCAATGACCCACTAAGCGTGGATTTGTACATCCCATATAGAAATTCATGTCAATTCAATCAAATAACGTCATTTTGAAATGCAACAGAATTTAACTCAGGTTGCAGTAGTTACACTCATCCCACAAAAACCACCAGGCTCAAACTAACAACGAACAATTAAAGAGACCCCACTGCCCTCAGAATCGTTTAGTTGTCGTTCCAATTATTGAATTGTGTCTCATTACTGATAAATTTACTTGGTGGAACAAATTGAGCCAATTAAGGTCATTTAAAATACAGACCACACACGTTCTGGACTCTCTTCATAATATCATTCAGATCATTCGAACAATTGAATAATATGAAATTAGAAAGGCGTAATAATATTGTGAATATACCAATCTCAAAACAGGCGCACAATAAATAAATGAGCGACTTTTCGAAGTAATGGAGTTCAAAAAATACTAAACCTGCTACTACATATTTACCAACATTTTTGGCCATCTTTGAAGTCAATCTCTGTCATTGTTCATGTAACGGAATTTTTTCTCATGGTTTTTTTCTGATGGTTTTTTGATGCATTCGTGGTGACTGGCCTAATACTCTTCTGACTGAAATTGGGATATGAGTAAAATGATTTTATTGCAGGCTCCTAGCTCAAGGCGTAGGAGAATAGTGATCAAAAGTGATTCGTCTTCTTTGATCGATAGTGATTTATGCTCTGAGACTCCTGTCACTCATTGCAATGCTACAGGTAGTCGTTGGTTGTGAAGTAGACGTTGTCACTCTTAAAAAGAACATTTTATTAATTTATTTTATTTTAATAATTCGAACACTGAGGAAACTTCGAAATTGTAGATGAAAAAATGAGCAGGTATTGCCTCCCAGGCCAAACGTGATAACGATGGAGTCGCATAATAGGTAACATCTCCGATTCATGGGTCACACGCTATCCGGCGTTTTACATGACATTACATGACTTCTACATCAACGTCGATGGAGTTTCTACAGCCCTGTTGAACTCCCTTGAAAAGGTTTTCTCCAAGGTTAAATACACTGCAATGCGAATACTGAGCCGTCATCTTCCACAATCATCTCGACAAGTTTGACCTCCATCACTCGCCAAGAATGTGCAAACTTTGTAACGAACGCGATTGTACTAACAACCTTCTGCTACTAACAACTGCCGATGAGCAATCACTACAGTAAATCTTTCGATTTTGCCCGAGGGATTTTAACCAATTTTACAAATCGAAGTTTGTTTAGTTAGTTAATTTTCCAACATGAAATATTACTAAATGCTTGCTGTTCACTAGCTACCTAGTGACATAGTTTGCTTTCATGAAATTCGCCAAACTTGTGTTAATAATTCATACATCTTGATTAAAGATGTATCTTTGGATGGTTGATTGAAAATATTTTAAAAAACCAGTCATGCATGGATATGGATATTTTTAAAAATAACTGGTTTCGTGTTAAATGTGATATTTGGAACTTCTCATTCAAATATGGGTAATCTTAAATGTATTGGGTAATTATAAGTATTCAAGTATGAAGCTATTCGGTTAATTCAGTGTGCATCAGGTGTGATGCTCTCTGACTAAAGATCCACGACTCGCTTACTGTCTGAAAAGTCCGGATGATCTGTTAGAGCTATGAATATAGTTATGAATATCATCGTGAAACTCCGTAGAATAAGATAGAACCTAATCTATGGTTTTGTAAATAGTTGGTTGTATTGATTTACTCACAGATAATTACTGGGTATATATGCGTGTCGAAACGCCTTCCTGTGTTTAACAGGAGCTCGTAATGTATTTTCAAGCGGTACCCTGAGGATGCGAACCAGGAGGTTTATGTATCTCCACGGCTCGCTCGCTCTCTGAGGAGTCCGGTTAATCAGTTAGGCCTATAATGAATATTATTGTAAAACGCCGTACAATGAGATACAATACCGATTGAAATCTGAGCAAGGTGGCCGCTGTTAGCGAGCTCGGTTATACTCTCCTTAACGAGTCCCCGAGCCTCCACAATAAACCTGTAAATTGAGAATCTTGCCTCGGAAACTAACGCAAACCTCCTTATCGGCGAGACGTGATCTTCACCATCGGTGGTGCCCTGGAGTAGGGAAGTTATCGACGGTACGAGGGCCGCGGTCGTTGGAGCACGCAACTGCATAGTTTTGACAATATTGTCGCTCTCATTATCTACCTTGGGAAGGGGGACAATTTATGAATATTGTTTCCAATGTTTCGGGACAACGCCCATATCGACGCTTGCGATACTCCGAGTAGCCTTTACGCTTATTGGGTGGCGACATTAGAAACACCGTATGACTTGTCAACAACAACTTATGCTCAGATGACTAACCGTATACTCGTAGTTAGTAACTGTACTACTTGTATATCAAGAACCACCATCTCACAAATTATTCGTCCCAAATTATAAGAAAAATTCAATTAAAATCAAATGTGCGAGGCTTTCGCTGACTATTATAGTCAGCGATAGCCTCGCACATTTGATTTTGATTGAATTTTATTTATAATTTGGAACGAATAATTTGTGAGATATTTCTATCATTCCAACTCCATCAAAACTCCGTTGTTATACCTTCTCACATGCTAATATAGTTACCTTTAAAAAATTACGGGCCTTTTCTAGCTTTGTTTGAATCAAATTTAAGACATTTAGAACGGGAAACATCTGCGTGTAGCCGGATATTGTAAATTAATTTTGATTCTATCCATTTAATTGGGGTTGATGAACTCCTTGATTTGAACTCTGAGTTTTTCTTTCGTAGAAAAATACGAGTAATCGAAAGGTGCTGATTATAATTTTATTTGAGCATTTCCTCATTTTTTCAGCACACCGAAACTTACTTTTGGAACGACCCTCGTAGTTTAAGGCTTTATCACCAATCACCAGTCAAATATGCGATAGGTGTTAACTGTGTAGAACCACAACTGCAGCAGCACTGAATCTAGTCTGACGTATTTCACATATTCATAGTAAAATAGTGTCCTTATTCACAATGTCCGAATGAATATGGGCATCACAGTTCTGCACCGTTGGCAAAGATTCAGTATTGGAATTCATAAAGTTCAAAACCCCTGTAAAGTAAATACGCCTGAATATTTGCTTTATGTAGGCTCAATATTTGAACGTTCATCGCAAATCTTTGAACGTCAGTCGAAATCCCACAGCGCGCTGTGGTGAAACATTTATCGAGGTATAACGTGCCATGAATGAATGTTATGAGTTCGGTCAGACCGTTCATCGTATCGGTAACTTGATCGCGATGATAAACTGACAACTTCATACGAGTTAGTTGAGCGTGAGTCTGAGTTGTGGGCGTCGCAAGAATTTCGCGATTTGCTCGATGAAATCCAGATGAGGCCATAACAGAGAAAAGTTTGTTAAAACCGGTCAGTGCTGTCTAGATTTAGAGGAACTTTGTACGGGCGAATCGGTAGAACACAGTCTGTCTTCAAGGTTTAGATTGGTCAAATAAAATTAGTACAGACGGACAGGCACGAATACAAAATTTGTAATGGTTTGCTGAAGTGGCAGATTTCATGCGTTCTTCAGAGGTGAGAGAATCAACTAAATTATCTTGATTTGTGTACAACACCATTGAATACCATGAATAATCCCATTAGAGCAGAAGGTATAAGTATAATTTTATTAATACCTACAACTCGACTCGAGGACATCCGGCAAGAATTTGCACCTGACGAGACCAAATGGTCGAAAATAGCAAAATTATATTGGGCTGCCATATACGTACTTGGCCATAAGAGCCATATACATACTCGGCCTAGGGTTAAAAAAAAACTATATACCAATGATCACGTGGCAACACCTAATCACAGCATTAAATCAAATTTTGAGATCCATAACTGACAAAAACGCGAAACCAGTTTGTTTTTACCCAAAGAGGTTTTTTTTGCTTTTCTCGCTCCACCCTACCAATAAGTATCCAGAGGTTACCTCCAGTTTCAGACCACCAAATACATAGTAAGACCGGGTTGTGGAGGAAACTTCAGTTAGCTGATTTTGCTTCTGCCAAGCCTAAAATTGCTGGTGTTATATAACAAACTGACGATTCACGCTACATCTGGTTTCTCTATTCGATTAGAGAACAAAAAAATTTATTAAGAAACCGTAAAAAAAAAAAACTAAAGTGGCAGAAAAATGAGATAATACGTGTAACTGGAAATCTTTGGCAACAACCGAATGACGTTGTTTTACAAATAAATGAATTAATTGACTAGAAATATGATTGACGAAAAAGAACAAAAAACAACGATCAAATTTTCGTCATCAATTGTGTTCTGAATTAGGCCCTTTTACGTAATTATTAAACTTATTTATTGCGCATATTGTTCATATGGTTTCAATTCGATACTTACTCGTACATTTACTCCTCAGGCATTTATTCATCTTATTCTGATTTGGTAATTTTTGGGTTGGACTAGACTGCAGAGTACTTTCAAAGATGCTCTTGGAGTCCTTGATGTAACAAAGGTGTTGTAGAACAGGACACGTCAAGGAGCTAACGACACTGTGGTAATTCTCAACTCTACGCCTCTTCCAGGTTTTCAAGCTTCTGTTAATAGTCGGGACCTGCTCGAGTGTAAATAGCGTCAGCTCGTTAAGAAGACGGTTAGGGCCGGAGGATGAGAAAATTCGTCCGATGAACCCAAAGGGTAGCATTCTCGGTTTGGGACGGTAGCGTGGAAAAGAAAAACGTTGGGAGCCCTTCCCTAACGACTGGTTACCCAGAGGCGCTGATGTCTTCTCCTGGACCTGCCGCCCTGACCCACATCCGAGGCAGACGGCGGCCTATCTTGATGGGCCGTGCCTAATGCGACGCATTGCGAGCAATCCCATGCCCGTCGAGCGTCTCTCCCCAATATCACTGGGTTATCATCGGTTACCGCGGGAGTTTAGTCGACAACTTTGGAGTCTTTTCTCCCACGGTAAAAATGATATCAATCTCGACATTTTCAACCATCCAGTAGTTTGATGAGCGACTTTTCCAAGAAACCTACGAACAAGTCCGCCACTGCTGACCAATGCTAGAGGGAATGTTACAGTCCATGTACGAAATTGGCCATTCTCTGTATGACTAAACTGGTAGCCCAGGCCCCTGGACTCAGAGCTATTTTATAATTTGTTGATTTAAGATGTGAACTGTGTACTGTCGTTGTAGTGGTAGTGTTGGGGGATTAACTTGACCAGCCGAGCCATCGAATTCAGTCCCTCATCTACACCGCTATTGAAACGATACCAATATCCATTCCGACCGTGAGGCACCAGGTCATCAGCATCCTGGGCCTTTTCTAAACCTTCCTTCCCACGTCTGAAAGTTGACGTATATATCCTGGTAGGAAGCCAACGCCAAGTACAAGTTGGTAGCAAGTACAACGTTTTGTATTTTCTAGAGGCAGCAAATCAACTCAAATAACTCCATAACAAATCACAATCAAACCACGAGCAGCACATTTCATCAAATTCCACCTCTAGGGGACATCAAGTGCTCCCTCCTTGGATCGGCAGAAGGTCCACCTACCACTGCAATTACCCCTTCTTCGTATCTTAACATTTCCTTAAATGTATTTCAATATTTTTCTCCACTATTAATAAATGTGTATTCTCAACACTAGGGTATGCCGTTTGGTTCCCTACAAAATAGAAACCCCCACCTATCGCCCAGACAACGGTTAGTCAGTGAACTGCCAATACTTAGCAGCTGAAGGGGATGTCTTCACCTTCTACCAGATGACCAGCAACGAAGAGGTTTTGTTGGAGTCGTACGCAACCAGTACGAGTCGTACTCGTCAAGGCGTAAGAGTGAGCGGTCAGTTAGATACGACCCTCTTTATATTATCATCATCTCTAGATGATATCGCCGTATGTGCTTATGATATCTTGCTGTGTCAGTAAAAAAATGTAAAGAATTTAAATTTAGCTAGAATCAAAATTTGATTCTATTTAATAGGAGTTTGGAGAACGAGGAATTTGGTTAAAACTGATGTGCATAATTATGTTATAATCTGTACCAATTACACCGCCTTTATTCAGACGCAGTGACGGTTTCTGTGGGCAACTCCAAAAAAGATCATTATAAATAAGCATGGAAAACTCGACAATGAAAATTGGGAAAAAAGGAGTAACATCCTCTTACTGTGTCAGTTAAAGATGCAGAAGAATTTCGTTTTCGCGAGAATCAAATAGAGTTGTGGGGGGAAAGCTCAAGGAACAATGAGAAGTACTTGTAAATAGTTGTAATAGTAGAAGTTTTCTAACTGTGAAACTTCAAATCAAATTCGATTTCACCCTACATCAGGCGAACTGAACTTATCAGTTTCCAATGTCTTCATTGTAAATAATACCTGGTATAATACGCCCCAAGGATCGAGGGGAATTCAAACGATTCGTTTAAGGATTGTAGAGATAAAAAATAGAAAGAATTGTAGAAAAGATTCATTCTTCTTCAGGCAATAAAAGCGTTGGGCCCATAAAACTGTGATTCCCAGCAAATTCATTTATGGCCGCCGTAAATTAGTACTATGTCTCTCTTAAGATCATATACGTTTTAGTGGGCCTCCAATCTTCACCTGAACACAGGGTACCGGCGGCCTTTTATTGCGTAGACTTTGATGGCTGCGTCGTGATTTTTCCGTTCTCGAAGGGTCGAAGACTCACCGGGGCCGTAACGGTAGGGGCTTCGTGTTGGTTTATGGCGGGTGCGTAATTAAACGGCTATGATTCTGGAAAACAACTGCGGTATCAGATCGACGCGAAGAGATCAAAAAAGCGTTTCAAGGGCATAAAAATCTGTAATTTTTCAAAATTGTAGTCAGACGATCGTCCCCAGAGGGTCTCGAAGGTCTCCTCTGCAGGTGTGGGCAAAGACGACACAAGGGTTTGGCGAATTGCAGGGAAAATTAACCACGTTAAATCGAGGCTTTGTGACGTGGGAGCGGAGCTGCAAAATTGGTCATGAAACTATTCCAGGTTACAACTCGCATAACCCCATACTGTTGTACATGTGGGAGAAATCGTTACAACAGTTTTGGAAAACCAAAAGCCCAAGGATTCTGTACAATAAAATGAGTATCTTGACGAAAAACGACGTAAAAATATAAGTCCAAGGATTTTTGGGTTGGTTTGAGAACGGGAAGGGAATTACAGGGTGCTCCAAGTGTATCACGCACGCGCCCTTGTTAACATACCTGGACGGCACTGAGCTCATCCCATCTAAACCCTCCCACGCAACCATCTTCTTCTTCGACCTCCGTTGTCTTCCTTTTCTTTTGACTCCTCGCGCTCTCAACGGCCACTTCTGGAATTATCGCGGCCGAGGCTCTAATCACTCTCTCGCCAACGAGGCTCGCCTTCGAAATAGCCTTTCTTTAACGAGAGAAACAAGTTTTCCTGTCGGCCTCCGAGCTCCTCTTCCAGGGTCCTTCGCCAGAGTTCGTCTGTTGCTTTCTCGCCGGGGTTGAGGAACTGGGCTCAAGACCGAGTACTCCGAATCAAAACATAACTGATTCCCATCACTGCTACATTACCACCATGGTATCAACCCTACCATTATGGTTCATCTTGACTTCGTATCAATCCGTGGGCTTGGGATACAATGGATGACGCAGTTCGAAAGTCGATAGAACCAGCTGTAGATTCAGTCATTGATTGGCTGAATAAAACAACCGATTCTTGTTAATTTCCCATTTAATTGAGTCCTCATACTCCATGCGCAGATTCACCCAAATAATTTGGTACGATCCTCCGTACGATACAGAAATTGGGGATTCATACATACCAGAAACTAGTTATATACGTATAAAACCAGTTTGGTTTCATGTGACATACAGTAGTGACATACAGCCTATAGAATCGTGTGAACTTAATGATTTCGAAGACCCTTCAGGGAGGACTGGGGTAATGGTGTTCAACCTGCGAGGAGAATCCAGTTTGAGGAACTAATAGAATATTGAAGGAAAGAAATCAAAATAAAGAAATATGTTGGTTTCTCCAACCCCCGTCTGGTTTTTCACTTGCTTCACCTATGTTATTATTGGAAGATACAGTTTCGACTCAATTTTGGCTAAAATATTGATTTCAACAAAAATTACGCTTAGCACAAGGGTGTTAAACCAAATTCAAATCCAGGAGGAATCAACTAAATGTTACAAACAATAGGAGCACGTACAATTTTATTTATTTTTACAGTTTTATTTTTGTGTGCATAAATCCTTCAGTTTGCCACAGGTGCCACAGTTTGCCAGGGTTTCGTAGTTGATTGGAGCCTCTTCAAATCAAATTTAGAGAAATAATGTTCATGTTGCTACTTCTGAACTGTCTGGCGTTAGTAACATGAACATCAAGCATCCTTATGAGGAATAGCACCTTCTCACAAGTCCTACAGCCAACTACGAGTATTCCCCCAGTAGGTATGTGTAGAATCACACTCAGTAGATGTAATTTTGTTTTGCTGTGATCTAGAAAAGTTTCTATAAAAATGAATTACAGTAGTTGTGAAAAGATTTTCAAGGGGCAGTCTAACAACTTTTTTTTAAATTTTTAATTGGCATTATACTAAGTATATACAGCCATGATATATACAGAATTATGAAAATATTGCATCAAATTACCTTACTTATTGTTGCAATAAAACTGTAAACCCTAGGTAATGCTAGTTTATTGCTAAGCAGTTCTCTATAATTGAATAAGTCCAATAACTTCAGTATTCAAAAGTAAACAGATAAATCGAAAAACTAATCATGTGCAAATGGATGGTATGTACCAGATAAACCTTATTGCCACGGTGAAGTTTCGTTTGAGTTGTCGAAAAATCCAAAAAACGTTTATTTGGTCAATGAAGAGGAGTTGAGGATCGAAAAGATTTAGAAACTCAATATGATGTCGAAGGTGGGCCAACAAAAAACTTGTTCAACTTCGTGAGGTCAGCGACTGAGCGTTTTCATCGTAACCTCGGGCTCTTTTTACTTCCATCAAAAAGATGAGTTGCAGCGAGGGGTTTTTTTTTCGATAAGAAAGAAAGGTATCATGTTGGTAAACTTCGAGTTTGTTTCAGTTTCGTGAGAGAGATCAGGAGGGATCAGCGGGTTTAATGAGTTACGAAAGATTGATAAATCGAAGTGGTTTCTACTCAACTCCAACGCTCAACAACGGGTTGGTCGGTGACGGGAACGGAAGAAGCAAAAAACTGTTCAACTTGAAATTAAAATTGACTGTTTAATAAAATATAATTTAGATAAGAAAAACAAAATTGAGTCAAGAATATTTTTGGACTCAATAAGTAGTCTCAACATCAATTCTAACGCAGCTTCACAAGAACCACTAAAAACCACTAAAAATATGAATGTAAAGGTTGATACCGTTTCAAAACCTGACAAAATATTGACCTCTTCCCGGCCCAAAACCCGCTAGAATATTCAGTTGAATTTTTGTGTGCATTCTTTGACTTTATTGTAGTTTAAAAAAACATTGTCAGCCATCATTTTTTCGCAATTTTCTCGATTTCTTTGAGAATGGACTCAAGTACAGGTAGGTACGTCTAGAGTTTAGTAGTAGGAAAACCGTTGAAAATACTGTCCAGCAGCAGGTTGTGATGCAGAGGATTTCAAAATAAACTTGTAAAGTTTCAATTTTCACTCATGACACACTCAATTATGAAGAATTGAGCTCTACAAAAATGGTGAGTTAACATTGAGGTAAATTAAATTGTGCAGCATTTATAGTTCCCAATTATCGAATAACTGATGGTTTATATCAGATTTTATTTTATTGCTCCCACCAAACCCAGCAGTAACTTGTGACCTTTGTGTTGATAGCCAATTCGAAAAATCAACAGTTTCAAAGATCAGGTTAATTTCGAGGTGCTCCCTGCAGTATATCATGAACAAACAAAGTGAGAGCCCTCATTCGAACTGCATACGGAGGGGGATTTCAAAGAGCTATAAAGCACCGGTTCAAGCCCCCATCCACGTAAACCATCATGTTTGGTTTCCCAATAGCATAAAACTTCTTTGATCCTTCTGTGGGAGAGACTGGGCCCCCTGCCAGTACGTATCTGGCACACATTGCCACCCGCATCGATGCAAAGATGCCAATTTGTGAAGCAGCAAAACGATCTTTGGGTTTGGAATCGACCACGTTTCAATTGATGAACTGCGTCATTTCGTTTAGTGCCAACTGCAGGACGTTTCCAATAATCGCTTTACGACCGTTTAAATGTTTCGAACGTTTGTACAGGATTTGATATTACCCTCATGTTACTGATGCAGCGACATTCACAGGTGATTGTACACGACAACACATTTACTTATTAGAAAACAAAGCATCGTCGCCTTGAATGAAGAATGACATAACTGCCCGAAACGTTATTTTACAGGAACCCCACAAAACGGAGTTAAGTTGTTTACAATCCCGGTTTCGGGGTCAGATAGGTAGCTGTTAAATGAACGTAGTATATCGTCCAAATAATTACCGCCTAATTTATCCCTGTATCCTGCAGTTCCGGCTTTCATGCACCGCTTTCGGGAGCCAATCAGAGAGCGGTTCACGGAGCCGGTATAAGTACCTACTGCTCTCCGATTGTCCTTGGAGGAAGATGACGTACATTGCTGCCCTCTTCCCACTCAATACGACTTCAAACCTCTACAGAAAAGTAAGTACTTCCTTAAAAACAAATTTACCACTGTCTTAATTATTCTGAAGGTGAGTTCTTCTCAGGAGAAAAATTAAAAAATCACTGTCATTCCCTATTATCATCTCAACTGTATATTATTTATTATAAATTTATTTGTATAAGTCTTACGACCATTACAAAGAGTGGCATGAAACATGATTAATATACAGGAAAGAAAAGAAACAAGAAAACAAGGAAAACACTGTGTCACAACAAGTGTGAAAAACGAAAACTTATCCACTTGGTAAAACGAAACTTATCCACTTAATATTACTGTATATAATGAATGACAAACGACATTCAAACTTCAAACTAGTAACAGATCGAGAGGTCGTCTTCTCTGGAGTTTCTGTAGGTGGATGATGTCTGGTCGTCTCCTTGGTATGTATTTAATTGTAGCTGGCGTAGATATGTAGAGTTATTTGTTAGTAGTAAAATATTCAAAAAAGGCTCCTCTGATTTTGGAAATAGAAAAATCTGTCATTCCTGGCCGAAGTAGGTACTTGAGGTCATCCCCATCCTCCAACCATACCTTGCAGATAACCTTTCTTTCATCCTCGGTTATTTAGAGACATTAGATTAAGTGATGCTCAAAAACTGTAAAGTAATGTGTTGAACCAAAAGGGGGAAAAATAGGCCAAGTAGAGCATGACACTTTCTCTACGCAGTCTACGCTGTTGTTAAAATAAGAGGCTTCTTTTGTACTCTCAATTAAATCCCATATTTCCTAGTTAATTTGGAATATTCGAGGATAAGAATCGTGGGACGTTCTCCTCTGACAAACGACTTGAAGCTCGTTTTGGAGCAATTTTCCCGAAATGAGCATTTATTCGGGCTTCCGTTGTGGGTTTAATTGAACCATATCTCACCATTACCTCAACATACAATAGTCACTTCATGCAGGTTGAGTGGGATAATGAGTTGCGGGGGCCCTCGTTTAGTTCATCAACTCTGTTTAGCTGCAATTTGTTTAATCTTTCATTGTTTCAATATTATTTCCATCTCGTTGAGCGAGCGCTTCCGTTGACTGCCGAGGGGGCCATTGTCTGGGGCGGAAAGGGCTGAAGGGTGGAGAATCACTGGGAGCTTTTCGACTTCCAAATGAACAACTAAACCTCATTTGTCTTCACATTCTCAGTTTGACTATCAAGCCTGAGCGTGCTGATGAGCACAGTTTTATGTGCGAACCGCACTCACACGCACGCGCTATTCAATTGTTTGTTGAGACAGCAATATTGTTCATGATTTGGCATTTTCCTACCTCACGGATCTATCGAACTATGACTGCCCATCTCTTCCGAATAACGACCACTGTGGTTTATCAATAACTCTAGGGAGCAATTAAGCTTAATTTTTACAAATATGATCATATTTGTAATAATAGAAAACAGGTACCAGTACACCTGCAAAACCTCGTAAGTTCCAAAATGAACATTTTACAAGGAAGAGGCGAAATTTCGTAGTCATGTGATATCAATCTTGAAGATGTTTAAGTCTCATTAATTCTATTTTATGCCTCAATGAATAGTCATTAAGTACCTAAGTGATTAGCATTTTTTGAGTGTTTTAAGTTTTACGCGCTCATAAAATGAGGCTATAGAAGAAACTTCATAATTTAATATTTTTTTAAGCCTTTAATTGTCGCTTTGGTAACAAGATTAATTTTAATCCCAAAATTAGTTATTAGTAGGTAAAAAGGTGATTGAATAAAAAGCACAGTAAGGACCGTATTCTTTAAGCACAGTAAGGAATGTAAGAACTTGTCGATGCCTTACTTCACAAAGTGAATATGTTGTTAATAATTTATTATGGACATATTCCCTTTGTGAAGTAAGGTATCGTTGTATTCTTTTTGTCGCACAGTCAAGTTTTACTAGGTAGTTTAGAGGTGGGCACCTACCAATCAAATTAAAAAGTATACGTAATTGTGAATCAAAATATCCATGGTATATAAGATAAAAAAAATACAATGAGTATAATAGTATACTCATTGTCTTCTTTTTTAACATGAATAATGTTTTTGCGGTGGCCTACCAGAGTTGAAAAGCGTAACGAAGTTTAAGTCACGAAATTATGTCACGAAGATTTTTAATGATTTTCACGTACAACCGAGCCGTTTCTAGGGAAATGAAACTTCTTTAGTTTTCAACGGACAAAAATCGTTCTCCATTCGTTGGAAAGCCTTTAATTTATGCATAAATTATATACTGCCAAAACCGCTGTAAATATCGAAGAAGCTGAGATACAGCCCTGAGTAAATAAAACTGTAAACAACATTCGGACGCAAAAACATTATTCATGTTTTGCATAGCAAATACCTAGTTCTATACAAAGTATAGAAGAGAAAAGATCCGGGGGGTCCAGGGAGGCTTGGCCCCCTGGCGAGGCGCGAAGCGCCGAGTTTTTTAAAATCTTATATACCATGGACATTTCGATTCAAAATTACGTATACTTTTCAATGTAATACAATATTCTACAATGACGATAAGTTTTATTCTTGAAATAGTAACGTGACTATACCAAGAACAGTCTCAAAAAGAACTTACTTAAACTGAACTAGATCGATCTTGTAGTATTAAAATGACAATCGCGGGAAGATAATGTTATCAAAGGACACTGATTTATTAATAACAATGCATTTGTCAGATTGAATAGTGAGTTGTATGCAAATGTAGGATTCGTAGGAGCGCGTGGGTATTTTGTTTCAGTGGTAACATACCGCTGAAAGAACGAAACAACCAAGAGCCAGTTAGTTTAGTTTATTGGACAGTATTAACAATTAGGTTGAAATGTGACTGAATCCACTGACCCGACGGTGCTATAGATCCCTCTGCGATGGAATCTATGAGAAAACGGGGTTTTGAGCGAGAAAGTATAAATATTTCAGGAGACCTTTTGCCTTGGAACTCGTAGGAGTTCTTCGTATTTTCAGCCCAAACGGATCAGTCAACAGGAACAGCTGTTTAGAAGATTTCGCGCGGGTCTTTTGGCGAAGACGCCGTTTGTGTCATTAACTATGGAAATCCTTAGAGATCATCTAGAGGCCTGTCCATTTGATCTCTGAAAATCCCAACAAAATTGGTTCAATAGTTTCGGAATTACGTGAGGGTCAAGGTTTTGACCACCGACTGATCTTGTTTTCATCATTCCAAACCATTTAATTGTAATTTCTTACCATTGGCTGAAAAATGTAAATATCTAGGAGTTATATTTGACCACAACTTGAAATTTGATTTCCATATTGGTTTATTATCTTCGATAATGAACCATTGGAATCGCCCAAAGAAAAAATGTTTTTAACCCCCCCTCAAAATTTGTTGGTTTACGTTTCAAGATACGTAGATTCAGAAAATCGAATAAAAAAAAATCCGTCCGTCCGCCGTACGCCGTACGCCGTCCGCCGTACGCCGTACGCCGTCCGCGCCACTTTGCCCAGTTAGCGTTGAGTTAAAATTACGAAATTTTTTTTATGGGTTTCGACCAACCCCACAATGGTCCTCGAAACTTTTCATAACCCTAGGTCAAGGGGAAGGGGTTCAAAACGAATTTTGAAAATTTGAAAATCTCATATCTCGAAAAATTCATATAGAACGGTATGTTTTTTATTTCATATTTAGATAGAGTTTGTTCCGTAGAATTTTTTAAGACCATCCGCAGCTTTGTACGACCAGCCGTTCGTTCACAATGAGGGCTCAAAGATTGTGCCTCACAACACGATCGTGTATCAAACTGTTGAAATACAGGTCCATTTTCATACTAACAAGCTCTTTGGAACATCATATGACTTAAGTGATGTCGAGTTTGTTGTTCTGAGGTGCGTTTCGTGCTACGGAAATGAAGGTAATTTCGAATGTTTGTTGGTAGGTACTTCTTTTATAGAAAAATTATTACCGACGTAGTATTAAAAACCCCAGAATTATATCGTATTAATTAATCATAATTAATCATAATTATTATTAATAATAAATACGAATTATTAATACCTAACAATAAATTATAATAATTTTCAGTAGGTACTTGATAAAATTGTTAATAATTAGTGATAATTGATAATAATAATTAATCTAACATTTAGGATCTAGACATTTAGACCTAGTGATCTAGACAGAAGGGTGATCTGTACAAAGAAGATAATGAACCGTTGTGTCAAGAATTTGCAGAGTTTTTTACTTTGGTTTCTTAGCTGGGAAAAGTATTTTATGTTTTTAAAGTAGGTAGCCTGAAATTTTCTGGCTTTCGCTCTTTTTGGCTTAGTTTTTTCTTTGTTGAAGTAGGTACAATATTTTTGTATGGGGAAGTGCGGGTTAGACAGAAGTAAAATCCTTCCAAGTTACACATAATATCATACTTGAGATAGCCGTTCGGAAGAGTTCACGATACCCTACTATTCTGCTTCATCATGAGTTTGGTAGGCTCATTGTAAGACAATTGTTTTTTTAATTTCAATCGTGCTTGCTGGTGTATAAAACTGGTATTCAAACTGTCCATAGAGGCTGCACGTAATGCGGTGTCGTCTAATGTTCTGTGGCCTAAAACTGAACGTGCAACAAGAAATGCATCTTATAAAGTTTTACAGTTTCTTTATGCTTGTATGATTAATCCTGGCATGTTCACCAGTTTTAAGAATTTTAGGAGACAAATTCTGAGGAAATTTCATTAATTTATGGTGAGATTCCTTTTTGGAACTGTTTGGGTACATTGCAGCTGCTAACTGTTTGATGGCTTAAATGTTTTTCGCTGAGACCTGCTCCACCAGAAGCCACAAGTTCTTATGAACTTATTTGGTTGGTGTACAGAAGGAAACCCACTTCTTTTGTGTTTGTGTATTTCATATTCATATTCATGCTATGAAATTTGATCGAATGCTGAAATGTTCAGACTTATTTGTTCAATACAAGGCTTCGCTACCACTGGTAATGAGGTCGTCTGTGTGTAAGACACCATAAGGCGAGCTGTGTGAGGCATTTAGAATTAAATATCGAAATCCTTATGAAACCTTCAATTGTATTTTATGCAACATGGCATTTAAATGCAGTGTGAACTTCGTAGATTGGTATGCCGTTTCTGTTGCCTTCAAATCGGGTTCGATTGGAGGAGTGAGGTAATTTATTGTCTGCCAGCAGACGAGTCACGGCCCAAGCAATCTTCGTCAAGAAAATTGCCACGTTTCCGGGATGAAGGGAGAAGGGGGAGAAAAGGCGACGGCTGAGTTTGTTAAACGCAACTCGGTTCGTTTCCTATTTGAGGTAGACGGAGCCAATTTTTCCTTTGACTCGAGAAGGAGTTCCACAAGACCTGAAGTAGAAGTGGGAGTGGAAGTGTTGGGCCCCCTGGCGGTGGGGCCACTTATGTCCACACTCATCCCTATTATTTCTGCATGCCACCGCACCCTCCACCACCGCTCTTCTCAGGAGTCCCAACTCTCTTCGTTCATCCTGGAGCCTTCCTCAGGGAACCTCCAACGAGCTTGTTACCGCCGCTAACCATTCACCTCCTCTTCACAGTCCCGAACGGTTCCTTGCCGGATGAGCCTTGCGATCCTGAGAGGTTCTCCCACACGCCCGCCCAGTGAGGAGGTTCCTCAAACCGACTGTTACCGATTTCATCGGTCATAACGCGTTACGGATCGGCTGCTGTCAGCGCCCGCTCGACTCACATTTTTTTCGAGGACCTCGAGACGAATTGTGATTATACGAGAGGTCTCGCGGTGGGCGATCAACGAATCAATTCAAAATGACTCTGAGCTATTTGCTTGGCAAACCTTATCCTCCAGGGTAATTCCACGGATTACACGACTAGGCTCGAAATTTTAAAGGGGAATCAGTGTCGGGACAACTGTGAACAATCCACTCCCCATCTTGGGTTTGAAGAAATGTTCACTTGAAACTAGGGATAAGTATCAGTGGAGACAAAATCGATGTTTGGACATCGATTTTTTTTCTCCTGAAAAATTGACGTCTAAAACACATCGGAGATAAAACCTCGATGTTTCCATACACCGATATTTTTTAGGAAAACAAAATACCTTAAAATAACAAGACAATGTAGACCAAAATCAATAAAAATAAATTATAACTTTCAAAATCAGTCATCTGCCTCATGTAACTTTGAGGCCAGTTCTTCGGAGAGGTCAAAATTATTCCCGCCTAAACAAACAGCCTCTCTAAAGGAACTGACGTTGCCACCAATGGCACATGACATGTTTGTTTTTCATACATTGTATGAAAACAACGTCGGAAATTATAATACATATAATTATGGTATGTAGCCTTCATAGCTATCGAAAATCCCAAAGGGTCTGATCGAGTTTTTCGTTGAGGGCTCAAAGTGCATGTTGGTGGTGTTAGCACTTGTCTACAAGTTGTTTCCACAGTAGTGACAACTCGCTTTTTGGCATGGTATGTAGCCTACTTAAGACTTTACATTTCGAAATTAGCTTTAGGAGCCACTCAGCCGATCCGGGGCCTAAGCAGCGTCAAGTTAAAGTCCTAAGGAGGCTACATTCCAAATTACAGACAGCTTCATAGAGTGAGTAACCTAGAAATGAGGGAGCCATTCAGCTCAACCTGAGCCTGTTCTGCTTAAAGTGTAAGTCCTAAGGAGGCTACCTGTCAAATTACAGCTTCATAGTGTGAATAGCATTGAAATTACCTGTAGGAGCCACTCAGCTAATCAGCGGCCTGGGCAGCTTCAAGTTTAAGTCCTAAGGAGGCTACGAGTACATGCCAAATTTCAAGTCTCTACCACCACGGGAATTGGCGTCGGGTGAGAAAATGGCGTCAGCGTAAATGTTCCATGTTATACGATAAGGCAGGAATAAACTGGAAAAACCAATCAGTTATACATTTTTTGGAGCTTCAACATACTTTATTCACGTTCTCATACATGAAACTGATGACCCACTATGTGATTATCACTTCCGCACTACCTATGAAATGCAACATGACATTCCTCCGAGGATTTGAACAAAAACAAAATACCTAATGAATGTTTTGAATCGTATCGCTTTTTGAATGACAGTCGTAAATGTTTTATTTCATGGTCAAATCCTAGCCCCAGGAATAACTAGGGAACTGGTATGCATTTCGTACGTTATTCCTAATGCTGGACTTAAAAAATATGTGACTCACAGTGAAACTACTGTTTGTAGTGTGGGAAACTGGAGCTATTAAAAACTGACAGGCAATTTTTTGTGGGGGAAAAGCTGAATGTTCCGTTTCATGTCTGCGGTCCTATCGTCAACTAGCATCGGTCGGAATGCGGCTACTGGCCGCTATTCAGCAGTGCGGTTTTCCTTTAGCGTGCAATTAGACGACTCCGCGTACAAGAAACTACGTCAAAATGTTAATTACTTCGAGAAACGGGGCATCAATGCAACGATGGCGCGGAAGGTGGACGGAGGTCGTAATAATTGGAGTTGCCTTCGCCACAAGAAGCGGTCAGAAGGCGTAATATGATAATTGGGCTGCATAGGCATAGCAGAAGTCTCATTGTTCCTGGAACCATCCCGATGTCAACAATATCACTGGGAAGGAAAAGCCATTGTGCCTCGTATGGTAACCGCTTCGGCTGAAGGCCCCCGCTCCTTGTTATAATCGCAACGCACTGCGATGTTGATTAGGTTCAAATAAAACCGAATGGGATACCGGACCGTTTATAGTGCGCACAATACATTTATCCTCGTTAAAATATTTAATGAATAAACGAAATCGGAGAGTGCATAGATGTTACTTTCTTCGCTATAAATTTGAGCCCTCTGTAAAATTATCACTAGAAAATAATGTTCTGGTTCCAAAGTTGTGGCCCACATCCTATTACTGCCAATCTTCTAAGGAGACGTATCTGGAGATTACGACCAAAACGTTGCCTATATCCCTACTTTCGATGCAGAAGTATGGCACGATTAGATTGTACCTTGAGAGGCTAAATCAAGGTTGTTTTTAACCACACTGTGCTGTCAAAGAGTAAGATACATGTCCTGGCAATAATAAACAACATAAAGTTGTTTATATAGTTCAGATGAACTTGTGCTCTTGGTGGTTTTCAACATAAAATGTATTTATCTGCGAACCCCACCAAGCAATTAAGTTAAGAACAGCGAAGGAGTGTATGTTTACCGGACGTTTTTTCCAGGTATTCATATCTCAGCTCCTATTTGACCGGTCAACTTGAAATTTTGTGTGGAACTTCTTATTGTGGTTAATAGAAAGCCCTGAAAGTTTCAAGTCACTAGGGAAGCATTATTTGATGGATTTACCACCCGAAAATCGATCCCCTCCGATGTGGACTTTCACATACCAAAGCCTAGGTTTCAAAAGAATTTATTTTGGGAGCTATAATTTTTTGAATTTTGAAATGGTGTAAAATGACCCATTTCTAAACATTTCAGAAAGGCATACCAAAATAGCTCCGATTTTGATGAAAATTAGGAATCGTCTGCACCTGTCAGAATCGACGTATCTCGTCGTCAAAAACCCGTTTTCAAAGATAACCCCAAAAAACGACTACTTTTTGATGGGACATTTTTGAGAAGAAATTTAAAAAATATATATATCTGATGGCTGGCAAGAGACGTTACAACCTTGAACTTTCATTTGCACTCGCCAAAATATGTGGGACCGAGGCTCGTTTAGGAGCAAGAGCACTCTAAAGATCGGTCAAAATACGGAACTTTCAAAAATCACCCATTTTCGCCGAGGAAACCTGGCAGTGACCACCTTTCCCCTTTTTGATGATGAATCGGAGTAGTATCTCCCAAGGCACCATGGAGACTGCACATCTATGTACCTACACAGCTCTATAATGCTCCATTCAAAATAAATAAATAATAATATGAAAAAATAATAATAAATTATTGCCGACGTAGGTAGATGGAACTGAAACCCTAGAATTGGTACAAATTATTTGTAATTAATTCGTCGTCTCTATAAACGTTCCATCTATCATTTAGTAATCTAGACAGGAGGGTGATCTGCACAAAGAAGATAACGAACCGCTGAGTCATGAATTTGCAGAGTTTACTGTATTACGATCAAGCAAATCAAAAGATTGAGAATCATTCACTCTAAAAAATATGTATTTAAAATCTGAACTTGAATGCACGAACAGGAGGATGAAAATTATAGAAAATTATAGAAAACACTTACTACATTTGGAAAAAGTGGAAATTTTCGCTGTATTTAAAATCTGTAAGATTCGACGAGGGCATGCGGTCGACGCGTTGCGGTTCTGCAGAGCAGTACTTGCGGATCTAGCGGGTAATTGCAGGTTCGAGAAGACTTCGTGAGCTGTAAGTCGAAAAATAAACCCCGCAAGTCCGCTCCTGTTTATCCAACGTAGGAACTAATTTATCTCAACTCTCCGATTAACTGGTTGATTAGTGTTTAGAGAGCGCTTATACCTTTCGGCAAGAAACGCATTAAACTAGTTTGTATAACGGCACAAGTTAGCAGCTTTGCGGAGATCTTCATTATCCTACAAAAATTCTTCTCTCAAAACGGAAACGTACCACTAAATTCGTTAAAAGTAACAAGTAAAACAATACGAAAAGTGAGTTATTGAGCGTTTAGGGAATCATTGACAATAACTGAATTTCTACTAACTCCTGCATGGCCAAATCAATGGTTTTGGTAGATTTTTGTTTTTATAAAACCCTTTCCGCACGCCAAACACGTCCACGTTAGAACTCAGCGTTAGTATGGACCTACTGAGCAACTGAGCGTGACTCAAACGGTGAAACTTAGGGCCTTTTGCTTTAGTGTTTTCTAGTTTCATGTTCTGTGAACCTTTTTGAGTCTACGGAAAGGAGGTAATTTCGAATACTTTTTCTTAATAGATATTTATAAATTGTTGTCTGTGAAAGTAAAGAATTCAGTTTGAACATTGTCGAGACCATCACTGAGCTACCGCCCATTCCAAGAGGACCATCCGGCCACTTACCAAGTATTTCACGTTATCACTCCAATTATTTCGAGTTACGGAAACTCATACAGAGCAGTGATGTGGACAGGAAGGTGTCCGTTGTGGAAGAATTCGCTTTGCTTTTATCTTACAGGTACCACAACTGGCGCCATAATTGTGACGCCTAAAAAGAGTGTAGTGAGTCGAGTGTATTCATTGGGAACACAGTTTGATATTCATGTTCTAAGACTCATTATCAGCTGAATACTTATTAAACCCTTAATGAATTGATTAACAAAAGAGGCCTTCGGATGCTTCAAAACTTGTAAAATCTCCATAGAAACGATACGCTGAATGTATAACTAACGAAATATAATCATTATTTCAGACAGGGGAACAACCGTGTCAGCCAAGCAGAAGACCCGGACTATAATTTTCTCTTCCAACTGACAAAGGCTCTTCATTCTATTATCAAGCATTAGACCTTCGTAGGGGTATCTTGGAGCCTACAAGTTGTATGAGAATGCGTGTACGATTTTATTTTTCTTCTCCTTCTATTTTTAATTTTAACTTTAGTTTTGTTTTCTTCTCAACTCCGCCGTCTTGGAGCCAAGCGACTTTCCAGACTATGGGAAAAGTTTGTGTTTTTGTAGGAGTAACATAACGTCGAGTCATAACGGAGAAGGAACTCTCGAAGGTTCCGTTTTTTAAGCTTAAAACGTCGGGAGTTAATTTAAGTGATACGAAGCGTTTACAGTATGTGTGGGTACGAGTATAAAATAAAATTTGCCTTTTACTTAGTACTAAGTAGGAGCGTGACCGGCATTAGAACGTAGGTCAGGTACTTTTAATGCATACTTCGGAGAGAAGTTATAGCAATCTTGATCAAAAATTTATGTATAATAATGTTATATTATGATATGCGTGTTCTCCGTGATCTAGTGCGTTGGTGCATAGTCGCTCAAATCCGCGAGAGGACTCCGGTTTGATTCCAGGACTGGTCGTAAGCTTAACCAAGTCTTGGGGGCTTTAATGCTTTAAGCGAAGTTTAAAATTTAATTTTAAAAAATTGCGACGTCCGAAGAGTTAACTAAATAAAAACGAGACGACGAATAAGTTAATTAAGAAGAAGTAAAGCATACAAAGTTCATGTATTATCTATGTGCATAGATAAACTCAATAGTGATGTTCGATAAAAGGTGGTCATAAGAAGAAATAAAAAATATCACTCGTTGAAAAATAATTGTCTGTGTGTAGAATAGGTAGATGTAGGTAATTGGTGTTGTGATTGTCAGTACGAGGTCGTATGTACCTATTTCCAAATTTGAATCACATGCTCGGTAGGTACAACTTGCAGTTGTGATTTGATTATGGTCACTATTAAGGATCAGTTAAGTAGCGGAGCTCATTCTCACGGGTTCAATGAGCCCGCGTTCGGCTATAAAATGTCAAACTAGGGTTCTTCAAACATCCAAATAGAAAATATGAGAGTTCGACTCACTACCTCCGTGCCGTATTGGAACATAAACCAAGAAGATGTTTACTGCCTAACGGACTTCAAGCATAAATGAGAAATTACTGCTTTGGTTCGGCAAGTAATTGCAGCTACAAGGGCCGCCTGCCGCAAACTATTCAATTGTTGACCAGCCGGATAAGGTAAGATGTTCGCATCGTCGTCCGCTAACATAAAACCGTGAATATCAATGAGTGGACCGCCTTCGCTCGTCAACAAGTTTCATAACCTCATTGCAACTTGTAGTTATCAGGATTGTCTTGTGCAATCGTGTTGGACACGGATGTCCGGTCAGAAGATCACAGAAGTTGACACCACGCTGGCAGCATTGGGGTGATCACTGGTGCAATCACCGTATTATTTTTTGTCCAAGCCTGTCTGCTCGTTACGAAGGCCTAGATCCAACTCCCAGGTTTGTTTTCACGCGTAGCCCTATTTATGAAAAACTAAATTTGGATGTGAACACTCGGAGTTTGGCCTGTTGGATGGATTCCTCCGTTTTAGCCAGTCCCACTATTATAATAAGTGCCAGTATGGTCTGTATTAGGTAAATCACCTCGACCTGACTAGATCTACTGTGCCCTGCCTGTAATTAGAGCTCCTCCGTTAGCTCCAATTGTTTTACCAACTTCCAGAGGCTTTTGAGATGTTCCACGTAGATCCTCCTCGTTTCCTTTCGCCACTGAATGCCCTGGCACCCATACCAGAGTGACAATAGTACTGTCCGATATGTTGTCCAGGGCTTTCTTGCAGTCCATCATAATCCGTGATGTTATTACCGGAGATGCTAATGCCTTCAATGCGGCAATCAGTTCCGATCGCCACCTGTTACCTATAAGGTTTAACTTTTCGATCTCTATAGCTTAGAGCTCAATAGCAATCGTCTCGGCCTGAAACACTGGCGTGCTGGCCCAGAATAGTCGCCATCTTAGTGTTCTTAAATTGTTTATACACACCCGCTCCAGTGAATTTTGGTGCCGTCTGTGTACCAGATTGAGTGAGCAGGCACTGGAATCTAGTTTTTCCACGCCTCCTTTCCGGGAAAGAGTACGTCGAATTTTCTATCAAACGATCGGCGGCATAATGTCACCAGGCATACCCAGTATTGGGTCTGCTTGGATTTCCTCCCTCAGTTTCCGCTGGGTTGACCCATGTCCAGATATCATTGGTGATTATCCTTGCATGAGTCGGTAAATGGTTTGCCTAGCTGTGTTCTACATACTCATGTAGTGGTGGATGATTGAGTAGATCTTTCTAATGCTGCAGTTGGGGCTTTTGAGCCTGCAGCTGCAATGGTTTTGACGAGCTAACTACTGACCCGTGTGTAATTATCCGTCTGCATATATAGCCACGTAGTCATTTTGGTGTTTAATCCCCAGCTCTTACCGCAGAATCTTCTATTAAAATTTCCATCAAGAAATACTCTCAGAGACTCTCGATGATTTGCCAGGGATGCAGGGACCCGCAGAAGTTCTTTTGAAATGGAAAATTCTCTCATGGTTACCTTAACCTTGTATTTTGTAGTATTTGCGTGGGGTATTGCTACTGAGTTCATATGCACAGGTTTAGGGTTAACTTCCTAGTATGTAGTGGTTAAACCAGTTGAATTTAGCCACAACCATAATTTTTTTTTTCGGAGTGTTCTGGCGTATACAAGAAGATATTTCATGCGGATTTGCAACACTGCCAATCTCTCGCACAGCCGAAGCCCATCCGGAGCCCTGATCTGGAATGCCGTCCTTCCTGGCACGTGGAGGCCAGAAGAAGTCTGTCCGAAGACCCCCCTCAAGTCGTTATGAGGCTTCATTCCCATTTACGTGTCCCCCACCCTCCCTCTAGTTTATACTTCTTGCAAGATAAGTTATGTTACTCCTTCGGAAGCCGCATTGTACTCGCCCTCCTTCACCGTCTTCCTCGTCCTGATGGGCCCACGTCACTTTCCCGTTTTCCACGACTCCAAACGAGCTTTCGACTACCAGCGGGTTCGACTCTTAATTAAACCGGCGTATTTTCATATCTGGGTCCGATAAGCGGGGGAGTAGAGCGATCCATTACTATCAGCGCTCCGCGATTACCTTCCCCTTCGTCGACCTTCCTCCTTGTCCTTCTTCTTAATGGAAACAAAAGGAAGAGACCAACATCTTCCTTTTTTTCCCTGGATTCTTGACAAGGGATCTCTCCATCACTAATGGACTTAACCCATGTAAGAAAATTGATGAATGTTATCCGCTCTATTTCTTTCAATAATTCATTAGATTAAACCCTTCAACTGCACCATCGACGTTGGATGTATTTTAGTGAATTTTTTGTTTCTTCAGCAAGAAGAAAACCATACATTTTAATGTGAAACTGAAAGAACGAACTTTTTCTTCAAAGACTCACTGAAAAACCTTCACGCAACTGAAATCTTCAAAATCAAGGAGTGAATCCCTCATCCAAACTTTGTTGTCTGGGACGTTGGTTGGATGATCCCAATTATTTTCGACCGTAATTCACTTTGTACGTAATTCACGTGTGTTTTACTTATTGATTAATTTATTTATTTTAGTCACATGAAAAATGGTAGGATGAAACATCATGTTGCAGAGACTGCAATCTGCCTACAAAAATGTGCAGTCTGTTATAAAGTTCTATTGAGTAGGCAATTTTCAAGGAGTTGGACCGTTCTGACATTCTTGGACTGATTTATCTACTCGTACTTGTAAAACGTCAACAACAAACCGGAGACCGTTCCGGTGCCAAGAAATAATACGGACACGTGTGCAGTCATCGTCCCAATGATTACTATGCAAAATTCCTGTTTTGAACATGACGGACGAGTCAGTGGCCATATAAAAGTCCGTAATGGTCGTCGCAGTCGTTTCCCGCCGTTGGAAAATAGTAAATCCGTCCGTTCGAAGCTTTCGAGGAACATTTGTGAGAAGGAGCGGCTCAAGTACGAGTAGATGGTCCCGCATCCTCACGCACGTTTACATTCAAATGGGGACAGCCCTCGTCCGCAACTGATTCATTATCAGTCACTTGGTTGCTAATTGCGCGGCTCCTTCTAACCAATATTGTCTATTAGGACTCGCTCCTTTATTGAAGGAAGTTTCCTTTTAGTGCACGAAACTCTCGTTCTCGTTCTACCGTTACGAATCCAAATTACTCGTGCCGGGCTCGTGCCATCCTCCCTTTCTCTTCAGATCTGGGTTGGTATGTACGAGAGTTGCGTCTTCGGTCAGAGGACCTTCGAATATAATATGAAACTCTAAATATCCGGAGATAGTGAATAGACAAATTAACTACGGATGTCGTTACGCAACAATTATAAACTAATCCACAAAAAATCGATTTTGTTGTTGTTGTACACATTGGCAATAAATGGTAGAATCCTGATAATATCAAAATAAAATCGATACGCTGCAAATTTTCGACAACAGTTCATCATGTCTAAATCACTGCTCTGTATACAACACCCTTGTGAGCCCCACAACTGAACGACATACTTTGAGCAACGAGCTAAAATATTGGGTGTTTGTTCAAAGAAGAGACCAGATGGTCAACTCCGAGTAAAATGGGGAGTAAGCAACTAGGTAATCTCAAAAATTTTCTATACTAATTCCGGTTTACCTTATAATAATCTTTTAAATAGTACTATTACAATTGTTTGAACATCGATACCACCTCTCTTGTTAATTAACAATAAGAGCGATTGGGATAAGACTTCAGTCCTGTCCTCACCGCTCCCTTACGTACGACCGCAAGTTTGTTGCGTATTATGTTCATTTTGTTCATAATATTAAAATTTACCCTGCTCTTTCCATCCTCATCCCTCGTCATCGTTATCACACTTCCAGTAAGCCCAAAAATCGATTAGGGGCCAAAATAAAGGTACAGAAAAATCCGTATACTCCCAACCTCCCTATTTCTCGCTCCCTTTACTTACAAAATATTAGATCACCATTTTAAACCTAGCGAACATAGACCGTGAAATTCATGCAGTCCACAACCCACCGCATCATTACTGGTTCTTGAGCCGGATTATGTTTGGATATTGGTAGGTACCACTTCTCTTGTTGATGAGAGTGGTCGTACTGGGGGAGCGGTGGGAACAGGACTGAAGTCTTATCCTAATCCCAATCGCTCTTATTAGCAAGAGACAAAGTATCGATGTCCCAACAATAATAAAATATGAGTTGAACAATTTATAACAAGAAGTACCAACCAACAAGTGTTCGAAATTACCTTTTGTCCTTAGAACAAGAATCTCGATATCAACAAATCTCGTGTGGTGTGAATCAAATGTTCCCTAATATGAAAACTGGCCTATAATTTCAACGCTTATGTTAACGACATCTTCTGGTTTTACCTCTTTTAATCGTTCACCCAAGATGAAGATATAATAATTATTCTATTTTCTCTTCCGAATACTAAGATGTTTTGACGAATATACACAACCTACCTAGGGAACTAGGTTACGATTTAAGATTGAGTTTTGGTTGTAAATTGATTTTTTCGTACACCAAAAGCGAATCCACAACCATGGAGCACATACGTATAAGTATCCATCGTGGTGACGTTTCATTCGAAGTGAGTATTTACAGCCTTGAAACATAAATCAAACAGGAGAACAAGCAAATAACGCTCTCGCTCATACCGTGGAGACCCGGACTACTAAAAGAACCCCACAGCTTGTTTTAGTTGTTTTTTGCATGATAGTATGTACATACATGTAAGTTACCACAGCCAATCGTCGACAAGACAAAGGACCTCATTCATCCACACCGGATGCGATAACGCCGCCACTTGAAGTCGCTGCGGATTCAGCAGAATCCACATCACAGACTCCCATTGTTGTCATTTTCCTAAAAGATGAATCAACTAACTCCCACTCATCAACTCCCGTATAAAAAGACTCTGTGCCCATTACTCGCTCTCTTTTCTGTTCCCGAGCTCTGTCGCGTCGCAACGTTTTGTTCATTGAGAATAAATTGTTTTTTAAAAAGTTAACTGTGTGTTCGCGAGTTATTTTTGGCGCAGTCGGTAGGACGTGTCACGAAAATTGCTTTCGGAATTATTTTAATAATTTAAAGACGCGTCCGAACTAAATTCGAATTTGAACGCGAATTCGAATTAAAACGACCCGCGACAAACCGTTACAACGGCCGGCAGAGACCACAGAAAAGCAGCCAAGGAACTGTATCCGTCGAGAAGGAGATCGTCTCAACCTGTGCGGAATGAACACCGTCCTTACAGCCCTGTAAGTAACAGACGTTATTTATTAACTAACGATCACCGTTCCCGCAGCGACGATAGCCTTTCGGATCTCCCAAACAGTGTCCTTGTAGATTCGAGTCACCAACCTCTTGAAAATTCAGTTCAAAATATGACTCACCAAGCTCAACTCTTAGCCCTCACGCCAGCACAGCTACAAGAGCTGATAAACGCTGTCAGGCCCCCAATCCCGGCACGCCCTCAACCTAAACCTGACAAGTCAGACTTTAGCGGGATACCGGAATTCAATGGAGAACCTGAACTACTGTCCCAATTTATTGAACGAAGTGAAGAGCTGATAGACCACTTCTATGACGAAGATGATCCCAATAGCTATCACAATAAAGTAATATTGAATAATATTAGGGCAAAAATAAGAGGTAAAGCAGCTGTAGGTATCTACAACAATCCCATTAGTAGTTGGCCAGAAATCAAATTGGCCCTGCTAGCTAACTTCAGCGATAAAAGAGACATAGAGCATCTCATACTGGAGTTAGGGAAAATGCGCCAGGGAATGAACGAAACCCCGTTCGAGTTCCACGCCCGCGTACACAAAACCTTCACAATATTAATATCAAAATTGAAGAATTCCACTGAAGAATACACCCACACCACGTTCAAACTAATGGAAAGGACAGCCCTACGAGGATTCCTTATGGGACTCCATGAAGACATAGGTCGGTTATTGATAACCAAAGGACCAAAAACTCTGAACGAAGCGATCGAAATACTCACAAACGAGTACCAATTTCCGACATTGCGGAAGAAATACTTAGAAAGGAAATTGCCTCAATCCTCACAAGGACCATCAACGTCCGGATCGAAGCCACCTTTCGTACAAAAACCCTTCTTCCAAAAGAAACCTCAACCACCACAATATAATAGACCACAGCAACATCCACAACAACATCCAATACCCCCGAGGAAACCATATCTCCCCTTACGAGATTCCCTCAGACCCACACAACAAAGACAAGACCCCCCATTCATTCCTCATCACCTACGAACAAAGGAAACGATGAGTTACCAGACGACATTAAACCATGAATTAGCGGAACTGGAGGAACCCGAACACGAACAAGAACAAGATCAAGAACAAGAACAGGATTTTTTAGAAGAAGCCGAGGAGGATCCCGATTCAACTTAATGCACCTCGAAAAACCATCAACAAATCTCCCCTACATCACTACAAATAATAAATTGAAAGTTTTAATCGATACCGGAAGTTCTAATAGTTTTGTAACGACAAAAGTGGCCCACAAAAAATTTAGGAAATTGATGAAAAAGGATGCATTTTTAGTTACTACTTCACATGGACACACTTCAGGGACACACAGTATCATGTTACCTAATATTATGCTTAATCCAAAATCGACTAACCCGCATGTTAAATGTAAGTTCTATGTATTTGACTTTCATGCAAATTTCGACTTGTTGTTGGGACTTGAT
The DNA here is from genome assembly GCA_963920205.1 of Stenodema calcarata. Taxonomy (NCBI): domain Eukaryota; kingdom Metazoa; phylum Arthropoda; class Insecta; order Hemiptera; family Miridae; genus Stenodema; species Stenodema calcarata. The sequence continues at coordinate 21,102,970 of OY986054.1, forward strand.
AATCTCCAATTATTAGAGGCCACCCTAAAATTGAAAAACAACACGATTAGTATACAAAATGAAGAAATACCCCTGGAATTTTACAAAATACCACAAAAACCGAAGACCGAACAATACACGATTCCCCCTAGATCAGGGAAACAAATCCAAATCCACCTCACAAACATAAAACAAGGAACAGCCATCATAAACCACAAAAAAGTAGGACCCTTCGAAATCCCAAATTGCCTAGTTTCGGTAGACAATCACATCGCAAGATGCATCGCCATAAATCACGCAGAAACACCTAAAACCTTGAATGTAAAAGCATTAGACACAGCCGAATTAGTCACTGACGAATTATTTCTCGATACCCCTGAACCACGTAAGAAAAAGAAATTAGTCAACATCAACAATATTAACCTAAAGTTAAAGGCGAAAAAAATCACCCCCAATATGAGACTTGACCATTTGAACACTGAGGAAAAAACAGAACTACAAAAACTCCTTTCACAATACTCAGACATATTTTATGACCCTGACGAACCCTTGACAACGACTAATCTCACCAAACATGAAATACACACGACGGACGAAATACCCGTGTACTCCAAATCTTATCGATACCCCGAAATTTATAAAACCGAGGTAAAAAACCAAATTCAGAAAATGATACAAGACGACATAATCCAACCTTCAAATAGCCCCTATAACTCACCTCTGTGGATCGTTCCAAAAAAGGACGACGCATCAGGCAAGAAGAAATTCCGCATCGTAATAGACTATAGAGCTTTGAATCAGAAGACAATAGACGACAAATATAACCTCCCAAACATCGAAGACATCCTATCAAAATTAGGGAAATGTAAATACTTTACAACGCTCGATCTTACGTCCGGTTTTTGGCAAGTAAAGATGGAAGAATCGAGTATACCAAAAACAGCCTTCAGCACTGAAAACGGTAAATGGGAATTCAAAAAAATGCCCTTTGGATTGAAGAACGCCCCTAGTACATTCCAACGTCTTATGGATAATTGTCTTCGTGGTATTCAAAATGAAATTTGTGCCGTTTATATGGACGATATCATTGTGTTCTCTTCCAGCTTACAAGAACACATAGTAAGATTGAAGACAATATTTGACAGACTCAGACAGGCTAATCTCAAGATACAACTGGACAAGACGGAATTTATGAGAAAAGAAGTGGCCTTCTTAGGACATCAGATCACGGAATCAGGCTTAAAACCAAACCCAAAGAAAATCGAAGTAATAAAAAAATTCCCCATACCAAGAAACACCAAAGAATTAAAAGGATTCCTTGGATTACTTTCGTACTATAGGAAATTCATAAAAAATTTAGCGGACATAACGAAACCACTAACCACTAGATTGAAAAAAGGAAATAGAATCAACACAGAAGATCCAGACTATATAAAGGCTTTCGAACAGTGCAAAACCCTTTTAATGAACGACCCAGTCTTGAAATATCCCGACTTCAATAGACCATTCATATTAAATACGGATGCATCCGGAGTCGCTCTCGGCGCCGTCTTATCACAAAAGCTCGATAATGAAATACACCCAGTCGCTTATGCCAGTCGCACGCTAAACGACACCGAAAGAAAATTATCTACGATAGAACGCGAACTCTTAGCTTGCGTTTGGGCCTGCCAACATTTTCGACCCTACTTATACGGCCGAAAATTCACATTAGAGACAGATCACCAACCCCTTCAATGGCTCCACTCATTAAAAGAACCGAATTCCAAACTCTTTAGATGGAAACTCCGTCTTGAAGAATTTGACTTCGAAATAAAATACAAAAAGGGAAAACACAACGGAAACGCCGATGCACTCTCGAGAATAGAAATACACAACACAGAGATCACTAACACAGACAAACAAATATCCCCTTCACTCATAGTAAATCTCGACGAAGAAGACACAGAAACAAATATAGACACAATACACTCAGACAAGGAAGGAAAAGACATATCTTTAATACCAATAAAAAACAACGCTATCAACCACAGTAAAAACCAGATAATTATAGCAGTTGGCGAACAATTCAATACCGATGTAAAAACTGAACACCTATTCAAAAAAGAAAAAACTAGGATAACAGTTAAATTTCCCCAAAGAAATTTAGAAAAAGAAATTACCCAATTCCTTATAGAATATTTGAACCCAAAAACACCATACGGAATATTTTTCGAGACCGACATCTACCCATTATTCGCCTCAATATTCATGGAAAAATTTAAATCATCCGAATTGAAACTCACCAAACACACGGAAAAATTACTAGACGTTGAAGATAAAGAGGACCAAATTAACATCATACTATACAATCACAGACAGGAAAGATTTCATCGTGGCATTGACGAAACATACCAACACATAAAACGGATCTACTTCTGGCCCAATTTAAAGAACGATATTACCAACGTCATAAATCGATGCGAACTATGCTTAAAATGCAAATATGAACGCAGACCCCTAAAACCTGCCTTTAATGTAACACATACCCCTTCACGACCATTTGAAACGGTGCACATAGATACTCTCACGATAGAAAGACAGAAATTCTTAACAATAATTGACAAATTTTCAAAATATGCTCAAGCATACCCATTAAAATCCCTAAACAACATCGAGATAACGAAAAAACTCTTGACCTTCATATCCCACCATGGAAACCCCGAAGAAATAATTATGGACAACGGCAACGAGTTCAGTTCATCTATTGTAAGAGAATTCCTCAAGGTCCAGAATATCAAAATTCATTTCACTTGTACCCAGAATCCCAATTCAAACTCCACCATTGAAAGATTTCACTCCACAATAATAGAAACAATTAGACTTATGACGGAAAGTGACGAGTTTAAACACACCCCCATAAAGGAACGTTTTAAATACGCGATAATCACGTACAATAACAGCATACACAGTAGTACAGGAGTCACACCATATGAAATAATTAACGGAACGTTAGGATCACAAAACCCGATTCCACCTGACATCGAGACAAAACTTACTAACATCTATATCTCCGACCACAAGGAAAAGGTTAATAAATTATACGAGATCCTACACGACAAACAACAAAACAAGAAAGAACAGATTATTGACAAATTAAATGAAAAACGTGAAAAAACATTACCTGATATACCGACGGAAGTATTTGTGGAATCTAAACAAATACAAGACAAAACTAAACGGAAGTACAATAAAGAAATCATCAAGAATATAAACCCGATTAGGAAAACCGCCGAAATTGAACCACGACACCACAACACCCGTACCAAAATTCATTTAAAAAACGTCAAAAGACCTAGAGCAATAAAGACAAAACCTATCAAAACACTAGACTCCGACGAAGTAAAACCCGACGAACAAAAATCCGACAAACAAAGAATAGAACCCAGAACAAAATTATCAGCAGACGATCTCGAAACCATTAAAGGTTCTAATTGGTTTAACGACCAAGTAATAAATCTTTATATGGAATTAATCAATATCAGGAGCAAAACCAACCTTAATCTACCCAACACATACGCTTTCAACACCTTCCTGTACGTATCCTATTTACGAGGTTACGATCATGTAAGGAATTATACGAAGAAAATCGACCTTTCAGAAAAAGATTTAATATTGATCCCCATTCATGAAAACGCTCACTGGAGACTTGTATCTATCAAACCCAAACAAAAGACAATAAATTATTACGACTCATTAGGGTACAATGGCTCCCAAATACTCGAAACTATATTCCAATACTTGAAGGATGACTTGCAAGATAAAATCAACCAAACTATAGAACGATCAGAATGGACTCTACATACAGTAACCCCAATACCGCGTCAAACTAACAGTTACGATTGTGGACCGTTCACCTGCAAATATGCCGACCTTTTGTCACAAGATAAACCGCTTAAATTCACTTCACAAAATTTGCGTGATGAAATTCACGACAACGTCACCAATAAACACTTAAATTCTTAACTTTAATTTCAGACTCATTACGGGCACCCTTGCTGCCGAGATCCACAACGTCGACCAAAGTGGAGGACTGATACCCATCAACTTAGGACCAGCATACACTGAAACCGAGGAACACCTCATGATCATACACTACGACATTAAGACACTACACACCTCGCTGAACGACCTACAATCATCTTTCATAAAACTCAAACGAAAACTCCAACAGAAATCATCACAAACACTTAACGAATACGTACACACCATCGAAGCGAATTTGCAAATTGCAAACGAAAAAATTCAAAACTTACAACCCCGTCGAGATATTAAAATCAGCCAGCGCTCTAAGAGAGGCCTAATCAACGGATTAGGATCAGTCATCAAATTTATTACCGGAAACCTTGACGAAAAAGATAGGATAAAGTACGACAAAATAATCAAAACCCTAACTGAAAGAAACACTCAAACAAACGTACGACTGAATAAAGAACACCGACTATTAACAGGACTAATACGAAAATATAACGAAACAATCAATAACTTGAACCTGAACAACCAAGAAATAAAAGCAAAATTGAAAGCTCAATCAGAGCTCACCATTGAATTTAATGCCGCACGAATGCGCGAAATCGCGTCTCTAATTATATCAAACTTGCACGTTATCATAAACCAACAACGAGAACTTGAAACTTCCTTAGCCTTCTGCAAAATTGGGATAACACACCCTAGTATAGTCCCACTTCAAGCTTTCGAAGCGGAATTAATAGAAATTGCAAAGGAAAATCGTAGAAACAATCTAAAAATGTTCAACAACACAATAGAATACGAGCTAAACTCCAAAACTATTTGTTCACTAACCAATGACCAAATATTGTATATAATAAGGATACCAGTCTTTGTTGATACTGGACTACAACTATATCTACTCCAACCTGTACCCCTTATAAAAGGTACAGACTATGTAACCATTATACCTAAGAACAAATTTATCCTAGTGGATAACAGTTACACTATTAAATACGCCACTAACAAATTATGTTATAAAACTAACAATAACTATTATTATTGCGACAATGAACAATTATGTGAAGAGACGTCCACCTGTTCTCAAAATATAATAAAGAATAATACCCTATCAGGATGTCAATTTACGAAAATTCAAATTAAAGTCCCCTTTCACTCACTAGTACCCGAATCAGGTCATATCATCATAACGGCCCCACATGAGGCCATATTAGAAGACAAAACCCCAGAAGGGAACATTCTAACCCGCATCAATGGCACTTGGATAATTCAACCATCAACGGATGAAATCCTCCTAAATAACATCCCCATAAAATCGACAAATTCAATCCAAACCAAACTAAGGATACCTCTAATCCCTCTCAATGAAATTTCAAACCTGAACATTAATCCCATGGAATTAAATTTAAAAGAGTTCTCCAATATTCCCCAATTCGATGAACGATGGCCCTCTCTAAATACCAACGACGTCGCTTTCGACTATGACTATGTACATTTCCTAGTAAGTCCAACGTATGTCATATTAACCATATTGTTATTAATTGTACTCGGTTGTGCGTACCATAAACAAAAACGGAAAACCCCATTAATAACACAACCTGCCAGTTATCCGTTACAGTTCGCACAGTGACTCATCCCCGCGCTGCAACTCAGCACAGTGACTCATCCCCGTGCTTCAATCTACGGCGAGAGGAGTTACCACAGCCAATCGTCGACAAGACAAAGGACCTCATTCATCCACACCGGATGCGATAACGCCGCCACTTGAAGTCGCTGCGGATTCAGCAGAATCCACATCACAGACTCCCATTGTTGTCATTTTCCTAAAAGATGAATCAACTAACTCCCACTCATCAACTCCCGTATAAAAAGACTCTGTGCCCATTACTCGCTCTCTTTTCTGTTCCCGAGCTCTGTCGCGTCGCAACGTTTTGTTCATTGAGAATAAATTGTTTTTTAAAAAGTTAACTGTGTGTTCGCGAGTTATTTTTTGTATATATGTATCTAATGTACATATAGTGTAGATATTTAGAGGAGACAGCTACCCCGTTTGGAAGGGGGAATCAGTAGTTGGGTTCATATAAGGACCTCGCACTAACCAATATGACAACTCGCTGCAATTGTCGCAATGAAATACCGCTCCCCCGGACAATGTACATTGTTCCGGAGATCCAAGATAGATTTACCTAATAGTCTTGGATTCTTTATTTTCACACTGTCCGCCATCTCCGAGCGCCGAGTTTTTGGATTTGTTCGAAACAATGAGAAACAAATTGGTCGATCGCATGAAGGTTTTTCTCGTTGAAAGTCGTCGATTCTTGATCGGATCGGAGATCTGTGGAGAATCAATTGATGTCGATCAATACGATTCCCCGCGAACGATTTTGTAATTTGAAATAATATTCAATACAAATAGGATATTTTTTGTAGGTATCGGAAATATTTTTAGTCTAGTAACAACCGATTAGTGATTTCCATCTGTTAAATGTACAAGATTTAATGTGTTTTACAAGACTTGTAAATGTGAGCAGTTTTGTTTGAATAATGTTATTGTGGTGTCTCTCTTCATCACTGGACACTTCCAAATGTTTTTATCACACTAAGTCATGTGGCTTTATCCTTAAGGAACAACAGCAACGGGAAATGTTGACATGTAGCTCCTAAAGCTAATTTCTAAGCATTTCACTCTATGAAGATATAATTTGGTATGTAGCCTCCTTAGGACTTACACTTCAATCAGAATAGGCCCTGGATTGGCTGAGAGGCTCCTAAAGCTAATTTCTGTGCTGTTCACTCTGTGAATCTGTAATTTGGTTTGTAGCCTCCTTAGGACTTACCTACACTTTAAGCAGAATAGGCCCAGAATCAGCTGAAGGGCTCCTACACCTAATTTATAAAAATTTCTTTAGACGGAAGAAAAATTTTTAACGCGATACCAATAAACAGCAACGGGCAATTATTATCAGCACTCTTCTGTTGCGTTATAACGGCCCCATTCCTCTTACACAATGCTAATCAATTAGAAATATACCTACTTAATGACGCATTGAAGTTATTCAATTTTTATCGTTATTTTGTCTTATTTGAGACGTAAAACACATATTTTACGCGGAGGAAATGGGACATAATATCGTGGGGTTAGTGCGAAAACTACCCGAGTCCACTTTTTCATTTTTGAGGAAAACACAAATTTAAATTTTGTGGTTGTCGGAAAAATCGAATATATGGAATTATTTAATGTACCATGGTTCATAACATTCCTTACTATATACAATACTATATTCTGCAATACATTTGTTTAAACTTTGCTGTTACATGACATTATTACATGAAAAACGGTAGGTCCGGCTGGACTTGGGTAGGTACCTCACTTTCTCAAAATCTTGGACTTGGGTATTTTTTACCGTTCGTTGCAAAAACTATTATTATTTGTTTTTCATTAAAAAAATACACAGAAAATATAAATATAATATTTTATTATCACAGATACATTTTTTCATATCACATAATAATATTATGTGATTATTTTATATCACAGATAAACTACTCAAATAACTTTTTCTTTATTATCGACTCAAACGTTACCCATTATTATCACAGAAAAATACTAAACCTAAAAAAATCACAATTCTAATCATTTTATTCTATAATTACCTACATAAAATATTTATCAAGAAAAATTCATTTTAATGGTTCATGGTAATAATAAAATCAATGAAATCAATAAAATCAGTTTTCAGTAAATACAATATTCACTCAAAATCCACATCTTCTTCGAAAAAATATTCTTCTTCTGTGGGCTCAGGGAGCCTTTCTCCTTCATTCTCATTATTGATGAAATTATTGTTTTCGTGAACTGAAGAATGGCACGATTGACCTGTAGAAGTACTTGCAACGTCATAGTGCGGATGAAAGCGAACTATTGACTAAAATCGAAGAGCTACACAATAGCAAGCCTGAGAAGGCGGTGGGACAAAACCAGGCTGCTGAAACAAGTAATAATTATTATTCGGATGAAGAGGAGTTCACTTTAATTGAAAATTCACGGGGAAAAAAAAGGAAAACTGCCAAAAATCCAACCGATAATCAAAAGAAAACTGAAAAAAAGGTTCAAATTAAGGTAAAAACTCCAGTAGACCCTAAACCCCCACCAATTTATCTAAAAAATGTCAAAGAAACGTATAAAGTGATTGAGGCAGCAGTCCTGGAACAGGCTCCACTGTCTAAGGTCACCGTCATGAGGGATGACCAAATTAAGGTTAACACAGCCAATTCTGAAGGGTTTAGGCATTTGAGCGAATTCTTAAGGAATGAGGGGTGTGAATTCTACACTTATCAGGATAAGCAAACAAGGCCCTACTCAGTGATGGTCAAGGGCATCCACAAATCAATATCTGAGTCCGAACTTCAAAGCAGATTTGAGTCTGAATACCCAACACTTGGAAAAGTGCAGGTTACACGGAAACTACATCGGTTGACGAAAGAACCATTGGACATGTGCATCGTAGCCTTCAAAAATGGAACCGATGTCAATGATATTCATAACATCAAATCTCTTCAAGGGGTAAAAATCTCTATAGAAAGCATTAGGGCATCCAAATTTGTTGTTCAATGCAAAAAATGTCAAGGATTTGGACATACTCAAAACTACTGTAGACTCGAGGCAAAATGTGTAAAATGCAGTAAAAAACACAAGACAGAAGACTGCAATAAACCTAAAGATGTGCATCCTCGATGTGCTAACTGCAACTCAGATGAGCACCCAGCCAGTTATAGAGGGTGTCCAGTGGCAAAAGAAGCACAAAAGGTACACTATAAAAGAACTCACCCAGATACATTAGATAAAAAACAGAGATTTACACCTAAGACCCCCTCATTAGTCCTTAATCAAAAAAATCAGGGAACTTGGGTACCAGGCGCAGGCCAAGAAAATCTTCGTTCATATGCTCAAGTGTTGCAAGGCGCTCAAGTGGCTCAGCAGTATCCACCTCCGGAAAAATGCCAGGCTGATCCACTGAGCATTATTCTTGACCGGCTAAACCAAATTGACCAGAGATTTGTAGAAATTAACAGAAGACTTGGAGTCCTTGAAAGCAAGAATCCCCAAGGCCAGTCCAAAAGAAAATCATGAAATTCCTGAACATTATGACCTGGAACGCCAATGGGCTTATGCTTAGGAAAAATGAGCTCATGGTCGTCTTGGAAATTAACAACATAGACATCTGTCTAGTGTCGGAAACGCACTTCACCAAAGAATCCTATTGCAAATTAAGAGGATACAAATGCTACCATGCTCTCCATCCAAGTAATTGTGCTCGGGGGGGAAGTGCAGTACTAATAAAAGAAACGCTCTGTCACTACGAATGTGCCAAAGTGGAAACAGAAACGTTCCAGATATGTGCTATCGAGGTGAAAATGGCCTCCTACTCAACTACAGTGGCAAGCATCTACATACCACCTAGACACATCATAAAAAAGGAAGCCTTTGCAGAGGTCTTTGGACAGCTGGGTAACCGGTTTATCATTGGAGGTGACTTCAATGCCAAGAATACGCATTGGGGTTCTCGCATCACCACTGAACGAGGCCGAGAACTTTACCAATACATATTGAATCATAACTGCGAGTCACACTCATCCGGCAAGCCAACTTACTGGCCAACAGACACCATGAAAATACCAGACCTCATCGATTTCTTTATTACAAAAAATATATCAGCAAATTATCTGGTAGTTAAGGATTGCCATGATTTAAGCTCTGACCATTCGCCAATCATCCTCTCCTTGAGCGACCTGGTCATCAAAAAACCACACAACCTTGTCTTAACCAATAAAAAAACTGATTGGGACAAATTTAAAAAAGAATTAAATCAGAAGGTGGACCTCAATGATGTATTTGACACCCAGGAGGATATAAACAACGAGCTAACAAAACTCGTCTGTAACATTCAAACCATAGCCAGCCAAAATACGCCAATCATCAATAGACAGCTCAAGGGTATTAATTATCCACAAGAAATAATTGCCGCTATTAAGAAGAAACGCAAAGCTAGACGAAAATGGCAGATAACAAGAGAACCAGCTCATAGAACGGCGTGGTACAAAACTGCCAATGAACTCCGATGGCTGATACGAGAAATGAATGACACTACCAACGAGGAATTCATTAGGTCGCTAACAAGCCATAGGGACACGGACTACTCACTTTGGAAAGCAACGAAACACCTGAAAAGGCCAGTGGTTCAAGCTCCCCCAATTAAGAACGAGATAACTGGTTTATGGGTAAAAAGCAACCAGGAAAAAGCTGATGTGTTCGCTGAATACTTAGCAAGCATTTTCACAGCAAACCTGGGTGCTCCCGATGAACTACCATTAGAAGAATCCCAGCCAAGTGAACCTGATGTAGAGATCCCTTGGATCACTGTTAAAGAAGTTCAGAAAACAATCCAAAATGAGATCAACCCAAAAAAAGCGCCAGGCTACGACTGCATAACAGGACAAATCTTAAAACACCTTCCGCGCAAAACCATTGTCAAGATTACAAAGATCATGAATGCATGCATCAAACTACGCTATGTACCACAGCTGTGGAAAATAGGCGAAGTTATCATGATACAAAAACCTGGGAAACCAGCTGAAAAACTTACATCCTATCGGCCCATCTCACTGCTGCCAGTCTTCTCCAAATTGTTCGAAAAACTAATAAATAAGAGACTCTTGAAGATCATAGAAGAACGCAAACTGATTCCGAAACATCAGTATGGTTTCAGAAAACATCACTCAACTATTGATCAAGTTCACAGAATCACAAGCATAATCGAGAGAGCGCTGGAAGAAAGAAAAGTCTGCTCAGCCGTTTTTCTGGATGTCACCCAGGCGTTCGACAAAGTGTGGCATGAAGGGCTAGTTTATAAGCTTCGTAAAATGCTACCTACAAGCTATGCAGCACTTCTTGAGTCATATCTTGCTGATCGATACTTTCGAGTTAAACACGATGACGCCTTTTCAGAACCCAAAAAGATCCAGGCAGGTGTGCCACAAGGCAGCGTATTGGGACCCCTACTTTACCTGCTATATACCAGCGACTTGCCAGAAATGGAAGAAAACACAACTGCCACTTTTGCGGATGATACTGCAGTCCTGGCAATCGGGGAAACCAATAACGAATCAGTAAACAAACTAAACCGATCCATCTCTCGCATTCACTCCTGGACAACTAAATGGAGAATCAGACTAAATGAGGCAAAATCAGTGCACGTTGACTTCACTAATAAGAAATGCAACTATGTGCCTGCTTACCTCAATGGCCAGGCAATCCCACATGCTAACGAAGCAAAATATCTTGGAATGACACTTGATGCCAAACTGAGATGGAAAGAGCATGTAAAAAAGAAAAAAACCGAGCTCACAGTAAAATTCAGAAAAATGTACTGGCTTATGGGTAGGCGGTCAAAAATGTCTATTCATAACAAGCTCATTCTGTACAAACAAGTCCTGAGACCCGTATGGACTTATGGTGCACAATTGTGGGGATGCACCGCACCTAGCAATCGCAACATTATTCAGCGATTCCAGAATAATGTTCTGCGTTCATGCACAGATGCATACAGATACTTTCGTAACGACCGATTACACTACGAGCTTCAAGTGGAATCGGTCAATGAGGTCATACGCAACCAAGCCATCAACCACTTAATGAGGCTACAAGATCACGTCAACGACGATGTTGTCCGACTCCTAGACACAGATGATCTACTCCGAAGATTGAAACGTACCAAACCGCATGAGCTTGCTCAACTAATGTGAAAACGTCAGAACAATATAAGACTAAGTGATGTACTTTAGTTTTGAACATTTAATTTAAAATTCAACATACGAATATTGCTTATAAGTTTACTTGTATATACTTGGCGCAATAAAAAATATATTAAAAAAAAAAAAAAAAAAAAAAAAAGTGCGGATGAAAACCTGAATACCTTACAGAAAAAGCTGTTCCTGGCTCTGATGCGTGAACCTCATTGTCAAAGACGTCTACTTCAATATTATCATTGGCGATATAATTATTTTCATTATCCAAAGAATACGATACACCTGTAGAAGTACTTACAAGTTGTAAGTACTTCTACAGGTGTATCGTAAGTTACAACTGCATTATGAGGATGAAAGCCTAAATCACCTGCAGCAAAAGCCGTTCCTGGCTCAGACGCGTGAACCTCGTATAAGTGCTTTGGCCAGTTGTAAGATCAGTTTTCCTCTACTTGTTATATTATTGTACTCTTCCATGATAAAATATTGAAAGTAAACCACAAATAATAAAACTTGGAAGGTACTTCCTGAAAATCACTTCGGCGCCACGAAAAATATGATAAGAATAACCTAAATCACTCAGCTGTACAAATGTTTTACAAGTAAAAATACTCAAGTCCCACTTGGGGATCAGCTGATCAAAGCCATTAATAAGTAATACTACCCAAATCCCACTTGGTTACCATCCTTTTAAAATTACAAGAAGAAAAACTACCCAAGTCCGCCTGATGGGAGTTGTAGCTGATGGTTCTAGCTCTTAGCAATACTGTAACTATTGGACTTGGGTAAACCATTTTTTTCAAATAGCGCTCAAATCGGTTGAAGAGGGACTTGGAGATTTTTTCGAGTGAAAGGTAGGTTGAAAACTGTTCCCTGGGTACTAATATCTAATTTTACAAAAAAATTGGACTTGGGTAGTTTTCGCACTAACCCCACGATATGTCCCATGGATGGATATTATCCACGTAATGATATATCTGCATGTAGTGTAGATACTCAACTTCAGTTTACCGTTCTTAAACGAAAAATTGGCCATGTGTATGGAAATGCCACCCATACAATGAATGATTATGCGACAATTCTAGTGCGGCGTTCCTCGAGATAGCGTAGTTGTCTATAAAAAGAGTAAAGTAGGTATATCAGTCAACAAGAAATGACAATGCGTTAAGACCTCAGATATCTGACTGTCATATTGGTTTTGACATGCTATATTTATACATGTAACGGTCCCACAGGTGTAGAGAGGGGGAAATCGGCCACGTGAGGTGTAGTGATGTGTCAGATAAATATAGGGCTTTCGAAAAAGTGGTATTAGTCTTCTGTGAGTAGGTGATCAATGACCTCTTGAAGCCTTTGCCGATGTAAAGTTGCGAATCGTAATACTTCGGCTTGAACCATTTCCACTCCATGATCTCGGTGGATGTATCATTTCGAATGTAACGGGGCCGAACCCCTGAGCCCTTTTTCCTGGCATTTTTGAATAATTTCTACGTTACATTTAGCTGCACAGCCCAGAACTGACACCTATACAAGTCCATACAGGCTTGAAGACTGGTTTATAGACCATAATATGTTATGTTTGCTTTCAACTGGCTAAACTGAATGACGCCCCGTAAGTCAGTATAATTTCCTGGTTTGTCGCCTTCTGAAACATGAGTGCTCCTCCGACATGATTTATTTGAATAAGATCAAATGAATATCATAATAATATTATGTTGTCTAGAGATTTAGGGACACGGATCCAAATTTGTTCAAATTGTGGCTAATTTCATATTTTTATCAGGTCAATGATGTTCATTCGATTCTCTGGAAGTTGGGTGCTTCACTTGTAGTAAGCCTCCCAATATCTGATATAATCTATCTTCTTTGATTCTTAGATCGTTCAACACTATTTTTAATGTTGAAATATGCCCGATAGTCGCATAGGTGATATGAAACTTTGTGCTTTTTGTTCTTTGTAGGAGCTCCTTTGTTGAATGTAACGAAAAGTTCGAAATAGGCTGTTCGAACTGAGTAGAATTACTTCCTAATGTCTTTTTTTCCATTTCTTGAGGTTTTGTTTGGGATTTTGGGGGTTTTGTTGAGTTTTCTCTACAAGAAACGCTCCATTGTTCCGTCGAAATTTGAGGGTAATTTCGAAGATTTTCTTTCTTCTCCGATAAAGAAATCCTCTGTCGAATCTGGAGGGAGCCCTACGGGCGATGGCACTTTATAAAAGAAGGGGCCTAGCGTCCTCCAAGAGGTCCCACGGACCACAATAAGCTGGAGGTCCTCGCCTGCGACAACAGAACGGCGAGACTTAACAAAAGGCGAGTGGTGTTCTTGAGATGAGTGAAAGGTAATTGCTCGCGGATGTTATCAATCCGACGCGTTTGGCAAACAATGGACCGCCACCGCACAGATGTTTCCTAATAGAACCTTCCCCTCTTCAAAATCTGATTAATAGCTTTGAAATTAACCCTTTGCGACGGCCCCTTGGGCTACTGTGAGCGGTCGTATTGGGCAAGAGACGGATTGGTACATGTTTGAAACAATGAACCAAATTGTGGGCACGAGGGCAAGTTGGACAACTCTGGGAAATATTGTAGATTTCCGAATAGATATGTCGGGAAGATCATTACAGATCAACGCTGTTTTTGACGACTATTCTGAAGGTGAACGATCGTAAAATTAAGTAGGCATTGGAAGCCGGTATTTGGTTGGTTTTCAAGTACCTTCGCCTGGTGGTAAAAGAACTTGGGTCAATTAGGGCTAAACAGGCGGTTATGTGTTGACGGGCCCTCGGGCGGTCGGTTAAATTCTTGAACTGTGAAATCAGCGATTTCATCCTATGAGTTGTAACTCACTTCCCTCTTCATGTGAGCACATGATCCGTCTGCATCGTGCTGTTTTCACCGATTGAGCTCTCCGTGACTATTTCGATTTATTACGCGATACCGATAGTCGATTCGTGGGAAAGATGCTCCTTTAATCGGAGTTTATCGAGTGGAGGAAGGTACACGGTGAGATCCGTGTGAATCATTCGGAGAAATGGACCGACCGAGATTTTGGTTTTCTACCTTCAAAAGCTCCACTAAAATCAACGACAAACCGCGGAAATTGAGAGCCTCCTTCGTCAGTTGGGGTTAATAATCGATTTCTGTCCGTTAGCCTTCTCTTTTAAGTTGGCATTGATAAACGTATTTCCCAGTCGGACGAGAGCTAATTATAACTGTGGTCTTACTGCCCATCTGTTTAACTTGGCAATTGGTAAACCGACCCTTAAAGAAGTCATTGCTCCTCTATTTCTCAATCGTTTTCAACAACTAAAAAACTCATTGGTCTCGTGAGTTTATTCGATTTTTGGGAGACCACCAACTGGGAGTGCTCTTGAAAACCACCATCAACAATTTCGGACGTCGTGTGTCAAAAATAAGGGAAATTATAGGACGAACTACTTTACTTATTTGTTCACTTTTGAAATGAGGAATTCTCGAGTTCCATTATAAGCTGAAACTTTTACATTGTTATTTATGTATGTTATTCGTGCGTGCCTCTTTGGAGTTTTCGCTTGAAAAGAACATTAGTAGAGTTGAAGGTAGTTTCAGGGAAACTCTGAAGTTTAATGTGAACTATAAAATGTGGAAGATGAGAAGAAACCCGTTGTATAGTGGACGTTAGTTTAAATTGATTATGTTCAAATTAATTTGTGGCTAATGGATACGACGCACTATGAGGGCGCTGAGGGCGTGAATGTCTAACCATAAATCGGTCCGGAACTGGCAGTGCAACGGTACCCACTCAGCTACGTCAGTCGGCCCACAGAGAAGATATCTCTTCCCCAACCCGATAACTGAGGGAAGATTTAAAGCCGAGTTTAGATTTCATGATTGCAAATTCGTGTTGTCTGAAGGGGACTAGGCTGAAAAAAAGGGAAAAAAAAGTACGTTCCATCGTCGAAGTGAAATAGCTCGAGGGTCCTTATGGCCGAGAGCAAATATTCCTTCGGAGCTCTCCCCGAAAAAGCATAAATCCGAAGCCGACGCCCCTGATTACCGTCTTGCCTTCAAGAGCTCTGGACCAATCAACAAGAATGGACATAAATTACTTGGAAGAAGGGAATACAAAGAAAAAAGGGATGGAGAACGAGTGCAACTCATTATCTGTCGTGCATTGGGAAGTGTAATCAGTACTGGATTTAACAAGGTGTGAGGCATATCCGTGTATGGCTTTTTCTCATAGAGAGGGATGATTTTTCCCAGATCCCACCCTGTAATTGAAGTGTATCATAGGAAGGCAATTTGTCGGTCTCCTCACGTTTCGGAGCGGCCTCTTCATAATCACTGTGGGTTTTTCGATTTGTTGGTTTTTACGGAACCACGACCCCTCCTTTCGAAAAAGAATCCTTTTGAGGAGCGAAGGGTAATTGATCTATAGATCATATCGCCCTGCATTCCGTTCGGACACGACAACTCGAGACTCATCCAGGAGAGGGAACCGAGCATTCTTTTTCAGTTCTTCCTTCTAGCGCCCCTTTCCTTTTTCTCACATCAAACACTCAACAACGGTCCTTGGAATATTGACAATGGCATCATCGCACGGTTCGCGTCGCGATGAATTGATCTGCACTCCCTCACGTCCCGCGTCCTGCGAAAGGTCCTCACGCTTCTCTACGCCTCCGAGCAACGAGATACGAGTAAAAAGAAAAAAGACTTCTATCTTTGAGGTTTAGAGAGGCGTGCACCAGTGCGACGGTTTTTGTGTGGATTTTTGAAGGTACCGTTACAGCCGGTATTCAAATGAACAGTTTAGATTTTGAGCGCTGTAAACCCGAACACTGCGGTCGCGACTGGATAATATCAAGACTCACAGTCAGCGTTCGAATGATGAAGAAGAATCCTATAGTTCCAGTGTTTTTGTAATGGGCTCAATAGAAAGCAGTAAAGTTCAAAACCCTTAAATCCCAACACCAGGCTCACATGTTATTCCTTTTCTGTATTACCTGAGCTTCATATACCTTCAACCATGTTAAAACTTAAGTATTACTGTTGAGAGCCTACCAGGGCGGCCAATCAATTATAACCAAATCTCTGCGATCCATAGTTACCAGACTTCATCATCCATGTTCTATTTATAAAGGTTTATGTTTATATTTATCAACGTTTACTGTGTGTTAAGACCTTCTTTCAATGTTAATTTATTATTCCCAGAGTATTGTCAGTTATAACTGAGCACACATTGAGCAGATATTGAGGACCACATTGAGCAACTATATGGAGCACCGCATTGTTCAAGCCCAACCAAATGCGTTACCTATTTCAGTAACGCCATTTAGATCTGTGATACCAGTGTAAAGCTATCTACCTGTGATCACTTCACATCACAATCTATTATAATCCCATCAGTGAAGGAATTTAGAAAAAACCCGTATTTTGTGTGAGTTAAGTGACTTAGGAAGACTGACCAGTCGCTCCTCTCCTCTATTAATCCAAATTTTACTACTTCTAATTAAATGTTTAGATTGTTCACCGGTGGAGAGTCGGCGAGAGAAATATTTCACGTGACAGGAAATATTGCGCTTAACTACATGACATTGTAGTCACTTGAAAACCTTTGATCGAGTACATTGTGTTCTATCAAACGTTTTCAAGTGCATGTAGCGCAGAGCACCGAATGACGACGCCTCACATATATACGTATACGTATCGAAGGAGAGGCGGGTGTCATCACAACAGGCTACGTGGCTGGGAAGATGGCTGCTTCTAGTCAGAAAACTCGGGATAGGATTGCGAGGTAGGTACATAAAGTCCATATCCTCAAGTCGGAAAAGCTTAGGCAACTTGATTCTCAGATTAAGAGGACTAGGAGGCCATTAGATAGCGCCCAACTGATGCTGAGCCAACAAACTATAACACCTGAACAAGCGCTGTTATGTGCCGAACAAGTGATCCCAGTGGAGTGGACCAGATCAATGATAGTGGGTTGTTTAGTCGGTGAAAAGGGGGCTTCGGAGTGCCCAATATTTCCCTCGACAGAAAAATAAATTAATAAAATAATAATAATAACATTTCAGCATCCACAATACAGCATCTCCGGTTAGAAAGTAGTGTTTGATAGAGTCGAGGAACCTCTCATCAGGAATGTACTGTGCCAATTCTGGGCGATTGTGGCTCGCAGGTGGCGGCAAACCCATCTCAGAACTGCATCATGTTACCGATTAGGGTCCCGAAAGCCAAACCAGAAAATCGTTTTCAACTTCCCACCGCCCCGCATGTTAATTCAAAGAGCTAAACAAGGCGATAGGGACGAAACGAGTCCCTGAAGACGGTGAGCGTACCGACGCTCGAGCAGTCCTCATCTTCACGACCTCCTCCCCCAAACCTTTTTGAGCTAATCACACGCACGGATTCGCACACAGTCCATCTTACCCCTAATTATCGGGGGTTAATATCTTCGTAATCGAGGGAGAGGATGACGTTGCGGGAGAACTTATCTCGTTGCGCTTCTGTATGGTTCTAGGGGCTTCTGCCATTAGTATGCAGATGAGGACTTCCTGATCGGAATCGAGTCAGAATACAAATGAATTTCACCTAGCGTTTTCACGGCCCCCTCTCAGTCATTACTGACAAATAAACGGAGTTGATTGCAATTCAAATTGGTCTGTAGTGCCATCTTACCAGGCAAAGTAATTGAATTAGGTCTTATTCACGTAATGCTGTAGGTAAGAAACATCGATTGCAAATATTTTTGGTTTATTAAACTGAAGAGACCACCGTTGAGCTCGTTACCGACTCTTTTTATTGGATTGGGCCACAGTACGGTAGACCACAACAATTTTATGGGTTGTTAAACGACAAATTAAATTGTTCACAAGTCTTCACACTGATCAGGTTTCAGGTTTAATTGAAACGAAGACCTCTTTCATTTCGAGGTTTTCCAGTAGGAACGTATTGATATAATTATGTCTCAATGTAAAATAATGCCCAAACGAGTACATCTGAATAGCTGACATTTACTAATTCCTTATGTCAACCCTACTTCATTATAATATAAGTTTGATTTTTGGATATTATATTATAATATCCAAAAATCAAACGTAGCCGGGAGAACTTCTGACGTTGAAAATTGAACGTTGATGAATGTTGATGGATGTTATCACAGTGGGTTTGGAGCAACCACACCAAACTAACAAGAACGCTGGTGGGAGATTGGTGAGTGATAAGAGTAGAATTATGGGATGGTGTGTAGAAATTTCGCTATGTAGTGAAAGTCGTGTAGAAAGGAGTCAGTACAAGGTGGGGTAGAAAAGCGCCTAATTTCACTCAAATACGATATCAATTTCATTCAAAACTTATTAGCAATACAATATAATCTGATCTAGATAAATCTTGTGCAAAATGGGATAGGAATATCCTAATATCAACCATACGAGATCAATTTTACTTTGCTTCAGGATATCACTTTTAAGCTGAAGTCTGTTCGGAATAATCTGTTCACTCAACAAAATAAATGTGATCAAGAAGTTCTTCATTTCATTTGTGTTCAGCATCAATTTCTCTTAGAATCTCATATCCACTGCTAGCCCCAAATTTATGTCCTCATTTCACTCATAGAAGATTAATTCCAGTTCATGTTCACTACTAGGTCTGTCTGAAATGGGAAAGAAACGTATTTTATCTGATTAAATCGCTAGACCTGATCTAAGACAACCCACATGTTTCCCTTGACATGACGAGTAACGGTGACGGCAATGAGGGATTTGCCGTCGCCTGAAAGTTCCCGAGAGTTCTTGAGACCATTGGCCGAGCCCTGGGAAGAGACAACATGTTTGTTATGAGCTGCATACCAACGCCCAGTAGTGTATGACCAATGGGTTGCACGGGGACGAGGTATATGGGGAAACGAACACAAGACTCGGCTGAACTCCTTCAGGAAAGGCGGCCTCTCCGGGTCTGGCTCCTTCTATCTACATCTACTCCTTCGCTCATTTCAATAATTTATAGCCGACCCGCTCCTGATCTCCGATACGACATTGTTCACCCGGCACCTTCTCCACAACCCTTCTTTGCCACGGCTCTCTCTTTTTATTCCAAAACTCCCTTTGGAACTCGGTTGGTGCCGTGCAGTTATTGAGGCCCGCCACCAGATATGATCGTCAATGGCTGCACGACCAATTCCCTCTTCCAGAACCACTATCCCCGAAGCTGAGGGAAACCCTCTGATAAAACTTGTATAATAATAAATTCTACCTGCGCTAATATTCTGATACCACAGGCGCATACGGTGTAATAAATACTCTGTATCTGTTCGACCGACGCTGCCCCCTGTGACCACGCCACAATCGAAACCTGTAAATGTATTCAATGGTAACTTCTACGTGACTACTTCACTCGTGAACGTGCCTGATACTTCCAAACACATCATGATCCTATTCGCAGATTCTTCCTTCCAAATGTCAGAATTAGCTGTTCACTCACGTTCTGATGCTAAAACTCAGAACTGACTTGTGACTGACGATGTGACAACACTAATTGGTGCACATGCAGAATGACCGAGACCCACCTGCATAAACCCATTAATAAGCCCTGACCCTTGTGGCCTACAGGTGGTCCGTTCTGAGAAAGGGGTGGTCTGTAAGTAGCCCACGCTTTACTCCAATCTTGAATTCATAATTTAATATTTCACTAATATTTCACCCAAAAAGTAACCCACAAACTACTGGATTGGTCTACCAATACCGAACTATCAGAAACTTCTACAGAATTGGTTCAGAATCTATAAAGTCCTATCAGAGTTGGTTCAGCATAATATATTATCGGATTCCATAAAAAACCAAAAGGAGCTCATATTTCATAGCCTGACGCCTGACAATAGGCTTTTTCTCACAAGACCTTAATTTGGTCCACTCATAGCCTGACGCCTGAAAACAGGGTTTTCGTCACAAAACCTGCATTTGGTCCACCCATAGCCTGTCGCCTGACAACAAACTTTGTTCCAAACTTTATTCCACAAAATCCCTTAATTTGGTCCACTCATGGCCTGACGCCTGACAACAGGCTTTTTGTCACAAACCGACATTTGGTGCACTCATAGCCACACAACCGGGATTTTCTCACAAACCTTAATAATGAATAATTAGACCTAATTATCAGGTCTTCTCATTCTCCGAACTCATATTTTCTTTAGTAATTAAAACATTTTTGGGCAAGATTTAGAATTCTGGTTTATTATCTTAAATCAAATTAAAAAAAAAACATTCTTTGCGTTTTTTGAATTTTGGTGGTATCAGTCCCAGTTCAATAGGAAGGGTTGAACTATTTGAGGTTGCAATTTTCTGCCCTATATATTGAAAACTTCGCATAGAAGAGGTAGTTTTTCAAACTTGTATGTTTTCATACTTTTTTCCACTCTGGGTGTACTCAAAATGTATTCATATTAAATATTTTTTACAAATTTTGTAAATATGAATACATTTTGAGTACCACCCGGAGTGGAAAAAAGTACAACTGAAACTCGGAATTAATTATAAATCATTTGTACCAACATGATTTTGGGGATTTTTTATTTCCACCTCCCTAATTCGGTGATTTAATATTAATATTAAATAATTAATCTTTGCCTTAATCTAAATAATGCGTTAGCGTTGGACTAAAATTACGAAATTTGGTTTAGTGGGTTGGACCCACCCCACAAATTCGAATGGAACGGTATAACTTTTAGTTCAGATGTAAATAGAGTAATGTTATGTAATTGTATTTACATGTTACAAAATTTTAAAGACCATCCGAACGACCAGCCGTTCGTTAACAATGAGGGCTCAATGTTAGAGCAGATCGAGAGTCGTCAACATGAAGTCGTCAATTCTCATACTGGCCAAACTGATTCGAACAGCACATGGTTTTCAGATATTGAGTTATTTAATCAACATTTTAATAGGTATTATAATTATCAATAATAATTATTTTTAACTAACAATAATTATTAATACTTAACAATAATTGCTAAAAAAAATTCACTACTTGATAATAAATATTCATAATTAATGATAATTCATACTTATCATTAATCTATCATTTAGTGATCTAGACAGAAAAGTGATCTGTTCAAAGAAGATAATAAACCGTTGTGCCAAGAATTGCAAAAAATCTTTTATTCGATTTTTGGTTTATTATCTTCGATAATGAACCATTGGAATCGCCCAAAGAAAAAAAAATTTTAACCCCCCCTCAAAATTTGTTGGTTTACGTTTCAAGATACGTAGATTCAGAAAATCGAATAAAAAAAAATCCGTCCGTCCGCCGTACGCCGTACGCCGTCCGCCGTCCGCGCCACTTTGCCCAGTTAGCGTTGAGTTAAAATTACGAAATTTGGTTTCTGGGTTTGGACCAGCCCCACAATGGTCCTCGAAACTTTTCATAACCCTAGGTCAAGGGGAAGGGGTTCAAAACGAATTTTGAAATTTTGAAAATTCCATATCTCGAAAAATTCCCATCAAACGGTATGTTTTTTATTTCATATTTAGATAGAGTTTGTTCCGTAGAATTTTTTAAGACCATCCGCAGCTGTGTACGACCAGCCGTTCGTTCACAATGACGGCTCAAAGATTGTGCCTCACAACGCGATCGTGTATCAAACTGTTGAAATACAGGTCCATTTTCATACTAACAAGATATTCGGAACATCATATGGCTTAAGTGATGTCGAGTTTGTTGTTCTGAGGTGCGTTTCGTGCTACGGAAATGAAGGTAATTTCGAATGTTTGTTGGTAGGTACTTCTTTTATAGAAAAATAATTTTTCTAATAATAATTAATAATAATTATTAATTATTATTAGAAAAATTATTTTTCTATAAAAGAAGTACCTACCAACAAACATTCGAAATTACCTTCATTTCCGTAATTATTATTATTACCGACGTAGTATTAAAAACCCCCGAATTATATCGTATTAATTAATCATAATTAATAATAATTATTATTAATAATAAATACGAATTATTAATACCTAACAATAAATTATAATAATTTTCACTAGGTACTTGATAAAATTGTTAATAATTAGTGATAATTGATAATAATAATAATTATTATCAATAATTATAATGATGTCTAGATCCTAAATATTAGATTAATTATTAATCTAACATTTAGAATCTAGACATTTAGACCTAGTGATCTAGACAGAAGGGTGATCTGTACAAAGAAGATAATGAACCGTTGTGTCAAGAATTTGCAGAGTTTTTGAATCTACGTAGGTATTTTAAAACGTAAACCCCGAAATTTTGAGAGGAGGGGGGTGATTCTTGGGCGATTTGATTGGTTCATTGTCGAACATAATAAACCAAAAAATATGATGTTATTGCAGTTCAGCCAGTATCATATAATTACGGGAATAAATGAATCGATATTGATCTTAGGTGGAACAGTTTTCAACGTTTCTTGCTAGTCCTGAACCCGCATATTTGCCCTTACGCCTGCTCTGGCTTGGAACGGCATAGCCAGCTGTTGGTATAATAGCAGATGAGTCAGTACTACTGACTCAGTAGCAGATAAATAAATAACTAGCACAAATGTCCCGCACTTCCTCCATTCGAAGGATTCGAAGTCCTCGTTTTCGTTTCGGTGACGAGGACGGTCCTCATTGGGAAGGGGCAATAATCGTCCATTATTAAGCCACTTAAGATACTCCACGGCCCAAGTGTCACTTAGAGGGTGTAAGTAGGTACAGATACCAATCAGAACCGCCTCATGCGGCCAAGTTGGAGACGGCGGGTGGTAGCTTCCAAGTATGTTTATGCGATCGCCCACAAACCCCTGGTCCGAGACCCGACTTCCACCTCCTTCGGGACATCTACATTACAAGGACCCTCCCGACACGTTCCCAACGATATATCACCTTCGCGGCCGATGTGACAATATCTATTTAAATGTGATATAAATTCTACCTCTTTCTCATTTAAATAGAAAGAAACCGGTATGACCAGACTAGTGGACGCCAGGGCAGTTTAGTTCCCTAAATTATTAAAATAAAGAACCCTGGATCTCTCTACCTCCAGAAAAGAAAAGACATTACTTACAGGCCTAAATGTTTTTTCTCATTCGTATTCAACTTGAATGCCCCTATTTCTTATTCATCCCACGTTCAAGTTTTATTGATTCTTCAAAGCAAAAGACGTCAAGTATAGTTGCTCAAGTTTATTTTATCACAGTCTATAATATACCATTTAATATGATACGAATCCGATTACATTATAAAGCCATATGACAAGACAGCTTCCCATAACTTACTACAGCAGGTAAAAACACGACACGTGAAAATGTTTCAAAAACCAGCACAATTTATTATGAAAACGTGTAGAGACATTTTAAACAAATCACCACTCCAGTAGTGCAATTTTCAAACAGGAAACAGAACACACTATTGTGATGACAGTGGAGGAAAATGATGAAATATTTTCGATCTTTGTTTTGAGACATTCTGAATCTATGAAGGGATTTCAATATTTTTCATATAATATATTATGTATATCCTGCTAAACATGTGTCGGTGTATAACTGCCCATGTATAAGATGTAGGAGGGTCCTTACAGTCAATGTCAGATATTGGCTCTATGTAGGGCTCACAAGTGGAAGGATGAGTTCAGAGTTCTATTTAACATTTTGATAATCAGTCAAATTGAGGTTTTATGTGTGTGGAAATTCCAATTCGTAGGGGTGGCTTCACGGAAAATACGCGGAGCGGGTCTTGAGTCATGATATTTCGGGTCCAATCACAATTTCGGAATTCGCTCTGTACATACTGGATATTAGAACTCGATGGGATGTGACTTATATATTTACAGCAATACGTCGAGACTCGATTTTATAGGAAATACTCTTTATATGCCCCATAAAACCCTGTAAGTACACTTGACCATGTTGAGAGCCAAGTTCTGCAGTCGCTCTTATCCCGCGAAAGTCGTTGGATTTTGCTCTCAATTCATCGGAAAACGTCAAGCTCCCCAAATCCCCTCTCCACCACTCAGTAATCCATGAAACATCCAAGAACATAACCCGGGCTCAATGTTTTACCCTGCAAGAAAGACGTTTTAGTTTAGTTTGAAAATAATAACTAACGTAACTTACTGGCGGATCGTACTCTCTCACGAGCGAGAAATGTCTCAATTTGATACAATTTATTGGAATTATGGGGCTTAATTTAGCTTTAGGAGCCACTCAGCTGAGCCCACCCCTATCCTGCTTAAAGTGTAAGTCCTGAGGAAGCTACATACGAAATTACAGCTTCATAGAGTGAATAACATAGAATTTAGCTTTAGGATCCACTCAGCTGATCCCGGCCCTATCCTGCTTAAAGTGTAAGTCCTAAGGAAGTTACATACGAAATTACAGCTTCATAGAGTGAATAACATAGAAATTAGCTTTAGGAGCCACTCAGCTGATCCCGGCCCTATGCTTAGGAGGCTACATGCCAAATTTCAAGTCTCTATTACCAGGGAGTTGGCTAAATTTCTATACCTAATGTATTTGGTATTTACATACCAAATTACAGCTTCATAGTTTGGCAATAATTTTTCTATACCTACAAACAAACATTCGAAATAGTTCATTATCGAAGATAATAAGCCAAAACCCCAGAATTATATCGTTACATGTTATTTGTAATTAATTAATCATCTCTATCATTTAGTTTCAGCACAAAGAAGATAATAAACCGGTGTGTCAAGAATTTGCAGTTTTTCAGCTTCCATTAGGTTGCCGTACGCCGTCGCGGCACTTTGCCCAGTTAGCGTTGTGCTAAAATTACGAAATTTGGTTTACGGTTAGGTGCGAACCAACCCCACAATGATACTTGAAACTTTTCATAACCCTAGGTCAATGGGAAGGGGTTCAAATCGAATTTAGAAACTTTGAAAATTTCGTATCTCGAAAATATCTCGAAACGGTATAGTTTTTAGTCCACATTTAGTTAGACTTTATTTTTTTTTAATTTTTGAGACCATCCGCAGCATCGCACGACCAGCCGTCCGTTCACAATGAGGGCTCAAATGTTGATCCGATGAAATGCCTTCATAAAAGTGTGTGTCTAACCTCGGGGCAACGTTATTCCTAGAGGACAGCTGATTCAAACAACATTCTTTTGTCCCTAGGGATGGCAAAAAAATGAAAACATCGATGTATCGATGCATTGATGCACCGACAGGCCGGCATCGATGTTCCGAAAACATCGGACCCAAAAAAACATCGATGGAATTTAAAAAAAAATCAATGTATCGATGGTTTTCAATCAATTTTTTTTTCTATTATTTTTTTTCATGCAAGACGGAAAGAAAAAATGATAAGCTCTAAAAAAAAAAAACAAAAAAACAATACTTTCATTTTCAATTTTATTTTATTTGTTACCATTATAATTCAGTTTCAAGAGAAAAAATCGTATGTATACCTAACGTGAACGTACTGGGTAGGAAACGGAATCGAAGCCAGAAACGAGAAGGAGAAACGAAAACCATGCGATGCCGTGACAAAAGTGAAAAAAAAAGATGTGATGGGAAGGGAAGGTTACATTTATAAGGAAGGTTACTGTTGTGAACTGTTACAAATATCAGTTAGTTGAGTCGCGGCTCCCCCCCTCTCTTATTTATTCAGTTAGTTCATGTATGTCTCCCGTCGCAATCAAGTCTCTCTTTCAATTAATATTTACCATTGTACAATACAGTGTCTCTAATCTCATAACAAACAAGTCTCATCATTTCGGCCATCCTCCTGACTACAACAGTTGTCGACGAGGATAAAAAACAGTGTGGAAAAGTGCAGTGGAAAAGATCGATAACGACACACAAATCGGTCGAACACCAGATCGAAGTGGCAGCCATTTTCCGGAGTTTCGTAAGTTGCTACCGTGAGTAACAGCTCGTTCCCTAGAACGTTCGAAGTTACAGATTGTCACAGTAAAGTCGCAGGTACATTTTCAAAACCTAGTACCTAGTTCAAAGAGCTGCTCCTTGTCACATAAACATTGCGAGGTTTGTTATTGTTGTTTTTCCGACGCAATTTAGACTCTATTTGGATCAATTCTGCTACCAAAATGGATCAGAAGCAATTTGAAACATTTCTAAAAGTTTTTCGGACCGCTCTAGAAAGTAATTCGTCTCCAGTTCCCCAACTAATACCATTTGAATCCTATGACTCCAAGCAGGAAAAATTCGCATCATATTTGGAGCGCTTTGATAATTATTGTGAACTGAAAAACGTCATCGACGATAAAAAGAAAGCTCAGCTATTATCTACATCTATAGGGAAAGATCATTACAACAACCTTGCTGCTCTCTTAGGTCCCGAAAATCCTATAAAAGAAATTGATTTTACAAATTTAGTCAAACATTTTCAGAGCATGTTAGCACCTTCAGTATCCACTGTAGTATCACAACACTACTTTCTTAGTGTTACCCAGCAGCCTCACCAGTCACTTGCTGATTTTGTTGCAGCACTCAAAGGCAATCTCAAAGACTGTGATTTCTATGTATCCTGCTCCTGTAAGAAGAAAATACCTATTGCAGACACTTTTCTCCGTGCACAGTTTATAAGAGGTCTAAAAGACAGCTGGATTAGAGAAAAGCTCCTACAAGATGCTACTCTGACAGATTTTGATGGGCTCCTTAAGAAGGCTACTGCATTAGAGGCTTCACGATTTGAATCCAGTCAGCTCAGCAAACCAGTGGAAAGGGTCATGGATGGAATCTCAGATACACATAAAATGGATAATCGTCCCAGTTCTCGTCAAGATTATCGCAATGGTCGCAAACAGTCTCGTTCCAATAGTAGCAGTCGCCAGTTGGGTCCTTCACAGCGTCAAAAATCTCAGTCTCATGGCCGCAGAAATCGTGTTGACTACCGATCGTTGGGTATTGATAACCTGTGTCTCAACTGCGGTCGACCAAACCACAAGTCTGGACAGTGCAGAACTGAGAGAAACTCTTTAAAATGCTCATCATGTGGAAAGATAGGACACATTGCAAAAGTATGCATTACTTCTCTTCTCAAAAAGTCGAAAAGCCACTCAGTCTCTTGTCAGTATCTACAAAATGAAGACTCTCAATCAAATAATGAATACGGAATTGGTCGGGTAGAAGACACTGAAGATCTATACGTAGTAGCACCAAGTTCAGATAAATACATTGTCACCGTCTCACTCAATGGTAAGCCACAGTCATTTGAAGTAGATTCTGGAGCTCGTTTCTCTCTACTCTCAGTGTCAGATTTCGACAAACTTGGTCTCAATGTGCCTATTCAGCCTACAACCGTCTCTTTCCGTTCTTACTCGAATCATATTATTAAGCCTAAGGGCAAAGTCACCCTTTCAGTCTCCTACAAGAATAAAGTAATGGACGCCAATCTCTTCCTAGTTCCAGCTGGACATGATGCTCTACTTGGGCGTATGTGGATTAGAGGGCTTGGTATCAATCTCAATGAAATAGATAGTCTCAAGCACACAGCTCTTAATCCATGTGTAATTAATTCTATTGCATCGCTCGAGGATATTCTCCAAAAATACGCATCTATTTTTGAAGAAAAGATCGGTTGTGTACCCAATGTGGAAGTGAAGCTACAACTTCGAGAGGGAGCAAAGCCAGTGTTTTTTCGAGAACGTGACGTTCCCTTTGCACTAAGAGAACGGGTTGAAAAGGAACTTGCATCTCTCGAATCTCAGGGTGTGATCAGTCCAGTGTCATCTAGTGATTGGGGATCGCCACTTGTAGTGATAGCAAAGCCGGATGGCGGTGTGAGACTCTGCGTGGATTACAAATGTGGAGTGAATTCAAGACTGGTCGCAGCTAACTATCCTATTCGCCGCATAGACGAAGTTGTACACAGCCTCAGAGAGTCAAAATTTTTCTGCAAGCTGGATATCCACAAGGCATATCTACATTTCAGGGTGGATGAAGAAGGGAGCAAGATACAAACAGTCTCAACTCACAAAGGTACCTTCAGGATGAACCGGCTCAGTTTTGGTATCAAGACCGCTCCTGCAGAATTCAATCGTATTCTCTCACAGTTACTGAATGGCCTGCCAAAAGTAGAAGCATACTTCGACGACATCATTTGTCACGGGTCTACGCTTGAAGAGTGCACTAGGAATCTCATCATGTGCCTAGAACGCCTTAAGGTGAATGATCTTCATCTGAACAGAGCTAAATGCTCTTTCTTTAAAGAAAGCATTAGTTATCTGGGCCATGTGGTCTCATTCAATAAGATCCAGAAGTGCCCAATCAAGGTTCAGGCAATTTCTCAGATGCCCAGACCCAGGAATGTTGATGAACTTCGGCGGTTCCTAGGGTTGGTGACATATTATTCCAAATTTGTCCCCAACTTCTCTTCAAAGAGTCACCCGTTGCGTTACCTGTTGAGGAAAAATGTCAAATATCACTGGTCAGCCAATGCTGAAGCCGCATTCCTACGTCTCAAGAATGAACTCTGTAGTGATAATGTTCTCATTCCATTCGACCCAGCTAAACAAGTGATCCTCACAACGGATGCAAGTCCCACTGGAATTGGCGCAATTCTCAGCCATGAAATTGATGGTAACGAAAGACCAATAGCCTATGCTTCACGCGCTTTAACACAGGCGGAGGCTAACTATAGCCAACTTGACCGCGAGGCTTTAGCCATCATGTATGCCGTGATGCACTTTTACAATTACGTTGTGGGTAAGCAATTCATGCTTGTCACAGATAACGAGCCACTGTCTCGGATTTTTCATCCAGCTCGCCCCCTGCCGCAAATGACATCCGCACGCTTACTGAGATACGCATCATTTCTTGGTGGTCTCAATTATGTTGTGCAATGTAAAAAAGGCAAGGACAATCAAAATGTCGATTGCTTGTCTCGGGCACCAGTTTTGCAGTCACACAGTCCAATAGCAATGGATGAAGAAGTTAATACTCTGTATGCAGAAACCCTCCTCCAAATCTCCAGTACAGCTGTCACAGCGGACACAATAGTGGAAGAAACTATCAAAGACCCAGATTTGCTAGCCCTGATGGAAGATATCAAGAACAACCGCACAGATACTCCCTACACCGTTTCAGGAAATATGCTTTTTCGATTGGACCGAGTAGTAATTCCAAAAGCTCTCCAAGCCGCTGTTCTACAGGAACTCCATGCAACTCACTCAGGCATAACGAAAATGAAACAACTCGCCCGCAGATACGTATATTGGGAGTCATTGAACAAGGACATTGAGCGGTTAGTCAAGAGTTGTGAGCATTGTGCATTAGTCCGTAACAATCCCTGTAAAGTCCCAGTCCATCCGTGGGATCAGCCCAGTGAGAATTGGGAAAGGCTACACATCGATTATGCGGGTCCTCTGGACGGCAATTTCTTCCTTGTGTGTGTTGATGCCAAGTCCAAGTGGCCTGAGGTTCGTGTGCTTAAAGAGGCACCGTCTTCTGCATCTACCATCTCTCTGCTGAACAACATCTTCTCATTTCATGGATATCCTGCCGTTTTAGTATCAGACAATGCTACTGTGTTCAAGAGTGAAGAATTCCAGAGTTATTGCAAAGAACGAGGAATTTTCCAAAAATTTAGTGCTCCGAATCATCCTGCCACTAATGGCCTTGCCGAGCGGACCATTCAAACGCTGAAAAAACATCTGAAAGCTGCAGCAAATGACCATACTCCTCTTTTCATCAAGCTTCAAAATATTCTGTTGAGGTATCGGGCAACACCATTGGCCTCAGGTCAGTCTCCAGCCGAACTTTACCTCAGAAGAAGAGTAAGAATACGCCTCGATGCTCTCTTGCCTAACAACCAAGCCACAATCCCTTCAACAACTGGATCATCAAGAATCCGTTTTCTTCGAGAGGGAGAGAGAGTGCAAGCGAAGATTCACCTAGCCAACCATGACACCTGGCAATTTGGTACGGTGATAAGAAGACTGGGTCGTTGCCATTATTTGATCGAATTGGACTCGGGGCGCACCCTAAAACGCCACATCAACCAGTTAATCGCGTCCCTGGTTCCAAAGAAACGCGTCATGTTTGCCCTACCACCAGATCCTCGCAGTAAGGGCATTCCAGTTGTTGCAGGCCGTAATACTGATATATCTCAGCCTCCAGTCAGTCCTGGCCAGCAAGACCTACCAGGCTCCAGTCAGCCAGGTTCTCTGGAACTTCGTAGATCTTCCAGACAACGCCAGGATCCAACTTACCTGAAAGATTTTGTTCTCAACCAAATGGTTGATTCAGCCTAATTAAGTGTGGGAGAGTGTTGTGAACTGTTACAAATATCAGTTAGTTGAGTCGCGGCTCCCCCCCTCTCTTATTTATTCAGTTAGTTCATGTATGTCTCCCGTCGCAATCAAGTCTCTCTTTCAATTAATATTTACCATTGTACAATACAGTGTCTCTAATCTCATAACAAACAAGTCTCATCATTTCGGCCATCCTCCTGACTACAACAGTTACAATTATAAGGCAACAGCGTCAGGACAAGAAAAGCGAAGAGAAGAAGAAGGTTATTATAAGGGACGTCAGGAGACTTCCGATACATTGGAGATATCCGTATCGATACTATTCGGAAGAAATATTGGAATTATCGATACTTTTCAGCCAACACGCCTCGATATTTTCATTTAAAGGAAATAAAAATTCAGAAATAATATTCCTAGGTATGTGAGAAAAACGTTAGAATAAAACATTCAGCAGCCTATAGGCTGCCATAGATGGCAAACAAATTGAAACATCGATGTATCGATGTGCTGATGCATCGAAACCCCGACATCGATGTTTTGGGATTGGATTTTTCTGTGTAGACAGAAAACATCGATGTGTCCCGCATATGATTGCCATCCCTATTAAACAGCCATCCCTACAAATTTTGTCCCATTGAATTCCGCGTTTTGAGATAGGTACTTTTCGTGTCTACGGAATTGAAGGTACTTAGAAAATTTGGTAATAGGTAGGTCGTAGGTAGGTACAAGTAGGGTTTTTCGAACACGCGGGATTTTAGCATTATAATCTATTGTTTCACAAGAAATTTGTTGACAAGGGGATTTGAAATATAACTTACAACTCCTCAACTTTTCATTAAACCCTAGTGATTAACATAGAGCTGATTTTACCCCAAAGAAGATCGATCAATTTTTGGGGCGCCTCGTAACTACGGAATTCAGGAAATGGTTTCCTACCTTCCGATCGGATTGGCTCATTACAAGTCCAACCTGAACAACCTATCAACCAACGAAATTACTACGTGTCGTTCATCAACCTAAGTACCTGTATAACCTGTCAACCTAAGTACCTGTATAACCTGTCAACCTAAGTACCTGTATACCATCAATATCACCTACGTATGTATATATATAAAGAAGACGACTGAACCCCGTAGTTAACCTGTTCTACCTACCTAACCGTATACAACTGGTGATAACGGAAATACTTACCTACCTACCTATTTGTTGATAAAAGGGTAGCAAACATCCAAAGAATCGAAATGTACCGTTTCAAGCTCATAAATTTATCTGGAACGGTTTTTCGGTCGGCCACGAATGTTTGTCGACCATCCCTAGAGTTCGTGCAAATTTTGTTGTATTCATGCATTGCGGGAGGACCGTCGACATTAATCCTAGAAAATAGATGAACTAGCCTATTACTCACGTTTTACTCCTTCCGATAAAAAAAAAGCTCGAAGTAATCCAAATGGCACATCACCAAAACTCGCGTTGTATCGAATTGCCCATACACTTCCCGATTGCGATCGCGTTTCAATCCGACATCGCGAGCACCCCGAAACTCACGATTCAATTAAAAAATGGAGGGAAGACCAAAAGTAGTTGAATCCGTCGATATCTTGATGCAAAATCACAATCAAAATAGAAAAAACCACAGAATAGTCGGCACACAAGCGGCTGCGGTCGGGAAACTGCGTAGTTACAGACTGCCGACTTGATAGGCCACATTAGTATCGAATTCTGATAAGAAGTCGATTTCAAGTTAATCTTATCAAATTAATCTAATCTTATCAATGTGCATTAGTAAGATATCTAATATATTATAGGTACTTATGAAATATTATATTATATTCCTATAGAATATATTATATCCTAATATAATATATTGTAGGTATGCCTACAACACAACACAAAGAAGGTATACCAGGTGGGTTATCAGCACATATTTATGTTTTGTTTTGTTGCCGATAAGAAACCTGGTAAACCTTCTCCATGTGATTATTGTCTACCAAACAGAATTGTCGCTGTTCCGTTCCGGGGGTGGAATAGGCTCTGCGGAACGGTTCCAGTTGGAACGACCCATTCCTACTTATCAGAATTCGATAAGATTAATTTTGATTTGTTGAATTGTACTAATTGTAAGTGTACGTGGTCAACATGAGTGCAATACTTTGGTATAGTGACGTAAGCTCCTCGTATATTAAACTACAATATTACATTTTGTGGAAAAATAATATGTGGCCAATCAAGTCGGCAGTGCGTAACTACGAAGAAAAAGAACGTTCTAGAACCTTTTCAATCTTCGGAAACGGAACCATGGATACTTTTATTATATCCATGGTTCCGACAGTGGGAACTATCACTATAGTCACATGCAGAAGGTTTACCAGGTTTCTTATCGGCAACAAAACAAAACATAAATATGTGCTGATAACCCACCTGGTAAACCTTCTCTGTGTTGTGTTGTAGGCATACCTACAATATATTATATTAGGATATA
Source organism: Stenodema calcarata (assembly GCA_963920205.1). NCBI lineage: Eukaryota > Metazoa > Arthropoda > Insecta > Hemiptera > Miridae > Stenodema > Stenodema calcarata. The sequence goes on from OY986054.1 coordinate 21,136,467, forward strand.
ATATATTCTATAGGAATATAATATAATATTTCATAAGTACCTATAATATATTAGATATCTTACTAATGCACATTGATAAGATTAGATTAATTTGATAAGATTAACTTGAAATCGACTTCTTATCAGAATTCGATACTAATGTGGCCTATCAAGTCGGCAGTCTGTAACTACGCAGTTTCCCGACCGCAGCCGCTTGTGTGCCGACTATTCTGTGGTTTTTTCTATTTTGATTGTGATTTTGCATCAAGATATCGACGGATTCAACTACTTTTGGTCTTCCCTCCATTTTTTAATTGAATCGTGAGTTTCGGGGTGCTCGCGATGTCGGATTGAAACGCGATCGCAATCGGGAAGTGTATGGGCAATTCGATACAACGCGAGTTTTGGTGATGTGCCATTTGGATTACTTCGAGCTTTTTTTTTATCGGAAGGAGTAAAACGTGAGTAATAGGCTAGTTCATCTACTTTCTAGGATTAATGTCGACGGTCCTCCCGCAATGCATGAATACAACAAAATTTGCACGAACTCTAGGGATGGTCGACAAACATTCGTGGCCGACCGAAAAACCGTTCCAGATAAATTTATGAGCTTGAAACGGTACATTTCGATTCTTTGGATGTTTGCTACCCTTTTATCAACAAATAGGTAGGTAGGTAGGTATTTCCGTTATCTCCAGTTGTATACGGTTAGGTAGGTAGAACAGGTTAACTACGGGGTTTAGTCGTTTTTTTTATAATATTGATAGTATAGGTACAGGTACTTAGGTTATACAGGTAGGTTATACCTACTTAGGTTGACACGTAGTAATTTCGTTGGTTGATAGGATGTTCAGGTTGGACTTGTAATGAGCTAATCCGATCGGAAGGTAGTAAACCATTTCTTGAATTAGGTACGTTGTTAATAGGTGCCCCAAAAATAGATCTTCTTCGGGGTATAATCAGCTCTGTGTTAATCACTAGGATTCAATGAAAAGTTAAGGAGCTATGATTTATCGTAGTTAGGTACAACTTCTGGTTTACCAGGTTTTCAGTAGGATAGCAGGTTATTCCGCTCGTAAATCATAATATGATATTATGGTTATGTAAATGCAATTATTATTATTAGGTATAATTATTAATTACTTCTGTCCTAGCAGTCCATACGGTGTATGATGACCTGCATAATCCAAACTGGGTATCCAAATCTACTGCAATATCCTCGTAATGATTAGTTCGTAGTTCTTACTCTTCTATACGTAGGTAGTCCTCGTACCAACTAAGCAATCATAGTATCCTTCGGTCAATTCGCTTTGGTTTTATGATATGGAGTCTCATGTTCTGAGATTCTTTTCGTATTTTCAGAAAGAAATTAGTTTCGAATGTTACCTAGTAGGTTCGTCTTGATAATATCATCATTTTATATTATAAAATGAGTGGAGAAGTAGGTAGATTCAAGTAAAATACAAAAATTATATAAAGTAGACCTGTACGGGTGAATTTCATTAATGATTCATAATTTATATAAAATTTATATTTAATATCCTGCAATTCGGGTGGCCCGAAATTGAGTAATCGACTAGTCTTTTTTCATTCAATTCCGGTGGTTCATGAAATTAATAATCTAAAAGAGATGCTGATCTCGGACGGAATCCATAACAGTAAGTTGTGACCCTAGTCCGCTATTCGTACAGTCAGAGTTATGGTGAACAGGAAAATATGAATATTTTCGTTAAACCGAGAGCTTTAGCTAAACCGAGAGTTTAAACCGAGGGGTGAACTATTTTTGTTCGAGCGAAAATGACGTAGCAGCGCTGTTTTTCCCATATATTGGACGAATCTACGTTGACCTCTAAATCTGAACAGCATCTCATCAATTTTTCCATGACGGTATATATTATTCCTACCTGTCATAAACATTACGGACTGCTGCGAGCTTGTCAGTCTTTTTTTGGTCGGTAGGTACCAATGATTGATTATTTTAGATAATAAACCGAAATTATCAGCGTTTCATTTCAATAATGCGTAGACGATGAGGTCTCAAAGACCGGCATTTCCTATTTGATGGATGTTGTTTGTAAGTCTGGAACTAATAGAAATTGTAGACGAGGCCGCGGAGATTCGCTATGATTCGTTTGTAGATTTGCCGGCAATGACACTGACAAAGGTTGAGGTGGTATAAATATGTCGTACAAGTGTGTGGAAATCGTGACCGATTCCAAACGCTCAACTAATTAGCGGAACGCGGGAGCTTCTGCAAGAGGGAAGACGGTCAATAATTCATGTAATGCGATTGAGGCTCGGCGGCCTCCGATGCCGTGATCCGGAGGGCAGACCGGGTAATTGCAGGTGATCCGGAGGGCGATGGGTAATGAATACAGCTCGGCCCAACTAATAGATATAGAAGTGCGATCAGGGAACGACTTTGGTTTTAAACTACTGTTTATCACTGCGTTTGTGGGCGGATCTGTGTAGTGGCTCTCGTATACCAACCGGATAAAAGGGGAAAGACGTGGCGAGGGGAGGAGGGATTTAACTGTGGGATATCCATCAATCAGGCGACGACTCGAGAGTAGGGATGGCAATCATACATCGATGTTTTTGAAACATCGATGTTTTCGCGGGACACATCGATGTTTTTCCATCGATGTTTTCTGTGTCGATGTTTTTGGAACATCGATGTCGGGGTTTCGATGCATCGGCACATCGATACATCGATGTTTCAATTTTTTTTGCCATAGGCTGCTGAATGTTTTATTCTAACGTTTTTCTCACATACCTAGGAATATTATTTCTGAATTTTTATTTCCTTTGAATGAAAATATCGAGGCGTGTTGGCTGAAAAGTATCGATACTTCCAATATTTCGCCTGTGGGAAAGCAGCTGAAACAGGCTCTAATGTCAGGATTTGACTCAAGATTTAAGGGGCGGGAAAGCTGTCACTTGCTGACCCTACCCATGTTTTTGGACCCACGTTTCAAAAATATTCACTTTTCCGATTCCATCGCATCGTCAAAAGCCCTCACTCAAATTAAAAAACTGGTGGCGTCTGTTGATACTTCTAATTCCCCGTCATCTCAGTCATCTTCAGAATCGGACCGTGGAAGTCCCGTTGACATAATATGGGCCCATCATAAATCGTTGGCGTTCAAAACCAACAAGAAAATGTCATCTTTTCAGAGCTTATCGGTGAACTTGGACACGGAGATATCAATGTATCTCTCAACTCCAGTGGCATCAAACATACGTTCAAATCCCCTTGAATTTTGGGAAAGACAGTCTAACCCAAGCTGTACACGTTATCAAGAGAATACTTGGGGAGGGTAGCCACCTCTGTACCGCAGCAGAGAAATCGCCTGGGGGGCAAATTGCTTTCAAAATTGTTTTTCTTGAATGGTCTACCTGCCAAATACTGGGTGATAGCCCAGCCTTCGTTTATACGATTTTTTTCTTGGAACTGAATTATAATGGTAACAAATAAAGTAAATTTATAGCTTATAAATTAAATAAAATAAAAAATTGATTGAAAACCATCGATACATCGATGTTTTTTTTAAACATCGATGTTTTTTTCCCATCGATGTTTTTGGGGTCCGATGTTTTTGGAGCATCGATGCTGGCCTGTCGATGTATCGATGCATCGATACATCGATGTTTTCATTTTTTTTGCCATCCCTACTCGAGAGATTCAGGTTCTCTGGGAGTCGTCACGACGGAAGGGAAGGTAACAATGACCTCTCTTGGTTTATTGTCTTTGGAGAAGGTACCTTCTGCTATCTCTGGAGGCTTCCTTGAGTCATTTGTTGCTTCAGCCCTCCCACACCCTCGTATTTCACCCTGACACTTTCACAATCTCGATTCCATTACCGCTTCTTAGAAGAGTTTTAATTACGCCCCTCAGATTTAGCACAATTTTCGATGAAACAATATGAAGTGGTTTCGAAACTCCCAATTAGGATGCTGTACATCGTACAAGATCTCTCCAGGGGCTACCAAGTAGCAGAAGCCTTGTCATGACTTAACCTTCAGTAGCTCGTACGGGCGGCAAGTTGGCCGTCATTGTTGAATTTTCGCTATTCAACAATAAATGTTGTTGAAAATTCAACAAATTTTGTTGAAAACGCGATGGATGGGCATGTACCTCCGCAATAACTAACTTCATTATAACACTCAACATTTAATGCGCTCGGACACTCAGTACAGATCCAAATTTCATGAGTAGGTTGGCGGTTATATTCACCACAATACTCTAGATGAATTTATGAAATTTTCATAAAAAGGTTTGTGCAGGATTTGTTCTACCTTGCTACATTACAAAAGAAAACACCTCGTGAGTCCTCGAAAAGTCACTTGGCTTTGTGTTTTTTTCGTTTTGTTAATTAGCGAATTTTCAAAGAAAAGGAAGGTAGGCATTGTTCTCGGTCCAAAATTTAAAAAACTCGAATTTCCGCAAAACTTACATACCAAAATCCGTTCTGGGTGATTCCACGAAAAACGTCAAATTTGACCTGACCGACCCAACGATATTTTTTGATAGATTTTTCCTATTTTTTCTCTCTTATTGTCTTAACATTGCCTTCCTTATGAGGTGCGCAAAGTGGGCACGCACAGTTATAATTACTTTATCAGATATTCATGTTTTAGTAAAACATGGTTCCAGGGGAGAGAGTTACTGTCCAGGGGAGAGAGAAAAACAGTACTTTTCAGTCAACATCCTCATTTATATTTTTTATGTAAACATACTTCAGTCTCATTTAACAAATGTTATTCACATATATATCACATCTTATCAAACTATTAGGAATTTTATGTGAATAGCCATAATTCCCAGTTGAAAAATTCAAAATACAAGAGTAAAAAAATGAAAACAGATGTCAATAAACTTAAAATGTAGCAACGTTATAGTTTGACATGGTGTTTCTCTAAAACATGAATTTAAAACTAGGTCTCCTTGTTGGTTGACTTGAGTGACTAGGTAACAATTCAGAACATTAGGTAAGCTTACAAAATAGGTACCTACATAAATTGGCGCTTGTTCACAATTGGTTGTTGGCAATTGATTTTTTTTTAGCATGAATATGCTTTAGCCGTGACCTAAGTAGCCAAAATGCTAACGAAAGTTTTTCATAACGAAATGTCGGACGACAACATGGATACCGATGATACGGAACTATGTACCTAACTGTTGCGATAATTTGTTGTGACGCGGTGATTAATTATGATTCAGATTGGCGACAATTCCTCGTTTCCAAGATTCAATTTGTTGAATAATTACTGGATGAAGTATTGAAAACAAATTTGCAGCCTCACATAATGATACCCACATTTTGGGTCAGAGAAACAGCGAGGAGCACATCATGAGGCTAAAGCATATTCATGGTTTGTAATTTTAGCCAAGGGCCAAGGGCTTTTAGGTAGTACTCAGGCGAGGCGCGCAGCGCCGAGTTTTTGAATTATCTTTTAGGTCATTCATCTTCATGATTTTACTAACTTTCAATCGAGGAGACTCCGCCAACCCTGCGATCTTTTTTCTGTACAATCGTTTCCTCAGTGTTTCATTTCTTCGTTTCGAACATTCGTTCTCCTGTCTCAGTTTTTTATTTGCGTACGTTAACCTTGATCTGCCTCTCTTTACTTTACGCCTTCCTGATTTTTTCCGTTTGATGGACAACGTTGAGGGCTGTGTGCTTGAACATGTGGCTGGTGGCGTGGATGGGATGGGCATGGTGTTTGAATGACCAATGTTCGGACTGCCTCCTCCTGAACTTGTTTTCTCCCTTACCTTCTTCTTTTTGTATACTTTCTTTGCCTTTTCTCGTCATATCTTTCTGAAATACCTCTCCTCTCGTTCACTCATGTCATCTACTTTTTTTACTTGCTTCTTTTCTAGCTTCTTCTTGTATTTCTCCCTGTCCTTTTCTTTCTGAATCGCTCTCAGCACAGGATCACTCACTATCTTCTCTAATCTCAAACGTTCAGCTACTCTTTTCATTCTTAGCTCTTCTTCTCGACTTTGCTTCTTTCTCTCCATTTCGTCTAACCTAAAAGAAAAGAAGAAATCTCTATCGAAACTATCTCTCTCTCCCTCTCAATTTTCAACGTAAATAGTGTACCTACATACATAACTAAGTGTATCTACGCTAAATATATATTTCAATGGTGTAACAAGTATCTGCACACTTCTTTACAACAGAAGGAAAGCTGAATTTGGTTTCAACTGATGACAGAGTGAATGAATAATACCAACCCTAGGGGGGCTCGTTAAAAGTCAAACTTTATTTTATAAAAACAATTTGCAAAAATGATGCTGATTTTTTTCTACATGCTGATCTGCTAGTAGGACCTATGGTTATGAATTGCTTACTAAAAATATGTCAAACAGATTAGAGAAACCAATAATGAATTTAAAATTCTCTCTACCCTGGGCTGTACCTCTCTCTCCTGGTCCTTCAACTTTCAAGAAAGGCCAGGGTAGAGAGAACCAGGGTAGAGATAAATTAAAGCAAAAACTTGAAAAAGTGAAAGAAAACAAGTGAAAGAAAACATGGTGTTTGGGGATCTTGTTTCTACCATACACATCATCCAAATGCTAATGAAAGTTATAAGATAAGACTTACCACCGTTCAATGGTGAATGCCAGGGAAGAGAGGTTGAATAAAACCGGAACCCACTTTTCACAACAACTCGCATCCAACACGCGGACTAAACTGAAGTATCACAAGTTAAGGTTAGGCAGAATCATTTGGCGGCTTCTTGCAGTACTGCCACACAGTGTTGGAAACAGAAAAAAAACCTTTTTTCAGTGATTTGAATGAAGGTTTGAAAATGGCCAGGGTAGAGAGAGTATACCCATGGGACATTGATTTATTGTGCTGTAACTCCCAACCAGGAAATCTTTAAGAAAAAATGAACCTGTTGGTGTGAAACCTGATCAGATTTGAATTGAATAAATATTTTTCCCCAGCTTGAAAACACAAGGGAAACACAAAAAAACATTGGTGAAGTGGTAACATTATAGAGTGGGACAGCCAGGGGAGAGAGGTTTTTGATGTTTGATTACTGATTACTGATCACTGATTCAGAAAAACTTTTTTTGGTACTGGGGGAGATGTACCAAAGAGAGAACTGTACACACATTTTTTCCCCCATCCCATTATACCAAACAGAATGCCCTAGAACAGTTTGGGACAAGAATATGACGTTTTTCGTGGATTCACCCTTCTAGAAGAAGCCAAAAACACTGCCAAAAGAAGCCAAAAATCAAATATTTATTTATCTATCTGGGTTATCGGTTCATCTGCTCTAATCTGATAATGGAATGAGACATCGCAATTCTGACTTCACCATCGTGTTCATCGTTGAAAAATCTCTAAACTGAGGTTTAGGAGGCGGTAAGAAAAGAAGAAGTTTTTCCGAGCTTTCGGCTTTAATAAGCCATCTTCAGGGGTAGGTAGGTATTGTTTCCTCAACCTGGTCTCTTTCGTTCAGAATAAACTACATGCAACTACCTCCAGACAAAGGTTTTTCAACCAAAGGAGATAATGAACAATACAGAAAATAAACTGAGGTGTTAATCGGCAAAAACCAGCAAAAAAACAAAATAGCTACATTTTCTTCGAAAATTCGCTAAATGAGACCAAATTGATCTTTTATGTTCTCCATCCTCTGCCATGGAAAGTAGTGAGCCTTCAGAATGAACTACTCAACTTTTGTTCCTTTAATTGGTTGAGCTTTTTTCCTGAGGTACTTCACCACGCTAAACCCTTCTTGGATGCTTCAACTGATCAAAATCCTGGATATGCAAAAATCCGCAGTAGCATTGATCCTACTTTCCAATATCCTCGCATGAATCTACTACCTCCGGTAAGTTCGATGAAGTTGGCATATTTTTCATGACTGTAGTGGTAATAAGATCTTAATAAGATCTTATTACCCTCAATGCCGTTTGTGTTAAGTAATTATAATATAATTACTTAACACAAACGGCATTGAGGGAACTGGAAGAACCTTTTTTTTCCTAGATGACAAGTAACTATTGAGAAGACTATGAAGTTGGAAAGCACCACATCTGAAGCATACCGTATTTTATCCTTTCTACGTTAATTTTTATCTTGTTTCTAAAAGTACAAGGTTTTGTACAAAATTGATTTTATTTTGGCGAAATAATTGCTCATTTTCAAAACATGCCCCTAACTGAAACGTTCTGTGAAACGTCTCCCTAATTTTTAAATGGTGACTTTTAGTTAAAGGTGAGCTTGCAATGTTATGCATGAGTCTATGAGTCCTAAACATGTAAAGAAATTTCATTGACGGCAACATTTAAGTCCTTAATTAAATAATTTCAATGGACAATCGACCCACATTTTCAATTTTTGCTAACTTTTTCAACAGACAATAATAATTATTGTCTGTTAAAAAAGTTAGCGATTTATTCAAATATTCGAACGGTGTAACCGAATTTTCAAAGGTCAGTGGTGAATACGGTGAGAGTTCACAACGAGAGCGACTTGGTAGAAATAAACACAGCGCAATTCGTTGAAGGTGTTTGGAGATGTTTGGGAGCTTGGTTGGAGGTGTTTGGTGAATAAACAAAAAGTTATTCCACGTACACTAGTTTGTATTTATAACATGTAAGTTTTTAATCAACTTCAACCAACAAGAAATGTCAGAGCCCACTCGCTTTAGGGTAGTTAGGTTCTAGTTCAGGTTGCTGTCAGTATACAATTCGTAGCTGACCAACTGAAGGCTTGGCGGTGCACCTGCGCAATCCTAATGTTACGACTGTGGAAGGACAATATAATGAATCACAGGTGAGAAAGCTGGAATTTCTATATAACTCGGTAGTACCAAGTTCCTCCGGTCACTGTGTGTGCTCGATGACACGATGACTGCCTATGAATACCGTATTTCTTTCTTTCCTCGTTCATTATTCTCACGAATGGAATGTGAAGTGGACACATGACATCTTCAGCTAACGCACCTGATGCATCATTATGTTTGCGAATAGATTCATCCGCTGAGTCTTTGTGAACCGTAGAAGGAAGGATTTTGCAAGATCCCTCCACTAAGCTGAAGATCTACTCTTTCTTTGTGCGTTCTTCAAGACGTCGAGCTGAAGATGGTGTTGGTATCATGAAAGAATTGCCGTGCAAGTGAAAGGCTGCACGGTGTCCGCGCTCATCTCTCGCCTTCTGGCCGAAAGGTTGTCACTTGTTTGGAGGTCGGCGGATAATGGAAATGGTAATGAACTCGAAATCGTTGCACGGGGCTGATGTCCATTTGAGGTTTGTGACGAGTCGAAGGGTGGAGAAAGGCTCAAAGCGGAATCGTTTCTCAACAAAGTATGACTGGGAATGAACTTCCTTCGCCGTGATGACCCGTTGCAAAGCAACTAATGAAATCGAGATTGTGAAAGTGGCGGACCGAAATGGGAGACCCCCAGAGGTTGAAGAGGGTGAAGCTACAAATGACTCGAGGAGCCAACTGATAGTGAAGGAGATGGCTGGCTCAGATAGTCCGGAGGTAACTTTTCCAAGACAATAAGCCCAAGAGGTCATTGTTGCCTTTACCTTCTATCGTGACAACACCCGAGGACTAGGTATCCGCACTTGCTACTGATTGATGGATATCCGCGTGTTTCCCCTCGTTCAAACAGGTGAGTTCTCCGGTTACGCTGATCCTGACAAACCGCGTCAATCGTCTACGAGCGTTTCTTGCATCGAATGTCTACTCGGATTCTACACTGAATCCCAACCTTGTCTTGAACCCATTGACTTAGATTCATCTTTGAAATTCTCGGGAACGCCACCCCCTCGATTTCAGACGTACCAGGATGCTCTGCCACAGTGTTTATTTAGTTTGCAGTCAACACATTTTGCACAAACCAGTCAGAAATGTCATGTGGGCCGACGTTATGAAACCGTAGAACCTTAGATACTTACTCCTGTCAAATCTTACAAACCTTAGAGCCTTAGGTATCACAATGGGATACCGCGTAAGAGAAAAACCTCACTTTACAAGACAAGCAAAAAACATAATTGAAAAATATAAAGACCTCAGTTGATCCAAAATTCATTGAAAGATTTGACCTGAGGAAACTTTAAGGTTTGTAAGATGTGACAGGAGTAGGTGAGTTTCACAGTTACTAGGTCTTATTACATCCGGCCAGTTCTGCATCCAACGATAATCTTATCAGATTCTGATATCAAAACCTCAAAAGCGCCTTTTTTCACGATAACAAAGGGAATAGTGAGATTATAAGAATCAGTCCACAAGTCTGCTACGATGGGGGCTTGATCATCAGCCAAACCAATCGAAATCCTCCTGTGTTGAAAAACATAATGTAAATAATAAATAAGAGAAAACCGCCACAAACTCCAAATAAGAGAAATATAATATTATGTTGTAATATCGGACCCGTGCACGTTCCCAATTTATGAGTCATTTGAATCCGTTATTCGACCTGAAAGTCGTTGAAATTCACTAGTCCTGAACGATCGCTGTTATTCAAATGTGTCGAGAGAAAAGGTGGAGTTCTATCCGTGTGGACACGCCGTGAAAGAATGTTGTCTCAGAACGGTTGGGTACGAGGTAGTTATATGAATTTCGACATCCGACGCCTGATAATATGAACGCGGAGGTGTTGAGCGTTTTCCTATTGGTAGGTACGTTATTTAATCCATCGTGGAATTTACGACGCGGAGAAGGCTTGAGACGGGGTACGTCCATTTCTATGAGTACTCGGCCGACTCTTGAAGACCGGTCACGCCCTTTATTGGCGCCTTGACACCGAGAAGTTGATTCTTTGTTCCTTTTACATAGTTCGAAACCATTCCGAGAATGCATGTAGCATTGAAAAGTAAATTAAAATTTGCCCAAGACGATTTTACGAGGCCCTCTGGGGGAGCCCTCTTTCGTATAATTATTTCTGAAATCGTGACACAGGTGTTAACTGGGGCTACTAAAGCTAAACGTTGGGAACCCTATTATGTTGAACATTAATTGCGTAGGGCCTAACGAGATGGAGGCGTTCGAGGGTCGCAATGGGCTTCTTGAACCTGAGTAGCACATAACAGTAGGTAAGCTGCTGAATTTCCCCTGCCCTCGCTACTATTCTCGGATAAACCTACTAAAAGGTATTTACATAAATATCACCTTCTTGTGTTTCCTCGGAACTGGAAGCACGGAAGCTTCAAATTCATGGGAAAACTGTGAAATCGTCTGCCAACGAGTAGCACGTAGCTCCCTCGCATCTTTAGATCGTAATTATACTTTGTGCCGTTTCCACTAACTGTTTGATCCACGCTTAATAACAGTTCGTTGTAACATTATTTCTGTGAAACTTAGCGATACATAATCTAGTTTCCCTAATGAGTAATACCTAAGACAGGGTAAACGATTTGGAGCTTCAGAACCTTCGGTGCACAGAATGTGATTTTTTAAGACATAATTATAAACATACTCGTATTATTGTGTAATCAAATCCATAAGAAAACAACAAAATAGATTTATTTGTGCATTAAAAATCCTATGTTCATAGTATCGTCTTATCGTATCGTCGGGAGACGTCAGGCTGCTGTTCGGGTACGAGGAGCCTCATCAACTTCATTCTGCGCCAAGTCTGGAATCCCACAAGGTAGCTACTTAGACACTTGTTTTCTGGCTGACCCAACGGCAGGTTGTCATTGTTGCAACTACCCACCAGGGAACACAAAAATTCCTTGTTTTCAGGCTTCCAGTTGATGATTTGTAAACGCTCTAGGGAGATAGGTAAAACCCATTAGACACACATAAAAAATAATAAATCAGTAGCTAAACTGGTAAATTGGCACGAATAAAAAATTATCCATGTACCTACTTCAAGGTATAATTGAATGATTGAGCCTTTTCTAAATATTTAAATAGTCTATTTAGTTTATACGAGTGATGTGAACTTCGGAGAGTTGCCATGTGACAGGTCTAGGGAGACAGAAAACAGGGGTCTATTAAATAATTAAAATAACTAATTAAACAAATATTGGCAACATAAGTTAAGAATTGTAATCATCTTACACCTATAGATCACATAGTTTAAGAGCCACCTGTGTGGGACGAAGCGTTGAAGCACAATCTTCATGTGACAGGCGATTGTACCATAATTTTGAAATGACCCATATATCCACGTTGTTGCGTAGGACAGTTTTTCTGACATTCTCAACATCAGATTTTTATTATTGACATTTCAAAATGAAGTTCATGAAAGAAGAAAAAATGGAAATGTATCGCTCCAACGTGAAATTAACAAATACTCATGAAAATTACAAACAATTACAAAAAGTCAGCACAACTCAGCATCAATACTTTTCAGAAAACGGATACTAACGTTTGAGGTGTGAGTTAAGATAACAGCACTATAGCCACTATTCCATAACACATATTCCAAACATTGGTTTGTGGGTGTTTGACTAAGAAAATCATCAGAAGAAGTACTTGGAAAACTTAGTTTTAATATTCTTCTTTGGTTGGTTTCCTTAAGTCAAACACCCACAAACAAATGTTTGGAATATGTGTTATGGAATCTGGAATATAAAAAATGAATATTATTGGGGGGCTCTGTATAGACCTATACTGAGCCCTCCAATAATATTCATTTTTTATATCGGTATTTTAGTATTTATACTAAAATACCGATACTCGACGGTAAAATATCGATGTTTTGAAATATTGGGTGTCGTTACCCATCCTTACTCAGGACCATACAAACGCATATGATCACTGAAGAAAAATCAAGTTGAAGGCTGATTTGAGCAGAGGAGAGTTACAATAGAAAATTATTACAATAAAATCCTGTCGGACTATCAAGAGACGTTCAACTCTGTACGCGAACCTTCGAATTTTCGAGATTAGGGATATTTCAATCAAATTACCGATCAGCGTTGACAGTTTCACACCGGACAGGCTCAGGCAAACGTGAAAAACTGTGAGAGTAGTTGATGATTTTTCCTTGTGGTTCAAAATACCTCACCGCTTTTTCGCAATTTCTCAGGGCTCGTGCACAGATAAACACCAAATCGATCGAAGGACTTGACACGCGATGGGAAGCCGTAGAGAACCCGCCAATAGTTGGACTCCTGGCAAAATTATTTAGATTATTATTTAGAATGAAGTGGAGTCTACTAAAATCATGCATGAGAAGCTGAACTGACCCTCTTGGTTGACGTTAGTGGTAATCAACGCGGTTATTTGATTTCTCTTTTATTCCAAACTATAGTGACCTACCTTCAACAGACACTACCAACAGATTGCCCTCTACGATTCAACGATCTCTCCTCGACCGACGATGGTTTCCTTCCATATTCAGGTAGCGCTCTGTGGGGCGGATGACCAGCTGTCAAAACCGCATTAGTCGGTCTACTTTCCTTTCACACAAACGTGATCTTATATCGACCCGTAGGCCTGTAAACCACCGCTTTAAGACTATTCCACTCGTTAACGCATCATCGGCTTTCAAAATCGTTCGATTCAGAACGTTAATATTCACTAGGGATGGGTACCGGTAAAGAAAACATCGATGTTTCGATACAACGATGTTTTTTTAGGAAAATATAACAAATTCAAATAATTTTGTTAGGTAGGTGAGTACATTCATTCAACTGATTCAAATTTTAATGAAATAATTTCATTATTCATAAACAGTTATTCATAAACAGTTATTCTAGAAAATCAACCACTTCACAAGCACCGTACCCGTTTTGAAATCTCCCATTGTCGCCATGGCAAGAAGATCGTTCACCATATTATACAAGGTAGGTACAATTGTTTAAAATGCTTTTTAAGATTCAGTGAACTCGACTTTTTGAACAATTTTAGCTTGTATAATAAGGTCAACGATCTTCCGCCTGGGCGCCAAGGGGAGATTTCGAAACGGGTACGGTGCTCGTGAAGTGGTTAGGACATCTTTTTAGTTAGAAGTAAAAGGGCGTCCGGGGAAAGTGGATATCATAACTTTTTCCGGCTATTGTAAACTGATATTTGCGAGGTTGGGTGATTATTACACGGAGTGTTTTTTGGGGGGATATCACATCTTTTTGTTGATGAAGTTGAAATGTGATGTGTGATCTTTAATAAGACGGTATGGACCAAAAAATATCGACGACTAATTTTAACACTCAGATAGATTCAATTTTCGTTCGCAACACACCTCTTTTCAATGGGGTGAATAAGTATTTCTTCTCAGAACACAAACCCATTTATTTACTGATTGTGTTCATATATACATGAACCCTTTAACTCATAAACCCATTACTAGTGGTAGTTCTACCTTCAGCTTGCCTAAATACTCTTCAAAATGCCCAACCAAGCCCAATGAAAGTAAATCCAGTAGAATACTACCTTACCTTAATTAGCTCAGATTTTGATATAGGTGGACTTGAATATATAGACTTGAATTAAACCGTTTTTGGCTATTTTCTACATCAATGCTAATCCTATCGATGATCTAAATGACCATGCACGGCATAAAGACAACTCCGAAAGGAAACATTCATTCAGACCATGGCATTTTAAAAAGACATTGCAAACTATTGATGGAAAAAATTATTACTTCTCTTTCGAATATGAAATTCCTTATTATATATACGTTGAATGAAAGATACTACCTGTCACGTATATGGACTTGGCATTTCTTTGGTTTCCTGTTGATCAGACACTAAAATGCATCACACCAATTGAAAGAGCGTGAAAAATTACTGTGGGAACCTCAATGATCCAAAAATACCGAAAAATCGACTTAGTGCTTTTCCCTTGTGCCTTTCGCCGGGTATTTGGTTGGTTCAAATGGTGATTTTGAATATGGATCTAGAACGACCCAATTAGCTAAGATGTGATATTTTAGAGATGTGATTAGGTTGAGTAGGTACATATTCGAATCTTCGTACGGAAAGAAAACTCTTTCCATCAGTATGTAATTAATAAAAGCTCGACTTTCATTCGTGAAGAAAACTCCTTTCAAAATAATTAAACCTTTTCCCTCGATGTGTCGAATGCCTCTTCGAGTGAAGTGCTCCGAAAAATGGATTTATACGACGGCCGGATCAGTTGACAGGGCGCTGTCATTGTGGATCACAAATCTCACGTAAAGCGGAGGAAGAGAGAAAAGTTGATGAAGGCTCGAAAGAAGCCAAAGGAAGTTTGACTCGAGGCCCGCTAGACTTCGATAATTATTACAACGGATTTCGGTTTTTTAAGGGCCTCCGGAGCTCCCCCTCTCGATTATAAGTAGTCACTTCTCCTTTTGATAATCGAACTCGGAGTGAACATCTTATAATCCTCGTGATTAATTATTCAACTTTCCGAGAGACAAAAAAAGCCTTCCACAGTTTGTTGAGATAACCGTTAATTTGAGAATATGAATATTCCCTCAAAAAACCAACTGCCTTCCAGTTCGTTTCCTGAGGAATGTTCGGTATTTAAGTGAGAGTGGAGTTGAATAAACAAGTCATTATTCATTGAAAACTCGAACTGGTATCCACACATTAACACATCATTACTGAGTCGTACGAGTGGTTTCATTTGGTAACTATTCATTGACTATCGACATTTTTCCATCTTGAAGTGCAGTACCTAATACAAAGGAACACAAACGTCCAACGTCGACAGAACTCAAAACCGTCAATTTGGAGTTCCTTTGTAAAACGAATTCTGTTTTTTTGAACTACAAAGTTTCGATATATTGGGTCGATAGAATATTATATGGAATATATTATGGAATATTATATTATATTATACTTTAACTTCGTCGGCGCTTAGTGTATAGAAATTCTATATAGGTTGTATTCTATAATAGAAATTCTATATAGGTTGTATTCTATAATAATATATTATGGAATATTATATTATATTATACTTTAACTTCGTCGGCGCTTAGTGTATAGAAATTATATATAGGTTGTATTCTATAATAGAATACAACCTCTTCAATTACACAGCCCCACAAATAAAAATAAAAAAATAAAAAAAATCAAATTCCCAAGACCAAAATTCCTGCTTCATGACTGTTGCCTCTGGCTAATGCCAACTGAGGGAAAAAGAAAGTAAATTCACGGAAAAAGATCAAGTATGGCTCAGAAAAGAAGAATCCTACTCCTAACAGCAATATAAATGAAACAAATTCAGCCTCTTCCTAAATTTTAGGAAACATAGAGCTTGTCTTATAAGACATAAAATTTATGTCTTATAAGACAAGCTCATTTAATGCACATTTAAGTACATTTAATGGGGTTCTCAGTTCCATGAGGCTGAATTTCTTTCATTTATATTGCTGTTAGGAGTAGGATTCTTCTTTTCTTAGCCACACCTGATCTTTTTCCGTGAATTTAATGTAGTAGTTCTTAGCAGATAACGTCAGTTCACGTTATCATAGGGACAAAGTATATTCACGGATAAAGGTCTGGTTTGGCTCGGAAACAATCCACCCCTAAAATTCTGATTCGATAAGTTAGCTACCTACTTTATTATAGCACGCAGACTCGTGATTATTAGGAGAAGATTTCCCATTCAAACTACTCGTTGGAACGCTTGAATGGTTGATGAGGAAGTTAATATCCCTCAGTTTTATTTTCTAAAACTAAGGAGCTTCAAAACGAGCTATTGCCAGAGAGAGAAAGCGAACAACGTAACTCTCAAACCTTTCATGAAAATTTGATTTCCGCATTTTCACTATAAGGAAAACGAATGGAACTTTCGATTTCCAAAAGCTAGTTACATACTGCTACGATTGTTTGCAAAAAGAAGGAGAGCTCTAAGTTGTATTGAAGCCTCAAAATAGAGATTTAAGATTTTAATAGCGTATGGGAGTATTCTCGCAGATATTGCCAATATTTGGTCATTTTGAATTTGATATATATTTGATATATATTTGATATATTCTAAGGTCTCAGCTTAATGGTATCAGCGTTGATTGTGGTGTCAGTTCCACAAATTTTACAGACCCTGAAGATGGTACCGCTTGTGTGGATCTCTCTTCCTTTCGATCTACATACTTCTATGACTGTTTGCAAAAAGGACGACAACTTTAAGTTGTATTAAAGCCTCAGAATGGAGGTTTAAGATTTTGATAGTGTTTGTTCCTCGTCGAAGAGATTGCAGTCCAGTTTATCCTAGTTACTGGAAGCTGTCAACCTGGTTCAATGTTTAATTTTTGATCAATTTTCCCCCAACCCGGAATTGCAATTTGTACTTTAACTAACCATACGCTGCAAAACTGTACCGAAGATCGGTTGAACTAGCCGTTTACCTACTTTAAAACACATAAAGTGTATTAAACGTATTTATTTACAATAATTGTTGTTTACAATCATTTACAATAATTGTTGTTCTAATAATAATTATTAGGTGACGTTGAAAATTAACTCTTAGAACAATAATTATTATTGTTGTATGAGTTAATTTTCAATGTCACCTAAGTGTGTTATTGTCCTTACGTGGGTTCAATTACATCAAAAATAGTCTAACAAAATTTGCTGTCGGTTCAGCCTCTATAGTGTGGCTCTCTCTTACTGTGGGGCGCTACCGGAATATTGACGCTTACGCCAGATTCTATATGATCAACGTGATTGAAATAAACAGTCTCTTTCCCCGCATGGTTCGTGAATAAACGTAATGAAAATGATTTTGCAACACGCAGTGCGCGCTCTCTCCACACCCTGCCCTCGCCTTATCTCCAGCTGAACTTGACGGTTTTATCGTCCAAGTAAAGGAAGTTTGCAAAGTTTCGTCATGGAGCCCAACCCCCTTGAGAGAAAACCTCCTTCCCCTTATCACGTCGATAACCGCAGTCAACCTAACTCGAGTTTCCCGTCGATATCAGGCCGTCGTCGGCTCCTCCCGAGCGTGGGACAACAATCCCAACTTCCGGGGGGAACTCTGATTGCACACAACATGCCACTTTGGTCGCCTCGGGTTTTCGCAGATTTCAAACGGAAACGATCCGTTGTGAAGTTCAAGTTGTGAGAAAACGCTGGAACTTACTGAGAAAATGTGTATGACAGAGAAAACTAGACCAGTCTCCTACTCGAGATAAAGAAAATGTTCTTTCTCTTGAGCTGATATTTAGATCGCTCGTCTCCATGTCTACTTCGTTTTCCAGAAGAACGTGGCTCTTCCGACATAACCTTCAACGTGAATTGGAAACAGTGATAGAATTGGTTCTGGCTTCATCATTTCTACCTCGAATCTGCTCGGATTGAGACACTCTCCTAAATTGCTCTAAGAAAATATTTCTATCAAACTATCATCGGAATTATAACCTCATGTACTATTAGGTATGAGAAATATAAAGAAACAACGATTATGCTCTCACTCGATACCTTTTTGTTGGGTAATTAGGAAATAAACTCCAAGAAATTTAACGAATGGGAGAGAATGAAGACAAGCTAAATTTACCCAAAATGAGAAGGGATGGGGTATTTACATTTGCTCGAACGGGTGACAATTTCAAGGCACGGCTTATTGGGCAACCACAGAAATTTTAAAAAGCTTAAATGGTGTAAATATCGATTAATATAGATAAAACGAGGGAGGTGATCCTTGTGCTGAAGCATTAGGAACTCTTACAAAATCGTTTTCTCCGAGACTTGATACTACAATTAGTGTTAAAGTTAGCGCTTTACAATATGAATTATATAAATTTGGAACTATGTGTTTAGCATTGAGCCGGTATGACTAATACCGATAAAATAAGATGTAACTTGGTGTTTTTATGTTGTTGTTGTTATTGTTCACTTTTGGATTTCTTTCATGTCTTCTTTGATCTTTGTTGCATTTCCCTAGTATTCATGCCCACGTGTACTACCACGCTTCTTTTTTGTGAACTCCTGTATAATGTCGTGCCGTTTCCACTTAGCCCAGACGCGGTGGTGGACAAAACAGAAATTGGGACTTCCTGGTGACCATAACCACTGAGATGGGGAAATCGTTGAAATTGTTCTCCGGCTTCCCGTTTTCGAAGCCTGAAGATGTTCAACCTGGTTTCGAGCATGCAGTCGCCAACAACCCCAAGAACACACGATGAGTTCAGGCACTTTAAAATCAAAATTTCCCCCAATGAGCGAGCTGCTTCCTGTTCCGACCTCAACCGCACCATAACCGCAGCGGATAATTCCACTTTCAATTGGCCAACAATTTCAACAGTCCCACCATAACCGCAGCGGATAATTCCACTTTCAATTGGCCAACAATTTCAACAGTCCCACCCAAATATTTTTATTTTTAGCCGTATTCGTCGAATTGGAAAAAGAAATTCTTGTACTTACTCAAAAATGGTTACATTCGAAAAAACGCGAATTTCTTCAAAAACCGTTGGATAAAAAATCTTCAGTAATTTTATTTCCCCTTTTGAAACAGTTGGACGGATCAGTCATTATTATTGATACTTCTCTAGGGATATGACTACTACTGTATTTTGGCATCTTATCTTTCAATTCATTCAAACTTCCTATTTTTCTGGGGAGTAGTCATTCAACATGTTGAGTTATTTGGAAGTACAAAAACTTCACATAACATTACCTACCAAATGTTTATAAGGAGATGAGCACAGGTGCCCTATTCACGATTTTCACGGAGGGTTTTAGTTCAGGAGGAATCACTGACATATCACGCCCGCCGTGAGAAAAGACCGCTCCACACCTGTAGGCCTCTTCGCACATTGACAACGTCTAAAACTACAGCTGCAGGGGTCTTCAGCATCCAAACAGGCCGTTTTCCGTTCGTCCATGTCATTTATCGGGGGGAAACATTTTGATTTGTGAGGAGGAAGTCATAAATCCCGAGCGGATTGACAAAGTGCTACGGGATTCCGTTCCCAGCCCAAGTCACGATTTAACATCGGTGTAGAATCAGCATACGAAAAGTTCCTGAGGGCCTCCGAGAGCACTTTCTGAACACGTGTTTCTCTCAGAGCGATCTCCATCTCTCCTCAGTGCTGTGCAAGTCCGGCCGGTCGCGGGCTGTCCGGTTACAGGTGTAACAGGTGTTTAGAGGTGCACACTTCAATCTCCATCAAATGGCGTTTTCAATTTTAGCATTTTGTTCCAACTTATCCAATTCAATGACTAATTTGTACTTGTGGAAGCGAACAAAACAATTTTTTCTCTAACCCTTAATAATAACCCGGTGGGGAATTATATGCAACATTCTTGGCTTTGTGGGCACATTTATCATAATATGATATAATCATAATATATGATATATCATATATATCATATATGATATTAATCATAATATAATATGATATTATCCTAGTTGCCTAGTAGGGCCATATCCTAGTTGCCAAATTTATGTGGAGCACCGATTTAGTTGTATGTTCCCAATGTTGTTCATGATTTTGAATATGAAGAATTCTGAAGAAACGAAAAAGTAGAATAGAATGATTATGATTATGAAATTACTTCAGATCAGGAGGTTGATTTCAGAAGGTGTAAGGTCTGTAGTAGGTCTTAGGCCTGAGAAGCCTGTTTGGCGAGGGCCTTTAGCGTCTTACTAAATGCGAATGAAAATTCGCCATCATGTTATGACTACAAATTTACTTCAAATATGAGAGGTTGAAGTTTGCTCTCCTCAGAAGGTGGTTGGAGGCTCCTAGGGATTTAAGCGGAGGAAAGTGTGCTGATCCAAGTTTATTTTCGCCTAGAATTTTCTGTGTTGTCGATAATTTTATTTTATCATCAATTGATTGATTTCTATCTCTGTTGACGAACTGTGTGATAGGGCCTAATGGCGAATCAAAATCCAATTTGTCCGGTTATAAATCAATCAAACCGATCTAATACTTTCGTTGGTACTGGCAAGGCGAAGCTGTTCTTCCGCGAGGGGTCTCGGGTACGACTCCTGAGGTGGTATCGAGCTTTAACATGCTTGGATCCCTAATAGCTTTGATCACAGTGTGAGATTCTGATAGTAGAGATCTCCTATTGGATTACTCAAAGAAATAATTGTTATACTATTGTTATTATTATCATGTTCTTATAAACAATAACTAGGGTAGTCCGGTTAGTAGTTCGTGATGTATATATTTCTTGATTCTTTCTGGCATCTCAAATGAAGTGTACATAACAACCCGAGATTGTAGGTTTATTATTTTTTTCCTCTCGAAATAACCTCCGAGGGACGAACTCTTTCCTTGTGAATCGGTCCAAGGGCGTCCATATGGCCGCGGCGGTCCATGTCCCTACTCTATCTTATCTCGAAAGAGCCCATTTTTCAAGAAACTGTTCCTCGAGACATGTTACCAGAGACGAAGAGGGAGACATCCGCTAACGGGGCTCCGTATTCTTCCCCATTCAAAAAGCCGTCTTCGGCCCCACCACCGCCTTATCTGCCGAGGTTGACTTGACGTCTTTTATCGTTCAGGAAGGAAGTTCGGCGGAGTTTCGTCACCCAAAATACCTTCATATCGTTTTTTCGTCTTCTCTTCCGATAACGGGTGACGAACTCGCATAATGCCGCTGGCCTATTGTAGTCTATGAATAGGCCTCCGCTAGATGTTTACAGAGTTTTACGATTAATCCAAGACCTAAGAAAGGAAATATATATCAATGACGAATACTTATCGTCTTTTTCCCGTATCCAAACCAAGTTTACAGGTTACACAAATATACCTAGGTAGGTACTTCAAGTTTACAGCCAACCTATCAAAATATCTCAGGATCGTAAAATACTTGAAGCTCGATCGTAAGCACAAAGGCTTCTAAATACCCTTTCTGTTCATTTTCCATTGCAGTGCACATTGAAATACCTTGAGGGCACACTGACTTTCGTCTCAATCGTTTTGCATCCGCGAAGAATTTTCGAGCCGATGGTACTTCGTACAGTCGTATAATTCCTTCACAATACCGTTCCCACAGGATGCACCCATACTTACAGGTGCTTTAGCATTAAAAAAGCCTTTAAAGTTCAATCAGACTTCGGTCAATTGCCGCAATTAGTTTCCGTGACGGTGGCTCATGCCTTTCGCTTCTCATCCGTGATTCAGTGAAATCCTACATCAAAATATCGCGAATGGATTTGAAAATGCCAATTTTCGTTTGAAAGTTGAAGAGTTCTATCGAAACCACAACTCACCTGCATTATCAGAACAGTTTGGTAATTTCGTTGTTTAATTATAGGAGTGAATCCTAGTTTTTGTTTCGAAAGGCAGTCTTGTACGAAAGTTCCTTGACTTGAGTCATCTCATTTCTCTCCCTTACTCTGAAACCATAGGTTTTGCTTTAGGAGCCCCTTACCTGATCCTGGGTCTATTCAGCTTCAAGTGTAAATCCAAAGAAGTCCTATAAGTCCTATTCACCTTTGTACAGTTAGCTTAGGAGCCACTCAGCTGAACCGGGGCCTGGGCAGCGTTAAGTTGAAGTCCTGAGTTGAAGGCTACATACCAAATTAAAGCTTCATAGTTTGAATAGCATAGAAATTAGCTTTAGGAGCCACTCAGCTGATCCGGGGCTTGAGGCAGCGTCAAGTTAAAGTCCTGAGGAAACTACATACCTAATTTCAAGTCTCTACAACCATGGGAATTGCACCAAAAAACGTCACTTTTTTTTTTGTATCTCGCAAATTTCTATCACGCAAATTTTCGAATGACCCCCAGCCATAACATACCGATTTAGGTTTTTGATATAGATATGTCTAGGGCTGGGGGTGACATGACCCAGATCAAAAATTGTAACGCGAGACCGGTAAACAAATTCGGTAGTCTG
Organism: Stenodema calcarata; assembly: GCA_963920205.1. NCBI lineage: Eukaryota > Metazoa > Arthropoda > Insecta > Hemiptera > Miridae > Stenodema > Stenodema calcarata. Next base: position 21,159,167 of record OY986054.1, read on the forward strand.
TCTGCAAGAATGAAATCAGAAATCATTACAAAATTTGTAAACGTATTTAATACGTTTATTTAAAGTACAATAAAGGTACCTAGCAACAAGGATTATTATCATTAGTAATAAGTCGGTCGGGTTATTTATCAATAGAGGGCCCTACATTTTTACGTTTTCGTTTTCTGCTGTTTCATTTTGTTGAGCTCCTGCTGTTGTTTTGTGTGATCCTCCAGCGCATTCTTGATCGAGGCAATTTGCAATTCTTCACACAAGCATCTCTTCCTGTGAAATGCTTCAGCAAAATTGGCTTTGCACAGCTGGTGGACCCACAGATTTTCAGCAGTTTTGTATCTCGTGAGGTTTGTGATGACAATTTCTGTTTGGAATTCCAGTTTGGGTCTTTTCCTTTCAGTCTTCTTGTAAATCTGCCAAGGATTGTTTATCGGTATATCGATAAGCCACGTCAGTACCGCTTTTTACCCCTGATAGTATTTTCTGTGCAGATTTATATTCTAAAACTATACATCCTTAATACTTATATCCTAAAAACACGGAAGGGAACCAAAACAATGACTTGCAGCGGAAGAAATGAGGTTTTATCAGAACATATCACACTTGACCTTCATGACGGAAGATGTAGCAGGTTCTTCGCTGCTCATCGTGAGCATTGGTTAATGGGTCGGTTGCTTGATGCAGGTTATGGAACTAAAAGAGTGCATGCACTCTTTTAGTTCCATAACCTGCATCAAGCAACCGACCCATCAACCAATGCTCACGATGAGCAGCGAAGAACCCGTATCTATTTTTTGAGGTATCATGGATGCATCCATGATACCTCAAAAAATAGATACGGGAAGATGGTGTAACTGAACAATCACGATAGGCCCTATCTTTGATTCTGTAATTAAGATAATTTATGTACAATTTATAACCATAATGTTCAATATGATGATTCGAAATCTTTGCCTCATACATTATTAGGGTTGTTTATTCCTATTTTTATACATTTAAACCTCACGTTAGAACTCGTGGTCAGCAATATGGGCTTACTCAACTGCCAACAATTAATTTGATACAATACAAGTATTATGGCTGTAACAATTGTTCCTTCATAATATGGTGAGTTAAAAAAAAATCGAAAAAAATAAAAACTGATGAAGAACTGGGGAAAAATGGAGTAAGTAAAAAATACCGATGTTTTTAAAACATTGATGTACGTGTGTGTATAATATGGACAACAGACTGTCTTTACACAATAAAGGTTTTTATTATTATTATTACAATCATCCATAGCAGAAACACACTGTCTGTCGCCGTCAGTCTTCGCCACTTCTTCCGTTTCCTCGGTGAACAGCATACGAAACGGATTCGATATTTTCCGAGGTGAAACTCCGAAGGAGCGAACCTTTGAAACATAATTGTTGGGAAACGAGTGCACTCACAGTTAGTCCAAACACCGACAAAGAGCGTAATTACACTCACACGCAAAGCATGAGCAATCAACTTCTCCTCGCGGTCGAAACCCTACGCACTCATCTGCACTTCGAATACGATTCACTACGCGAATACTGCAGTCATGCATTCATTCTATTAATTATTTTGGTTGGGAAAAAACGAGCCAGAATAGTTTGTCTTGTAGCGTGACGAAGTGAGCGAATTTCCGAACTAACGTCATGTACCAAAACTACCATGTACCTACTGTAGGTGTGTAACACACCCGCTTATGTAACAAACTTATTAGGAGTTTCAAACCTTTCACTAATCACGAATACCCTCCAAAAAACACTCCGTGTATCCAAATATCACAAAATATGTTATTAAAGTTTTTTTTTACACTGAACACGATGGTGAAGTTAGAATTGTGATATACTGTCCCGTTCTCAAACTGGGACACTTTGAAGATGAAGAAACATTGTTAGGTACTTGAGATGTTCTTTACGGTTCATCTGGTCTAATCTGTTCATCTGTTTTCTACACACCCTGGAATATGTCAAGACAGTTATGGTGGTAATACGAAAATTCGCTCACCAACTCATGCTGCATGACTGGAATTTTTTTAATTTGACCCCCAAAGCTGTGAGACACACACCTGAGGACCCTGATCCCTGTAAAATCAGTGTTCTGCAAGAAATTTCATTCGATCCTTCGGAGTATGCATGCTTTCCTCAAGTTTACACGTGACCTTGTTCTGAGTCAAAAAATCTTTTGATCTGGGGGATGTGGAGAGGTCAATGTTTGAAAACTACTGGCGAGTGAATTTGGCTGGTTCTGGATACACATCGGAATTTCTCTCCAGTGATATACTCGTACAAGGATTTGGGCGGTTTTGCTACGGTTTCTTGTTGTCGGTGGGTAGAAACAAATTTTCGCAGTTGAAAAAATGAAGAAAGTAATTCCAAAGATTGAGGAGTTGGCCGGTTTTGCACATAATATATTGACCATCGTAGTCTTTTTTTGCCTAAGAGGCAGTTTGTGACTGGACCCCTTTCATTTGCTCTTGTCTGTGAATGTTCCCCTACAAAGTGAAAACCCTAAAACTATTTCTAAGTTTAATTAATTAGTGAACCGGCAAGATATCGGAATAACACTAAATGCTATATTTTTATGGTGCTTTCGAAGATTGTTACAGACTATAACGAAAACGACAGCTCATACTTTCTTCTCCACGCTGAATTTCGAAACATGTACGGTTTTAATTGGACATCATCTTCGCTCTTGTAAGGTGATGAAATGGTAGACTCGAGCAGATGATAATTACAGAAACCGTAAGATACATTTCTTTCGCAGATTCTTCACAATCATGAAAGTTTTACTTCGACAGTAAACACTTTTTCCGCAGTAAAGTTGTAAAATGTGCGATAAATACTTTCTTCTATGTGTACGAATCTCACGTTTTCCTAACGTATAACCAGCCATTCATATTGATGAGTTACCTAACTGCCGATTAAACGGCCATAGGCGTCGAAATTAACTGTACACAGTTAACAGTGTAACAGTTCAAAGGTAGGTTGTCGTTGGCAGTGATTTGTCTGAGATGTCGGAACGAGCAAGAAACCGTAATTCATATCAACTTCATCTTGGAAATTGAATTTTCACGACGTAGCATGATGAGCGTTCAGTTTTCCGAGAATTCCTTAAAAACGTATGTAACCGAGCGTGTTTGGAAATCACGTTTGGAGGTGGAAGAAACGTAAATAAATGTTATTTGGCTACGAGGAGAGAGCTGAAGAACGAACTGTATACAAGCGGTGGGGTCGAGATAAGTAATCGACTGATTCACCTAAGCAATGTCAGGGTAATCTAGTTCACGTTACGTGCACCTTAAAGTCTTGAAACCTTAGTGTTGAACGCGCAACAAAAATGCCTTGCGCCCTCTCCTCCAACGCCAATTGGAACATTGGACTGGTGGAATTTCGTACCTACCGAATCGATACCGTAAGAATATCAAAATCTAAATACCTACTAAGAGCAATCTATTCAATTTAGATGGCATTTTCATACACCGCGAGGATTGGCCTAATTAATTATGATTAGGCCATCCGTGGGTCAATCCTCACGGTTTATAATTATTAATCCACTCGAGATCATACAGTCTGATCCGAAATAAGGTGAATACTGGAGACCCTAAACTTCAAGTCGTTTCAAATTTCAATGTTTTATTATTTTTCATGTTTTACCACACATTCCGCCAATTCCTACGACCTGCCGAGTTCTAAATTCTGAGTCAATGTTTTGCATTTCGCTATTCACCGATGACGTCGCAACACCCAAACTACAAAATGGTTTCTCAAATTGACTGTTTATGGATTTTATGGATTCCGTCTGGGACGCTTGTCCTTTAAGTGAACGAAAATACAGAATGATGAAATAAGAGCATCTTTATAACGATTGAGATCAAAGAGGCTATAGACCACTTGACAGAATTCAATTAATTTCGCTGTCAATTCAAAATGGAGCTAACACGTTACACGGGGTCTTTCGTCCACTCCTTCATGCTGAGCTACTATGACTTTTTTAAATTTTCTGAACTGAGAAACGAGAAGGATACCAACGATGGAACGTAAATGATCTTTTTACGCAAGTTGAGGTGTTGCAAGTACTCCCTGGCACCCTATACCGACTAGTAATGAGGCACCGCGCCAAGCAAGCAGTAAAAATGTAAGTCGATTGTTACGAATTTGGTTTATGACCTATTAAATCAACTATAGGCGAGAGATAAAGAGTTCAGAGAGAAAAAGAAAAGACAGTGCACACGACCAGAGTGGGCGTCCGAACATGCAATAACTCGGCGGTTTTTACAACAATCTGACATAATGCACCGAGGGAGTGCCTTGGCGAACGGGGATCGGATTGATTTTCACCATATTCCACCAACACCCGCCAGCCGGATCTCATTTTACATTTTTCATTTGCGAAGAAGGAATAATCGAGGTGTATACGAAAAATATGCGAGAAGGAACAGCGTATCGACAACTTTACGGCAAATGTTGGGCGTGATCGATGTTGGACGATGGCCAAACGTGGGGTTTTGTGGAAAAAATAAAATGAAAAACTATGTGGTTTATTCCGTGGAACCATAAAAATTACTGCCTACTGATGACCTGCGGAACGTAGAATGTAGAACGCGATCATAACAGGTAAAGGCGCTGGTGAAATTGACATGGGCTCATTGAACAGCAGTCGCTTTATAACGCTCGGGATTTTTACAAGATTATTTATTATTTTTTGTCTACATCATGTTCTGCGTACAATGTGCTCGCGTTCCATAACTGTACGATATAATGGGAGTGTATAAATGTTGTTGGTTCGCCAGATGATCATATCCATGTGAAGGAGTGCAGTCGGTCACTAGATCAGTTACGATCCCTTGAGTTATCTTACTAAATTCCGGGCTGATCTAATAATAATCTCACTCAGCTTGATTTTAATCATGAGCCCATAGTTCCTACTGAACGGACTTGGTTGAGACATCCGAAAGCTCTGGTGACTGCCTGCCATCATCAGAGGTACGAGATTGGCCACGATGTCTTTCAAGAAGCCGTATTTACAAGTGCAAACCTGTAACTCTATTATAATTTTTTTCTATAAATACTCACCTAAAATAATAGATTTTAGGCGGATACTGTTTCATAATACAAAGGAGCATAATTGAGTGAATAATGAAGGCCAGTCATTTGGTAAAATACCAGTGACGTCTTCAGCTGCGGTAAATTTGCTTGTACAGCAGTAACCTGTTGATCATAATTGGCCATAGTCTGTCTTTCTTATACCTAAAATTAACATATGCAGAATCGGCTTCATTGATTTTGATTCTCCAATGTTGGGTCCATTTATTGACTTTATCAAGGCGATTTTGCAGTTTGTGAGCAGCTTCGTCTGCTTTGTCCCCCTCGGCCGTGAATGCTGTATCATCAGCAAAAATTGCTGTAACTCCACTTTCAGTAGTTGGAAAATTCCTACTAGGGCGTTTTACCTTGAGGGATCTCTGCGCAGATATGCTTGAGCCCAGGATACTTAAATGCTCCAAATTGCCAATTGTTTCGTCATTTTAATCCAAACTTTCACTGTATTATAATTGGAATTTGCAAATTTTTACCTTTGGAAAGATGCCTCAAAATTGGGGATGCGTCAAAACCCCATTTTCGAACATTTTTGACTTCATTCGTTCTTCTTTGTTAAGGCAATAGGTGCAGCTAGTTGCCAACGCCGCTGGCATCTACCTGAAACACTTTGACCAGAAGGGATTTTGAGACGAGGTAATCCGTACGTTTTGGGCGTTACAGATCTAAGCTCAACTAATATACTATGCTGGGCAACGCTCGGATCATCTACCTAGTCAAGTATAAATGGTTTTTAACGCTGCTTGACATTCCGTTTCATACGCTGCTTAATTTGTCGTTTCCTTTTAGTATGATCCGAAGAATCCCTTACAAGTTTGTTCCTAACAAGATTTTAACAAAGTGTTGTTAGCCGAGAGCGGAAACTTCTCCGAGGGCAAAAAGGAATGCTATGACATTGGGGAAGGGCCCGTACCCCGGGGATCCACTACCAAATAGAGGTAGCGACAGCCACACAAGGTGACGGCGTTCCTAATGCAGACGGACGACTCTAGTCTTCAGCCTTTACTCCTTCAAGTCTCCTACTTAACAGAGGAGGCACCTAATGGACCCGGCCGCGGTTGCGAGGTCTCTTACCCCGCGACTATATCAATTGGTAAACACTATATTAGGGCAGGAGAGAGGCGAAGCTGTGGCTCGGTCCTTCTGGACTGGATGTGGACGGGAAGGCGGGAGGTGCCGAAGGAAAAGAAAAAGCTTTTGTTACGAAAACGCGGAGTGAGAGCAAAAAAAGAGGGAAAATAACGGTTGACCCGTCGTGTTTTTTTTTTCAAGTTTTTTTTCTAAGGTTGTAAGTAGAAAATCGTCTTGGACGATAGAAAAGGGCTTGATCATCAGATAGTCAAGTTCCCTTTGAAGAGCCGGCATTCCTCCGGTGAAGAAATCGAACAGCTTCCAAGAAAACTCATCATAATACAGCTACTGTACACTTTTGATGGTTTTTTGTTGATAAGTCTCCAACTTCCGGTGAGAGGATTTGATGAGTTCACTGTTAATGGATGGTTAACGGATGGTTAAGTTGATAGCTCGGCTTGGGACGACTACATGTAAAAATTAAAAGTTCCAACCGAATCGGTTATAAGGAATTCTTCATTTATTTTGCAATCAATTAGTGTAATTCCGGATGTATCCCACCAGGGAACTGATGTACAATATACTAATAATATTAACTTAGGTATTTTATTATTATAGTAGTGTACCATTATCGGTACCAGTATAATATTTTTCACAATGCTACAATTGACCCCTCCTCTTCTTTTCAAAACGACGAAATGTCCAATGTTGTCATATAATATACGACATCAAAATTTTGGTGGATAGAAGCCTTGGAAGTCCTTCCAGGTGGAGTCTTTGAGTGACAAACTTTCTCAAATAGGTCTGCGCGATTCCATGACAATACTAAGAAACAATTTTGAATAAATGAAATACTTGTAGATATATAACGAAAGTAATTATGCAGTATTATTATAAATGTATTTAATCATAGAATATTAGTCTTCTTCCATATACAGATACATAATAGGTAGTTAAACATGTCTGTTCAAATAATTTATATGAAAATTACTAATTTTTGTAATACTTATCAGAATCACCCCTACATATAGGGTTGATAGGGGGTTCTTCATTTCTTATCGTTCCGAACCAGAACGCAAGACATTCATCGGATATAATTTGGCACCTTGTTATTCAAGAGTTCTTTCACTCAGTGGGTCCTTGGTAGATATTCAAATCAAGTTTTCAGTGAATTATCAGAGAAAACTTAGCTATTGAAATTGGTCCACCATTTTGAGAACACAAATTTTTGTATTTTTTCCTCATATTTTTCATAGGCAAACCTGTTTTAGATTACCCCGAATTACTAACCCCTAGATGTCACCGTTAAAAAAATTATTACGAAAATTGATGTACTTATTTATGGGTCACTTTACACGATATCTAGGTGGTCAAAGGTGTACTTAATACTCGTACTGAAAATGCTATTTCCCTCCGAAGGTCTAGGATTCGTGCTGTGGGGAGAAGTAGCCATTCAAACACTAAGTAACCTAATAATCTACTATTACACAATAGTGCAGAAAAAGAAACAAAAAAAGTACCTACTTCATCTTTAATATATAGGTAATATTATAATCACTTTGAGAAACCAATATAACCTAAATGATTAGTAAGGGATTGGATTTTTTGTTGCTAAAATACAGTCTTATTCTCTTTTTGAACTCGGATGGTGGTGGGAATGAGCGCAGGCTAAAAGGAAAGGCAATGGTTGAATAGTTCAACCCCTCTCGTCATGTGTCTAACGTTAGACACACTTTAGTTTTAGCCTGTAGCTCCGGTTGAGCGTACATTTATGGAATAAGTTATAGACGTTTGATTGTTGATAAACACGGATATCATACGAACAGCAATCAGCGAAAAAGTACGAAGATCAGCTCAGGATTTACAGACGCGGGAGTGATGACGTACACGACATCCAACACGTCGATCAAAATGACTAAACCGATGGAATCTCCAACAGCCCCGTAAAGACCCGAACGTTGCTCATACTCGAGTTGCCGGTTGTGCAAGAATATCCGTAAGCGATATCCCCGAAGATATCGGGCGAATCGGGGGATATTACGAGAAGGGATCTTCGATGATAAGGGAATCATTACGCGATACGTTCACACCTACGGCCGCGTCAACGAGCGGGACCGTAATGTCGGGATAAACGCCAATGGGAAATGTGTGAAAGGCTTCACTTTTCTCTTCGTTTTTTTCTGTCTTTATTTCGTTTTTTCTACGAAGCCAAGGATCGAGCTGCACGACGGCATCGTCTCTAATCTTCACCAAAGTCCGGATCGGCTCCTCGTGGAAAGAACAAAAACAAGAAAATCGAAAAAAATACCTGTTTAAAGTGATTGATACCTTTGAGGGAGGAGCGGAATGGTAAATGAGTTTCTAGCATGGGAGATGTGATTAGGTAGCATTGGCTTCTTAAATCGGTAGCCCCCAAAACGTTACGTAATCGCATTAAATCAAAAGTTGAGAACGGTGGTTTCAGTCAGGTTGGATGCCATTCCCGTAATGTAATTATTCTTTCGAGACAGTAGTGCATTCATTTATACAAAGTGCGTGATTTGAAGAACATTCAACTTGCCAGATAACTAGACAATGTCTTTTCTATGTAATTATTGTCAGTCTGTTACACAATCGATGTGTGCCGATCCATGATTGTAATACGCGGTTCAAAGCTGCAGGGAATGTTGTAGCTCCTCTAAAGCCCCCTTCACCCGTTCAGACACATCTACAAATCGGACTTATTCGCACGTTTCGATTTTATATTTTTAATAATGAACCATCCGAATCGACAAAGAAAAAAAATTGCGTCCGCATTCCAAAACTGCGTCCATTTTGGCCATTTAGAATGGTCGTAGAAATGTGGAATTCCGGATGCGGGCTCGGCCAATGTCGAGGATGATCCTTGAAACTTTTCATTGCCTCAAGACAATGGGAAGAAGTCGTGGATGAGATTTTGAATTTTCAAAACTCCCTGCTCATTCTGACTGAAACCCTGCCAAAACTTTACTGTAAAATACATGACAAGGGACAATTCCTTACAGTAACTCTTGGAGGGCACTTTTCAAGGTGGGATTTAATATATTCATTCATATTCTTCTCAGCCTTTTGTGGATTTCAATACAAATCTCAAAAAACGCTACAAATATTTCGACAGCAGTTCATTATTTTCTGACTAGATCGCTACTTGTGACTTCGATATTAGCGGTCGAGTAGTAGCTCAGTGATGGTCTCTTCAGTTTCCCAACAACATTCCGCATCGACCTAATAATTTATTTATATAAAATATGAAATTATGAATAAACTAATTATAATTTCATTCATAAATATATTTGTATTTACACAATTCCTAAGTTTCTACTCCTATCCACCTACGTCAGCAATGATTTACGTCTCGTACAACAAGACGTACCTACCAATTGCCGATACAAAACCTTTCTGAAAATGAGGCTCATAAAACTCAAAGATAAATTTTATTACACCCGATATCAAAAAAGCTTATTGGGGCTTCGATGGATATGGAGGTGTAGGGCGTCATGAGGCGGAATAGAATACCAGAAAGAAGACGAATATACTGGATTGAGGGATTGCTCGTATGGAATACATTCCAAATCAATAGTATTCAGGTGAATAAGAAACAAGCTAGAAACCCCTTGAACTTTCCACTTACTTTGATATACCAAACTAGGTGAACGATTTCCAAGGACAAAGCCTATTTTTCTGCTAAAATCTTATCTCAATTACATAAATGATATTCCTGAAAAATTAAACAAAAAATTGAAATTTCAACGATATCAGAAATTCTTCTAATTTTGTTGATCTGCATTTAATTTGCATTTCTACTATAGATTACAATCGTAATTCTTTGAGACGAAAAAAAAGCTAGAAACCTAGGGTTCCCATCTGAACATTTTTGGACTTTCTCAGCTTTTCGGGGTCCCTGGACGACTTTGTTTAAATTCGTTTTTCTGAAATTTTGTATTTTTGAAACGTAAACACACCAATTTTTACGGGTGGTTAATAAAACAAGATTCTTGTTCGATTCTAACGGTTCGTTATTGAAAATTATAAACCAACATGAAGAATGTCTGAGAGCGATGTTGAAATGTAGACTGTACGAGGATGGAAGGTGCAATCACTGGCTGATTGTCAGTGGTGGTTGATCCAAATTACGGCGTCCCATGAAATCCTATTTAGTTACCGGACGATACGGCTACCATTTCATGGGAGGGGGAGAGATCGGAAACGAGTTTTTTTTTTCTCTTCTCTTCACCACAGTAAACATCGGAGCAACGAGAACGGCCCCGTAGATGGTTCACCTCGTTACCTTATTACACGAGTTGGATTGAGAAAGAAGAGACGCCAGCGTAAAACCAGAGCTGCCGGAGACGGTCGTAATAGCCGAACCCCTTACCTTCCTCAGGGCCAATCACTTTGAGGGGACCACTGATGACAATCATTATGATTTCATGTCTACTTAACCCACAGCCTCAGCCGCCTCGGTCCATTCCAACGTCGCTTGAATCTTCGTACCACGTCGTCCTGAGTAAACCTGTAGACCTTTTCTATCGACCCCCTCTGGTATCTACTCCCACGCCGACCAGTATAAAATTATCTATTACACATTGTTCATTTAGATGGAGCTCAAATGCACAACGGCTAGCAACGAGATTCCATGCCGATTAGTGATCTACGAGTAGGTGCGACATTGTTTGTAATAAAGTTTGGTTGTGAAAGACGTGTGCTCAGTATACAGAGTGGCCCCCAAACAAATTAAAGACATCAACATACGTTCAGGAGGAAGTGACAGCGAAAGAATTTGCTGCTTTTAGGATTCAACGTTCCATGAAAAGAGGAACATCAGTTTTGCGGTGGAGATTCATTGGGAATTGAAATGCGCCGTAAAACATCATGAACCAGATGGGGTTGTATAGATAAGAATTCATTAAATCAACATAAAGACACTACAGCAACTTAGTTACTAACTACACACTTAACGAGTCAAGTATATGCCCCCGCTTATAAGGTACCCACCTACGAATTGTAAATATCTTGAAGGAACCTGCTCGGGCCTGCACTGAAATCTGAAAGAGGACAATCTAAATGCAAATACGATGGAGAAATTATCTGCCTGATTAACATGGGTGATTAACTGATTTGATACAACCAGTTTACTGCTCGTGGATCGGTTTCAGTTAATTCTTCCTCTTCCAATAAATGAATTAATGGAGTGCGCTGAGGACGCCTCATTTCGCAAATCTAATCGGTCGGATCTTCAAATCCATTCGATTCCCAGATCTGGCCTTTGAATCATCATCCGAGAGGGCTGGGCTGTAATTTCAAAACGTCGACTTTAATTGGGAACTATTTTTTTTCTTTCAAATGTATTGTACAGGTTTTCTGAGTTGGTCAGCCATCTCTCGTTTAGAGCTTTGTTCCTTTATTAAGACTTAGTTTCGAATGATATTCTCTTCGGTTAATGCCATTGAAGATGGCCATACTTTTAAAATCGTGGCAGACAATCATGTTTTCAGAAAACTGAAGTCACGAAAAACTGTCAAGCAAATACAATTCCCCTCCTTCTCACAAATGGTTCTCCGAATGGCTTTCTGCCTAGTTCGATGGCCCATGCGTTGCATAGGGTGGTTTTAGTTTGCTCCTTATATTACATAGTATATTTGAAAATTCCTACAACAGCAAATTTATCACCATGCAAATGTGTAACATGTTTGCCAGATGTTATTCGAATAAGACCGTCCAGCTACCACAATAAATCAGACCAAAGCATACTTAATCGAAATAATTGAACTAATAGCATTTAAAACGGAGAATTGTTTGATGCTGACCAATGTAAAGACAGAATTACGTTTTATTGATACAAGTAGATAGTGGTGAAAGATGGCACTATCTACCAGTTCCATAATTTACTAGTGCTATGGACATAATATTATTAGGCATGTTTGAAATCACTATGCAATTAAGATAATTTCGAGGTACCACTTAGATGATGTAAGTTAGGAGAAGTGGGAAAATGTTTATGTTTCACTAATAACAGTACAAAAATAGGAATTCGAGCATCGTTCTAACAACTGTTTTGTTCTCTAAGCGTATAGTATCCTTAGCAAATTTGAATACAGTTCCGTTCAAAGAATTGTTAAGGCCATTTGGAGCTTTGAACGACCATTCGTCAGAATGAGGGCTCCAAGGTTAAACTGTAAATTTATATCTAAACTTTTAAACACGATCGTGAATCAAATGGTAGAAATACAGGTCAATGTTCATAGTAAGGAACTGCAGTTTTAAACATCACTTGGTTTTGTGATGATGAGTTTCTTGTTCTTGTTACGAAAAGAGGCTAATTTCGAATGTTTGTTGCTAAGTACTTCTTTTATAAAACATCATTGCCGACATAGGTAGGTGGAATTAAAAACCCCAGAATTTATTGGAGCAAATTATTTGTAATTAATTCATCAGCTCTATAAACGTTTTATCCATCATTTAGTGATCTAGACAGAAGGATGATCTGCACAAAGAAGGTAGTAAACCATTGTGTCGAGATTTTGCAGAGTTTTTGTATTGATCATACATTAATCGTACAGCCAGTGTTTGATGTTGTAGTCATAGTGTAGTGACATAATTCATAAACATTTCATTGTTTCATAATTACATAGTTCAAATGATCATATTTAGCAATTCGTATAATAACACATTATTGGAAAATTTATATTTAATTCCGAATTCATTTATAGTATTTATTTATACTTACAACTCATTACCTAATATTCACATGTTCGTTACTGTAGCAGTCATAAATTAGTCGGTACTTAGTTGAAGTTGCTTATCAGTTACTTTTCAGTTCAACGCTCCAAATTTCTTTGTATCAAATCTGACAGTGAAATTTATGAGTAGATGGTATTTGTCATATTTGTCATATGTGGGCCAATTAACTTTCACCTCATTCCTCCAGTTCATCTCTTCAAATAAGTGGGCCTTTCAAGGAATACCCGCTTGAGCATGCGCAGATGAAATTGCATACATATAAACACGTAAATAGATACAGATACAGTGAAGTATCCTTGAAATTTCATGTTTGATCAGAAACTCTTCTGGATTCTTGTATAGGTATAGAATACGGGAGACGACAATGTTTCTTTTAAAAATGACCCTGTTAATATACGATTGAAAACAGCGGTCATTTACGTTCTTGGCTCATTGGAATCTCGATGATGTAGAAACATGAATATGTATTGTACAAGGCAGTAAAAGTATCCGCTTATTTGAATATCTCAAAGCGTTACGAGCTCTGATGTTTATAGCTTGAAGTGAAATGTGCAACGGATTGCAGAAGTGGAGCAGAATGTAATAAAATTTCAATGGGATCGATTCAGATTCAGCGTCTTCATGACGGCTGAAATGAGAGCCTATTGATTGGCTAAGATGTTGTATTCAAATGGTTTCTATAGTAGGTATGTCGTGGGAGTTTCGTCTTATTTTATTTGTGTACAAATCGCTCAATCAAAGCGTCGTTTTCTGGTTTGTTGCGAAGAAGTATAAACTATTGGTGTGAACTAATAGCAACCTGCATTACACCGGTTTGCTGGACACCATCAATTCCTATAACCACGAATATGGGCTTGACTTTTGAAATTTGATTTTTGCCGTAGTCTCATCATTGTCTAGCTGAGTAAAATGCGGCTTAATTAGGTACTTAAAACTCGAACTTCCCGGAAACATCGTCATAGTCAACCATAAGACTTGAAATTAGTCGTTTACGACTCAGAATTAAATTTGTTATGAAATTCATTAAGAAATGGGGTGAAGTGCCTTTCATAAATTTGAAAAATGCAGACTTGAAATTTGGGAATTAGTCTACCAGCAATCAAGGGCCATACGGTGGGATTCAATCAAATAATATAGTTTACAGCTTTGCCTTCGGGGTGTTTGTGGTGAAGAAGTGTAAAGTTTCATAAAAGCTGTGCAGGGTTGTGTTAAGTGCTAAGAGATGGAGTCGGTAATTAGCTCGGTGATGGTCTTCAGTTTTCTTCAGTATACAACTTGGTCAGAGCGGAACTTTCTCCTTCAGTCGACTGAACGAAACTAAAGTTCATCGTTTAAGATGGCAACCCGATTGACTCCGCAGATGGAGCCAGAGCGCGGTATTTCTACAGCTGATCCGTTGCAATTCCATTCCAAGCTCGCAACCGACTCCCGATATATCGGCGGGGCGACCGCATAAGGCGACATCAGGTTGGCTCTTTCTGGGAAAATGCCACGAACCCTTTAACCAGGTACTGAGCTCGGCTAATCGTCGATAAACGCGAACAATGTATGACCTTTGGTGGTTTGCTCAAGAGCGCCAAGCTGCACTTTCATCTGCCACCTCCGGTATCGGGGACTCGGTTAAATTTCAAAGGGGCATCTAGATATTATAAGTTGGCCTTTTGATTTATGCGCAAGAATTTGCCAATAGACGGCAAGAGCGATTGTTTGTCGGGGCGGGCGGTGCTGGGTATCTAATCGGTATCGGAGATATTTTGCTGTATGTGTTCTCATATTGTGCAGAATCATTCGGCAATATCCACTTGTGATTGCTTCATACGGTGTCGAGAAGTGGTTGGTGTACAGAACGAAAAGTAGGGTTTCAGTCATGATGCATAACTACATGGGCGTATTTTCGAAGTAACTATCAAACAACTGCACGACGTAAATATATTTACCTGACTTTTTCTTGTCAGGCACCACCACACTCCCCATTTGGGCGCCAAAGATTGTCAATTGTATTTTCTAGGGCTTGTGTAAAGTAGGCATACAAAGTAAGTATATTATTATCCTATAAATTTGCTGTAATAAATAACTCAAATGAAATCAAGTTCCAAGACCCAATACTACTGTTATAATAAAATTCCACAACGTTATTGCGTCACAGCACGCTTTGAGGGTCCTGTGAGTAGTCCTACAACTTTAAAGCCTCAACACCCATTCGTAGCGTCGCCTGCTGAGAAATCACACAGAAAATTTACATTTTTTTAACTAAAATTATTTCATACCTGGTAGTTCAAACCGTTTCTTGTTTCAAAATGACGGGTTATTGCAACGCCCGACCCGACTGTTATTCCGGAGTTGAAGAGTTTTTTAAGAATTGTAAGCAGTGTTACCAGGTCCCAGAGGTCAGGGTATCGTACCAAACTCTCAAAATTATTGTTTTTGGGGGAAAAGTTTTAGGATCATACGATACCTAATAAAGCATCAAATAATTTCCATGCATGCCTCATAAAATGTTGTAAATTTTGTAAAGCTCTATTTTTCGAATGGAAGTAAGAATTGAGTACTTTACAAATTCACTACGGTACAACTTGTGATTAAACATATACCTAGCCTTCACGGCTGGTACCAAGCCAAGAAACCAGAACACCAGTCGTGCAGCATGGCTATAACAGCGAATTTTCAAAGAAATAACAAATTTTGTCTCCTTTTTTGCCGAGTAACACCTCAGTTTATAGATTATTCCTTGCTGATCACGATGTTGAACATGTTATAACAGATGAACCGTGAAGAACATCTAAAATAACGAACACATTTCTTCATCTTCAAAGTGCTCCAGTTTGAGAACGGGATAAGATATTACAATTCTGACTTCACCATCGTATCCCTTGTAAACTTGTAATTTTGTTTAAAAGCTTCTGTCTACTTTTGAACTGGTAGAACCTTTCATAGAAATTGTATAATAAATAAGAAATTGTATATACAGCTCTTGCTTCGTTTAGTAGACAAAATTCCAATTGACTTCGGAATTTACCCCAAGCCAAAACTTAAAACCAACTGACTGAAATCCAATCATTATGTGTTGATATAGTTCACTGAATAGTGTGTTTAGTTGTGGTATTTGCGCGAGTTGTTCCTACCTACGTATGGTAGGACCATAAGTAATACTTCAAAACTTTAGCCATTTTAATTAATGATCTAGATTTTGAATTCAAATCCATTGCAAATACTGAGAGTACTTCTATAGATAACTACATGGACAAGACAAAACTAGCCACCATTTCAACTCCATTAGAAAGATTTGCAAATCTGAGTTTTATAGAAAGTGGTTCTGCACCAAAAAGAAGAAGAAATGGGAAGTGTCCAAAATTTATAGTTTCTCACCTGAAATCTAAAATTATCGTACAAATTATCGTAGAAAAAATTATAATCGAAAAACACCAGATTGGCAACACTGGTGCTAAGTGACTGTTACCACTTGATAAGACAGCTTTTGTCCTGCTTTGGGTGTTATTCCTTAGTGGAGGATTCAACATATAACCACCAGTTTGTAACCACTAGTTTGATGAAACCAGGTGTTGACAAATTCACGTTTACTCAATGAGGATTGTAAAAGAATTTTCCAAGGAATTTGAAGTCGTCAAGGTGTTGAGGTCGTCCAAATGGGTGTTTTGGCTTCTTGGGAAATGAGTATGCCACGTAAAGAGGAATTTTCGCGCCCGAATATTTATTTATTTTAAGTTCATTGTGTTCGAGTCTCATATCCCTGCTCGCTTACAGCTTCTTCTTGTTTGGACTTCAGACTGTGAAGAGCGAACGTCTGAAAACTTTTTCGGAAACATCCAAATAAAATGTCGTGAAGCGGAGTTACACGATTGGTGTCAAACCAAAACTCCTCCAAAAAACGACCAACCACCGTACAAACATACGTTAACCTAAACATTCCTTCGACGGAGATTTACGAAAAAGGGGTCCATATTTATGAGGATGTGAACCAGAAAAGGAATTGTTTGGGTATCCGTTCCCCAAGTTATAAACACGAAGTTACCATTTCGTCAACATACCGCAGACGGGGTCTGTGTGTCGGGACCTACTAACAACACCAGGTGCCGACCGTAACGACTCTTCTTGGGAGTTTCGACGAGGAGGAAGGGCCCCACTTATTTGCGCCACATGATACAAACCACTTCAACGACAAGAGGTCGAAAGGAGACGGAGAGGGATTTGACAATTTTAAAAGTGACTTTTTCGGAGGCCACTGTTTGTTTTGAAGGCTGTAAACATTTATCAGAAAGACGGCTGACGTAAGCCAAGAGACAAAAACTGACAGCGTGGTAGTTGTACAGATGCATCTCAGGCGCAAAACGTTACTGAAATGAAAACGAATCATAAAATTGTATAAATAGTAGTTTCTACTTAGAAACTGACAAATCTGTTACCTCAAGATATCATCTTGACTGGAATGATAACCGCCACTCATGTATGTAAGTATCAATACAGGTTGAGTGATGTACGAGTATGTCTGAACAAATAAATATTATATAATACCCGCCCTGACATATTTTATTCACGTTACTTAGTTTAGGTATTTCAAAAGAAAAATCTCTCAATAACAGTGAGAATAACATGAATAACATTATTATTAAATAAATTTTATTGCATTCTGCCGTTTACAGAAGTAAAGTAATCAGTGGAACTCGGGAGTTGTCTCAATGTTCAATAGTGTAGAAACCAATCAATATCTCTCAAAAAATTAATTCTTGGTGTCCATTATATGGGAATCATTCAATGGCAAAAAAAAGAGCAGTTCATAAATTTGTAATTGCAATTCCACATTCGCCCGTAACGGGTATTTAAGACGGTCATGCGGGACTGTCCGCGTCATGCTGTAGACCGACCGCTTCCCAATCGTTTTACCTTTCCTCAGCTCCCGTTTTGTGTGGTACGAAATTATTATCTGTTGCAATACGAAAGGGGAAAAAATAAAAATCAACCCGCAGATCCCAATTTACGAGTGTAAAGGCGGCCTGAGAGTTAATCTGTAGCAAAAACCCACTCGGGCGCTCTAACTTGAGCTTTGGAGCGGTCGATTGTCGTCTGAGTGGAAAAATCTATAATTGATAGACATAGTTTCAACTGAGTTTATATCGTCTCACTATCGGCCCACATTTTTCACAGTATTATAGAAGCATTTAAGCATTTTTACTATCCTTTTGAATGTACAGTTACCGACCTGTATAGATACAGGTAGAATAGACAGGTATAGTCTTTTAAAGTAAGTACAGCGTTTCCAAATCACATTTCTAACGATTTTCCAAATTTAATTCAACGTTCCTCAGATTTATTGTTACTTACATAAATTACCCATAAATTACAAAAATGAAACAGTCTGACAAGTGATACCTTATTTTAAAGATTTTTTACGCTGAATCCGGTGGTGAAGTCAGAATAATTCTGCAATGAACCGCAAAGAACATCTCACGTAACAACCACGTTTCTTCCTAGATTTGTAATAAATTCAGTTTTAAAATATGTACAAATTTATTGAAGTTGCTTGCAATGCATACATTTATTGCATTTCGACAGCCACAGTTCAAAAGCCTGTATGTACAAAAAAAATGTTAAGGAAATGACAAAAACTGTTTTCTAACAGTACCTGTAGCCATGTAACAGGTTACTTCAAACATCCATTGAGGAGAAATGAAGCGCTGTAGCTCAATTCTGTTCCTATTTATGTAGCCCAAATTTATCAGTGAAGCTCAAAACCTTATTTTTGGAAAAAATAGAACTTACAGGCTTTTGCACTGTGGCTGTCGATTTATTAACAAAAACTATCTAAAGATCAGCCTTCTAAAACGTTTTTTATTATTATCATTATTATTATTATGCATATACCTAGTCGTATGTCCTTGACCTCATCCTAATTAAACATGTACAATAAAAATTAAGCAACGAATAAATTAGTGGGGTCGCCAGAGATATTGAGTTAATGAGGTTACTGGACGGTGCCCTTTTTGTAGAAACATACGGGGAAACGTACGGTGTCAGTTTGTAGAAGAAATAGTGTACAGTTTCACTATCTATCGATCATGTAGGTGAAGAATTACAAGTTTTCAAGTACAGAATAGTTACATCCGACGTCCGAGCATGATTTAGAGTACTCACTGCCTTTAAGGGGGATTTAATTGGATCCTTAGAGAACTACACTTGTCAGAGATTCCGGCCTAAATAAATGTTGTGTCTACTCGTTTAAATGAGTGCGGATCCGCGGAGACAACCAGCTGCCTCAAGTCGAGTCCTCCGAGGAAGGAAAAGGTGACCCAAGTGAACTTGCTTCCCGTACTCCGACCGGAATATTATCTTCTTCGCTAACAGTTCTTCGCGTTTCTAGGCCGTCGAGTCGCCGGTGTCAACACGCGCACCTGCAGCGCCAGAGAGGTTAGCGATCCGAGGGTTATCCGCGGAAAGAAAACTCTCACCCGCGGGCGAGAGACTCGGCTAATGACTCGGCGGGGTCCCGGTTTGTCTACGTAAACCCGCCTCGGACGTTTTCTGACCAATTAAAAGTCGATCAGGACCCCGTGCGTTTCTTCAATTCAGATGATTCATGTCACTGACCGCGAAGCTTGCAAGCTCCCCAGAAGATCAGTCTGAACCAGTGTGATCTTCACGCCGCAAAAACACTAAATCACAAGTGAAACTGGTTTTTATAATTAAACAACCACTAAGTGCGATGGGTACCCCGGGCATCACTAAAAAAAAAAAAAAAAATCCACAGTCATGCAGCAAGATCATAAGAGCAAATTTTTGAAGAAATAACTGGTTTTACTGTCTCAATTGTACTCTTTTTTAAACAAATTGTGTCTCCTTTCTTTGTCAAGTATAATATACTTGACACCTCAGATTATAGATTTTTCAACGCCGAACACGATGGTGAAGTCAGAATTGCGATATAATCAGATTAGAGCAGATTATGATTATCAGATTAGAGGAAATGAGCGGTGAAGAACATCTCAAGTAACAACCTCACCTTCAAAGTGCTAATGCTCCACATGTTATTATTTTGTCTTCTTCGTAGTTTCTTCATTTTTGTGAGAATTTTCAACTTTTTCTTTCTTTATTCTTCCTGTTAATGTCCATTGATTTCTTGTTTGTACGAGTGTAATTGGGCTTGCCCGTAAATAAATAAATAAATAATTGAGAACGGCATAAGATATCGCAATTCTGACCTCAGCATCGTGGTAATCCTTAAAAAATCTTTTAAATCTTCAAGATGGATCATTTAGGAAATTTTATCTTCTTTTTTGATATTCATGATGATGACTTTTAAAGATACGCATCGTTTTCGAGATATACCTACTTAGGCAAAAAACTTGAAATGTGCCAAAACATTAGCAGAGTGCAAAAAAAAGCAAGTTCCCGGCAAAATTTCCGCCAATAAACTTCAGATTCGTGTTCAGCGACTGTTCACCTTTCATCTTGGAGGCCTTCAGTCGTTTGTGATGCATTTTCTGAGTTTGGATGCCGTCCATTTTGATTTATCATCTTGGATCCTACGTCAAAATTGGTGGGTTTATATTTCAAGATACGTAGAATCCGAAAATCGTTTTTAAAAAATCAGTCTGTCCAATTGGTCCAGTTTGCGTTGTCCTAAAAGGACCCAAAGATGATCCTTGAAACTTTTCATAACCCTAAGTCAATAGGAAGAGGTTCTTAATTAATTTTGATGACTGACTTTGATTTTGAAGAATTTACCAGACAATAGTCCACTACAAATTAGACCTGGCACCTGGTTTTCAATAACGTCGACTAACTTCACAGTCCACGAGAAAGGAAATTCGACAGCCCACTTGGGCCTATGGAATACAGCCCTGAAGATGAGTCAAGAAGTCAAATATGAAGATCATATTGACTCACTAGAACGAAATGCTTATTCCAGTTAATGACGCACGGTATCTGTTTGGATACCTCCTCTTTTCTTCCTGCCCCAAATACCTCAAACCCAAAGAAAGGTTAGCTGAAAGTTACTTCTTGTTGCACCACATATGCTGCTGGATTCAGGAAATAACCTTCCTGTGGTTATATGGTAATATTTCGGTGTGAGGGCAGTGTCGAATTCGACCCAAAGATGATCCTTGAAACTTTTCATAACCCTAAGTCAATAGGAAGAGGTTCTAAATTAATTTTGATGACTGACTTCGATTTTGAAGAATTTACCAGACAATAGTCCACTAAAATTAGACCTGAAAGACCTGGCGGAAGCTGGAAGCCATTCCAAAACCTCAAGAAAGTCTAAAAAACGAGTACCTACCTAATCTGAGTTTTCACCCCTCCAGGAATTGAGCTTAACTTCACGCATTTAGCTCAACAAAAGAACGTTCATGCCAGGAAAGTTGGCGCAACTGATGGAAGGTTAATATACAGCTTATACCTACTTCGACTTTTTACTGGAAATATACCACTAAATGCACGCAATAATGATCATGCAGCAAGATGTAGTACTTGGAATATTGCTAAATGACTGTTTTTTTTTTTAATTTGGCATATATCTGTGGTCAAATTTTAAAATTTAGGGGTTCTTCGAACTTGCTGTTGAATTTTCTGTAACTTCGATTCCAAGAGTATTTTGTAGACGACAGAAAGTCGTCAAAATTTGATCACCATTCAAGCCTTGGGACAAAATTGTCGTCTTTCAGGTGCTGATTACTACCAAATTAATAAGTCCAATTTTGAAGTTAGAAGGTGGGGGCAGAATTTGATGCGCCTTGATTTGACTCTCGCTATGAATTTCTCCAATATGCTGCATTTGAGAGTTGCAAGCGAAAAGCTCAAGAAAGTTATAAACTCAGATTACTCGTATTCGAGATTATCTCAAGGGTTTAGAAAAAAGGTCCAGCTTTCCCCAGGTCACTTCGAGGTCCTTTCCTTATTTTACTGGAATACAAGAGAATTCCCAGACATATTACAAATGAATTCTTAACAGTTTGTGATCAATATAAATGTGAATTCATCATTTACATGGGAATAAATTTTGTTATATAAAGCAAAACCGTGATCAAGACAGAAGTTGATAAACTATTGTCCAAGATTTTGCAGAGTTTTACTGTGTTATGCTGTAAAGTTCAAATACTCGATAATACAGTAAAATACTCGTACATGCAATAGGTATTCGTTAGGTTCAGCATCTTAGTGTCTCTCTAAAACGGGCGTAGCCATTTAGGGGACTCTGTCTGTCGAACTAAATGAAGTCATTTTTTCCATTTCTTCTGTGCTTTAGGAGTACCTAATAAGGTTTATTTCACTTAATTTCATATCATAATCTTGCCGTCAGATCAAACAGAAAATGTTCTCGACTAAATCGTAGAACTTCATGGTGTCATCAGATCAGTCAGAAATATCCGTCGTCCAACTCATCAAACATCCTACGATCAGACCCCCGAAAACCGCCAGTCCTGAGCCACCGGCTCCGAGATCCCCAGCGTTTTTATGGCCCAACCGCGTTTTTAAATCGCGGAGCACGTTTCAGCAAACATGGTCCCGCGTCCCCCTAATGGGACATGAGGGGTCGGGTTTTTGCAGCGGCTCAAAAATTCAAATCTGTCCCCTTGAGATCGGATGAGCTCCTCCTAGTAGAACTGAAAAACTCCCTCGATGGCCCAGAAACAAAAGAAGTCGAACATGGTTTTCGAAAGAATCCATTGCGAGCCTTTAGCGCTTTCAGCTTCAAACGCAGATCGAATTTGATATCCCAAAGCAAAAACTGATGAGGGCTCCGGGCGGATTCTAGTCATAAATATTTCACAACAGACGGTTTAGATTCTGAGGTGATAGTGGTGAAATGTATTACTCTCCCCTCCTGCAAAAGAAGTATAATTGGCGTCGTAAACCCTCTGAGACGTTGACATAAATTTATCAAAGAAATAATGATTTCAATGACTTTTGCTGGAACTTGACTGCATTGTATAGAATTCCTTCTCTCTTCCCTAAATATTATGCACCGTACAATAAAATGAGCTAATAGTTACTGTTCTTCATCACCATTGCGAATTCATCTGTGAGCTTCAACGTAGGCAGGTTGTACTGCTTTCCTTGGTTTACATCAATGACTTTTCTTATCATTCAATGTATCATTCATCAAAGTGCTCGACTAAATTAATAACTAATTTTACTATTCGGGTAATTTTTCATTCATTTACTGTATTTTTGCCATTTGTTATTCTTGTGTGTACCAATGGCCAATAGACCTTAGTCCTCCACAATAGTTTATTAAATAGTTTTTAACCTTATCATTACTGTAAATTGTAACTACATATTGAAACTCGTCGCTCCTAAACGATTCACCTGAATTCGTTCATTACGATCGTAGCTGGTTGTGAATTCGTTATTTACGAGCGAGTCATAGAGCAGTTTCTTTGGTTATAATATGAAAACAACGCAAACATTTTTACACAATAATTGTTTTCATATTATAACCAAAGAAACTGCTCTATGACTCGCTCGTAAATAACGAATTCACTATTATTGTTACATGTTGATGTTACATGTTACAACAATTATTGTTACATGTTTTGTTAGGTACCACACTTGAGGCTCCAATGGTTAAGACGACGTTGGGAATATTGTCTTTGAAAAGCTTTGCAATTCGTTGTTGACGTTTCTGAGTAGATGTTCGTTGCTACGAAACAAGGCTAAGTAATTTTAATAATTAAAACTACTTAAGGGAAGAAAACAGTAATAATATCTAACATATATAATAATTATATATGTTAGATATTATTACTGTTTAGGTTCACTCTCTGTTTTCTTCCCTTGATGGTAACTCTTGAACCCAAGTAAAGCCGACCGGTGAGATGGAGTCAAAGCACTAGTAAGGTCCAAAAACACTGCCACAGGTTTTTGACATGAAAATGTCTTTGCTCTGGCCTCCTCGCGGTTTTGTGTAACGATTTTGTGACATCCTCCTTTTAGCATGATTTTCACATACAACCAATCCGTAACTAAGTAAGTGTAACTTCGTCTGTGTGCATCCCACGGTAATCGTTCACCGCTTGTTGGAATCATCAGATTTTATAGAATAGTTTCATGATACCCAGACGCACAATCAGTAGCAGATGAGCTGTACGGGATGAAAAAAATGCGGGTAAACAATCTAGTCAGTAACATAACTACGAGCGGTGGTGTAATAAGAAGAAGCGGAAAACTTGAAAAATTACACAAAAACTAGCGTGTCAAGGAAACACATTTTCATGTCAAGGTTCGAGACTCTCACGAGGGTCTCTCCGTTTATTTTTTCTGGATTGCAGAATATTAGGTTTTTTGTCATAAACTGAACAACTTCCCAAGAAATTGTATTTTTTTTGTCATTAAATTCTATTAAAATTTTATTAAATTTTATTCAAAAAATGGTTTTCGATCATCAGAAGTTTTTGTTGCGAAAATGTATTTTATGAATATTGTTGGGTTCCATAATAAAATATTGAGTAGGTAAATCCGCTAGCTGTCAAGTTATGATTCACTACCTCTACTACTGAACGGATGGGAGGACTTTTTTCCGGTTTACAGAAGCTGACTTGCATTCTGGAGTGGTCTGGCGTCGGAGAATATGGAAACCTGCCAAACGAGAACGGAACAAGGAAACCTACACCTCATTCCGCGCTAAGTGCCGACGTTTGAAATTTAATTAAGTCATTGAACCGCTTAGCAGTTGACAGGACATGATCCTCGAGCTGCATATATGCAAGGAGAGAGTCAACTCGGTTCTATACCCTACTCGATGTTCTCCAGTCCCACACGGAGGAGTTATCCCAGCAGTCCCTTCACAGAGCCGAAGGTGAATCCCTTTTTTTCCCCCCTTTCGGATAACTGGAATTAGTTTGTAATGACGCTCGGGACGTGACTTAGCCGTCAATCAGATGAAAAAAAGACGAATAGGAAGAGAAAGACGGAGGACGGGGTGGATCTAACCAATACGAGCCGGGCATTCTTCAAACAAGGTTTCATAGCCTTCAATAATTGGAGGTGTCCTGGGGATCCTACGGCACTTGAAACGCCTTACAAAGGATGACCGTGATTAGAGGGAGCATCCATATCTAGATGAGAACGCTCGAGGAAACTTCGAGGACATTTGAATGACCGGGTTGGTCGACATTATCATTTTTCTGGAAGGGGAGCGTTGCAATTAAGTTGTTATCGCTCACCCCATCGAGGTCACCTTAGTCATACAATTCATTAGGGTTCGGGGAAAATTATAATTTTCCCATTGCTCATCGGCGGGCTGAGTAATAAGTAGTTCTGTTGAATCGTAAAACGGCTCGTTGGGCCCTACAGAGTTGGTCAGCGAACGGTAAACAGAAAGATAACTTCTGTCTTCTGTCGATCAATTTGCATCTTGAGGATTGCGTGTTTGGTCTGGCGTTCACCGCTAAAACTTGTACTTTTTCGTACTCAATCTCAGTGACAGAACTCGCCAGTCCTTCTTATCTCAATCTCAGCGATAATTCACTGTTCACCGTGAGGCGTACGGTGGTTATATCTGACGTATTCAAGGACACCACTTTGATATACTGCACTAATTTTTAAAACGTAAGTAGTTTCCTAGGTACTTTGATTTTCAATAACGTCGACTAACTTCTCAGTCCACGAGAAAGGAAATTCGACAGCCCACTTGGGCCTATGGAATACAGCCCTGAAGATGAGTCAAGACGTCAAATATGAAGATCATATTGACTCACTAGAACGAAATGCTTATTCCAGTTAATGACGCACGGTATCTGTTTGGATACCTCCTCTTTTCTTCCTGCCCCAAATACCTCAAATCCAAAGAAAGGTTAGCTGAAAGTTACTTCTTGTTGCACCACATATGCTGCTGGATTCAGGAAAAAACCTTCCAGTGGTTATATGGTAATATTTCGGTGTGAGTGCAGTGTCGAATCCGGCAACCTCTTACTATGTCACACTCTTGCGAAGCAGTAAGTTCCTCTGTCTTTACTGAATTATTATTGTAAGTTTCTCATGAAATTTTTATGTTTCCAATCAGTAAATGTCCTACTGAATCGATTGATATCGTAGGATTTGAGTTTTAGTCTTATATTTTTCCGAAAACTGGAAAAAATGAAGGATGAAGGAGAACTGGAAAATCCCACAGGATACCATGGGATGAGTGAGTCGAGCCGTGTGTCCTCCAGGGATATCATGGGTTTCAGGTGTCGCAGCAAACAATCTCACATATAGCAAACAATAGATTTACAAGAACAAGTAAGGAGCCAGTCTCCCCAAACTTCTTCCTTGGTGAACGACATCGTTGACTCTTCTCAACCCTCTACACCAAGGGACCAAGAAGAAAATGTATGTACAATGTAAGTTAAAGAGTGAACATGAGTGAATCAAACGGTAAAACCTCAGGTCTAATCTTAAATCGCAGTACATTCTATTCATAGTTTACTTCAATACCTTATTTTTAGATACGCACGGAATGAATTGAAAAATGCATAAGACCAACACTGAGCTAGTTACTGACTGTTCTCCATAATGTAGTCGTGGTTTCACATGCATCTTTGATCGTCAATGATATTTTGATTTCTCATTGTATGCAAACGGTTTGTCTTTAAAAAATTCTTCAAATCAAAATTATTGAAATTTGTATTTTGTACTCCTTCGGCACGACGCCAGGACCTTCCTATTTGATTTTCGGATTTTCGTATCCTGACACCCTTGCCAACCTTTGATGGGGTTACAATGTTTTCATCAAATTCAATGGTTTGTCGTTGAACATAATAAACCGAATGCGTTTTTATACGTAATAATCGACGTCCCTCCGCGCTAGAGTACCCGCCAACTTCTGTCTGCAGCAGTCTTAACTGGAGGCACCTCTTCATCCAACAAAGAACTCTACGTGGCAGTAGCAGTGAGGATAATGAATCGGTTGAAAGCCAACACATTTCACTTGTACGCACGTATTTTTTCATTTCGTTCGTGCGCTTGAAATTCGAAAGGTTTCAACTGAGACTTGAAAGAAGCCCAGAGCCGTATTCGCGGCTTAAGGGGTATAATAAACTCGTTGTTTGTGTGAAATCGCCTATTTCGCACTGAAGACGCCGATACGTTGCAGCTTCGTTGTGGGAGATGAAGTACTCGGATTATAAGCTTCAACGGAGATAGTTCCATAATCACATTCAAGAGGCTCCGCCGTTGGGGCCGAATGAAAAACGTAGGCACGGAAATCTTATTAGCGAATGAGGCGGAGGGAATGAGCTCAGTCAATTATGCACGCCCTTTCGTGGGCCGAGCATTGTCATTTTCAATCGGCGTGAAGCAATATACGTCCCTTCAAGTACAATAGGGCGATGAAAAGAATTTATTCGGTCGTAAAGGGAAGGTTTTCCTCTAACACAGGCTGATTAACAGTTGAGGTTTTATGTTGTTTCTATTCTTCGGGGCGAAATGTTGTGAGCCAAACAGGTCGAGGCCCCCGCCTTTTTCCACCACCTTTTGTCAAGAGGGTTTATGACCTCGGGGATCGTAAATATTAAACGCGCTCGAGGGCTCCGTGTTAATAGCGCATATGCGGAAATCAGGCGTTAAATAAAGGGATCGGATTGGGAGTTGTGGAAAGTCTGGTGAGTGAAAGTGGTTCCGGCGGCGGAGGTCCCTCGCTGTGTCCGTCTGTGGAATGTCTGCGACCGACTTGCGGCTGTGGATTCTCGAGCAGATTCGCACGTTCAATCACCTTCAATCGCCTTCAATCACGAGCTACGTTCAACAGACACTCGCTGGGGCTTTTGCCGTTCAATTTAACCAGATTAACATCACAATCATAATTTCCCATACTCAGTACCACTCTCTGATGAGCAGGTGAGGATTCATCATTTCACCGAATCGGCATGTGAAAAGTGGTTTAATTTCGTGGGTTTTAGAAGGAGTTGAGTGGTAACTGAGTAGATAGAATGAATGCGAATTTTACGGTAAGCCCAAATCGGACGAAGACATAATATTTCACCACAACTCCCATTATTTCGAACAGTTATGTTCCATAATGTGTTCCTCGTGAGGATATTGTGCACGGAAGGGTGATCCAAACTGAAAATATTGACCCATTTTTAGTTTTTTTTTTTTTTTTTTTTTTTTTTGTTCATTGGAGGGAGTCTCAAAATCAAGCCGTGCCACAATTGAAATCTGTGAGCCCGCCGTTCGTGCGACCGAAAATATTCTGTACTCGTTAAAAGATGATAGCTTCGAACGACCGTGAAACCCAATCCAAATGGTGATAAAACGATCCGGTGATTTATGGAACAGGGGAAACCGGCCGGTTCAAAGGGATTCGGCCGAAGGACTAAGTCATTTCGAGGTGAAATGAAATGAGTTGTCGGAGCGGGTGCTAAGGAGACTTGGAGGCGATGAATCATTGGCCGGTAACCAGGAGAGCGAAGACGGTGTTAGTGCGTAGGGAGCCCAGTGTGAGCTGCATTGGACGTACGCGTTCTTTTTTCGATTTAGTCGGTCCTCTCCATCGCTTTAGGAGTTTTCCATTCGGTCGAAGAGTGAGATCCCTGGAGAGCGGTCGCCCGCAACGGTGGACTTCCACTGAATAATATAAGCGCGCGAGGGGGTTTGTTCTTTTTCGGTGGTGAACTTGAAAGGCCCCCGGTGTGAGGGGCGAGGGACGATAATTACGGCCTTTTTATGAAAGTGAACCGAACCGCTAACCGCTATTTGTAGCGATAGTTCTCGGTTATGAGTGAAGACAATGTTTTTTAACCTACAACGTAAAAGGTAACCACTTTCTAGTGACGCACCACCTTAAATACTCCCGCGCTCTCGTGTTTAACTCACAACGGGTAATTCAGCTCTCAGCTCATAATTAGGTACCATTTCTTCCAAGATTTATGACCAGATGGGCCCACATTCCAAGACCTTTTCAAAGTAAATATCGTATAAAATCTAGTGTTTTTGGAAAACTAGCAACAAATCACCAAACCCACAGAAAAATCCAAAATGACATCTCACTTTCTAACAACTCTTCCTTCCTCTAAATCACCTCCTCTTTTCAAGATAGTTATTCTATAATTAAAGCCTTTTCGGACCAAAAGGCCTAAATGCAAAAATGTCCAAAAATAGTTATTGACATTTAAAGTTTTGTTTTCTTGACATTTAACAATCTAACATTCGACTAAAATATTACCATAGTAGAAGTTATTTATGTGGTAGGCGTTAGCATATTCAGTTCCAAAAATTTACTAGAAATATTATCTAGCTGGCCTCCAGGTAGAAACGACCTGAATGCCCGGTTTACTAGGGCCTAAATACCCTTACTTATCGGCTCTGTTTCATTGAATAGATAGTCTTTTGCATGTTATATTCCTGAACCAAACTTGACTGAAAGTCATACCTAGATTATATTACTATAATATAGTACCTAATATTATTAGGTATTAATAATATAAGTCCATAAATAAGGCCGTGATGTAAAAGTTGAGGGGTTAAGAGGCAAGAACAAAAACCTTACGTACATACCTTAGCTCTTTAATTCTATTATAACATCGTTATAACATTTTTTAAAAAATTTCATAAGATCATTAGGTAGCTACTTATAACAATTTTTTCCAAGTTTTCTTCATCACTTTAGAAAATGAAGAGCTAATAAACTTTTTACCTATTAACGACACCATTTTTCGAACTCAAAGCACTTCATTCAGGCACTGAAAAAAATGTCACAAATTTTTCCAAACGAGAAAATATCTGTACCTAACGCTCTTTATCCCAGTATCACGTAAACTCATCACCACTATCCCATCGACCTACATAAAATTAAAGAAAAATATCATTAATTTGAAACTAAATCAACTTTGATGCACAGTCCACAGTCATGCTGCATGGCTATATGAGCGCATTTTCGAAGAAATAACTGGTATTATGTAAAAGTATTCATTTTACAGGTTTGTAACAAATTGTGTCCCTTTTTATGCCGAATAACACCTTAGTTTATCGATTTTCCAACCCTGAACACGATAGTGAAGTCAGAACTGGGATATCTCATTCCGTTATCAGATTAGAGCTGATGAACCACGAAGAACATCTCAAGTGTCAACCACGTTCTTCATCTTCAAAGTGCTCCAGTTCGAGAACGGAATAAGATGTAGCAATTCAGACTTCACCATAGTGTCCAGCGTAAACCTTCACAAAATGAGATGTCACCTGTCCGACTGTTTTATTTTTGGAATTCATGGGTAAAACACCACCCCTTAAAACACCCCTAAACTCCCCTTAGAGTGGCCCGATTCTTCCCATCCACGTTCTCAGCCTTTCGATTGCCGGGAGAGATTTTCTGTGCAAATTTGAACTGTTTATCTAAATTCTATCGAGAGTTATCGTCTGGATTGAACGATGGGGGTCATGCAAAAATTTTGCTACACGGAAACAAAACTAACGCGATACCAACAAACAGCTACGGGCAATTTTGATGCTATTCACTCTATAAAGCTGTAATTTTGTATGTAGCCTCCTTAGGACCAACCGGACGCTGCTCAGGCCCCGGATCAGCTGAGCGGCTTCTGCAGCTAATTTCTATGCCATTCATTCTATGAAGATGTACCTAGTTTGGTATACATCCTCTTTTGGACTTATACTCCAAGCAGAATAGATCCTGGATCACTTATGTGGCTGTAATTGGTTTTACAAGGGGAAAATGAGACATATCCATGTACAGATGTATAGATAATCAACATCAGTTTACTGATTTCATCATTGCAAAAAGATCATTTTTTAGTTTCTCAATATTCATAGTATAATTGTAAGGTTTTGTCAGCAGTAAAATTATTTGATTTGATTAAACCGAAAGAAATCGATACCAATCACTCGATTTTGAACAGTTTGTCAATTAAGATGTTTTGCTGTAACGCCGTCCAATTGATATTCAATAACTGTCTAGATTGATGTCTATTAACTTTCGTGTATTTCATCTCATACGCAATACTGATTGATCAGGTGTATGTGTCCTCCGGTCCGCCCTCCCTCGCCCCACTCCCATGTCATCATGTTTCTTCATGGTCATCTCTTCTTTCTTCTGTACCTGTTAACTTGCACGTAACAAACGCATTGGAACTGTTGAGCTGTACGAACATAAGAAACTGCCGAGTTTGAAAAATTCCACTCCGCCGCCAAGGGACGAGCGACTGAAAGCGTCTAGTGTAATGAGAAGATGAGCTCAAGAAGGCATCGAAAAGAGAAGGGGCCTTCAGAGCGAACCTCAGAAAACGCCTTGTGGGCACCGACAACAACATAATTGTACGCTCTCTATGCAGGGCGGCTGTAATTACAACTCTCCGCCTTCAGCCGGCATTACGCCAAACAGGCCGCGAAAATGAAATAAACTACCGGCCCCGCCAAAGCTCGTTGGGTTATTTTAGAAACGGATAAGATGAGAAGAGTAATCTCCGATTATGCGTCATTACCTCCTTCTTATGGCACGCCTGTTTATTTTACTTTTATTTTATTCAGTTTTTTTAAATGTCCAAGTCAGTCCTTTTTTGTTTTTGGTTTATTTTGATTATCTTTATAAGCTACTATTCTCGGTTCCCGCCGCACCCTTCAGTAAGAAGCCACTCTCACGACTCGAATAGCCCATGTTTGGTGTTTGGTTCGGTTTCAAGTGATCTCGAAACAATGCCGTTTGAAACTCCAACTGAAATGAAAGACCTTTCAAGTGCACAGAAGGAGCAGATCAGCAACTCTTCTTCTTTTTCTGAGGAAATCCGACATTGAATTTAAAGTAGGCCATTTGAAGACATTTTCGTTGGGCTGCTCCCTACAGTGAGAACACGTTCTCGGTAATGAGGCAACCAGATTAGACTGGAGAATTCAAGTAAAGGTCGCACTGGAGCTACTTGAGTCTGAAATCCCTGGACACCAGGGTGGAGTGAAAATAAATGAATTTTTGATTTAATAGAGACATTTTACATAAAACCAATTATTTCTTCGAAAATTCGCTCTTATAGCCATGCTGCATGACTGTGGATTTTGTTCCCCTCCACCCTGACTGGACAGTGTCCTACATTTCATGAAATACTTTCTTATTTATTCAATTCCAGCATCGTATTTCCAGATAGCAACCACGCCAATAATGTGGGGGAATATTTAGAATACGATTCAATGGACTGTCGTGGCATTGTGTGGAGTATGCGTAAAAAATCACATTTTCTTGAAAAGATCACCACCTGACCCACAGGATTGTTAATAACTTCGATTCTGTTGGGTTTAGCGAAAATAGTGTCGTGATAAAAGTTGTTAGCAATTAAATTATCTACAGAATGAGACCAATTACAGGTTTCTAGCCCAATAGTTACTCGAGTTACAAAAGAAAAACTAAACATTTTTCCAAAAATGTGCAGTTTCTTCAAACCTCAAATGCGATGAGACGCATTTGTCCGATCGACCTAAAACTGCACCATTTAGAGGATGGAGAGTTCAATTTTGGCGAGAAAATATTTTTCCCCTATGGCCTATTGCGACCACACCCTACTGGACATTCTCCAGAGCAAACCCTAAGGCCCTGATGGCCCTCAGAGTTCTTTCTGATCCACTCATTTTTGTTCTATCGCTTGATTCCTAAGGTTTATAATTGAAAAATTCGATATTATTCAAGGAATGATTGAAAATCCTCTGCTCCTTCGATTTATTGACTTTTCCGGTGTCCATGTTAAATGAGGATGGAGGTAGGCGTATTTAATTATTTTTACCTGACGATTTCAGGTTGTGTAAAGTGTGAGGTGTAGGTAGTATAATATTTATATAGCCTGGTATACTCATTTCATTAGTACATCGAGAGACCGTATTTACAAGGACCCTTGTCGTTTCATCTTCCCACAACAACAACAAAAAAACATACCAGGTGGCAAGCTATGTTATGACGTTCATAATACAAGTGGAAAATTCTTTTATTTAAATCTCCCACATATTATAACCTACAAGTTCGAAAACCTCGCATGTGAGACCACTGTATTTTAATGGCTTGTTCGGTAGACGTCAGGAGTTGAGATATTCGAGTATTTTTCAACTTCCTCTGCCTCCATGTCCGATGTAGTTGTCCATAGAGCTTTTAATACACTCGATACCCTCCTCCCCCTTCTTCCACGTTGGAATACGCTCGTTTCGCACGTAAATGACCCTCTCCACCTCTTCGTTCCTCCTCCGATCATCATCATGCTAAGGAAGTCGATGTGATTTAAGCAGTTAACAACCCCATTTAAAACGCATGCGTGATCCGTGATTCATGAACGGTTATAAAATGCAACACATGTTCAACCCATGGACATGGGCCCCGGACCGCTGATAATTACCGATTGTGCCGGTCCAGTTAGACAGGTTACAGGAGCTGGCTCTTATTCACGCGTCCCACTCAGTCTCTCATTTACCATTCACTGAATCGGCTCCAATACGAAATTTTGATTTACAACATCGAGTCAATGCTACTTGAAATCGAAATATATAACTACGCTCTTCGCTTTCTAATTTCGTTTTATTTCATTCATTTCCTTCTCCCATCCCCATAAGGAATTTGAAGAACTCTGAAGCGCTTGAGTGATAATACTGCGCATGTTTTATTTGTCAATCCATCCAGCCCCCACTTTTTACATCTAAACTTATTCCCATGCTCTCTGTCAAAATGGATTTATACCGTTGAAATAAAAATGTAAATATGAAATCGTTGTTGATTTGAATTGTAGAATGATTAAACAGGACACAAACAAGAAACATGTCAAGTGAGGTAACTATGAACATAAATTTATTGGTGTTTTTCGATCATAACAAGAGAATTGGCGAAGAGTTACTGAAACCACATCTTCGTCTATTGCAGCTTGTCAATAATAAACACTCGAATCAAATAGTTCAATCAATTCAAATAACAAATAACTAACTGCAGCAGATGTACATCAACAGATTGGTTGGGCTTAGGCCCTTTTTGATGTTTTAGCTGTGGATAAAGGCGGTTTCTTCTACGGGGTTTGGAGGATGATTATTGTGATTTATTATTGGGTACTGGATTTATCATTGCATACGACTGAGCCTGAATCGAGTGGTTCATTAAATTCAAATAATAAATAGGTAACTGCAGCAGATGTGCTTCGTATAGGCTGTATTTTGGTAGGTAACGGTAACTCAGCGAACTGTGTCAGGACAGATAGAGGAGATTGAGTGCGAAGAGATTGGTTGGGCTTAAGCCCTTTCAGACGGTTTAGCTGTGGGATTAGGCGAAGTCTTAAAAGGGTTTAGGGAGTTTATTATTGAGTACTCGAAGGAGTTCATCGATATTAAATATTTTGGGTGCCATCTAGAAGTGGGTACCTACGTACTCTTTGATACAAATTTATTACACCACTAAATTTAGCGACCTTGATGTTTACTTCCTAAATTCAAACGTGAAGTTGTACAGCGAGAGCAAGTTTCTTCACAAGCCATATCAAACATACAGCAGTCTTTTATATTTTTATGTATAAAGAGAATTGTGATAGCAGTTATTTTTTACTTTTCATGTCGTAAGTATTCATAAAATCCGGTAATTGGGAATCGCCCGTTTCATTAAATAAATTAATAAATTGTAAAGACGCCGAAAAAGGTTGAATCTGAGGACGGCTGTGGTCATTAAAGTCTAATAGTACGTAGTAAGGTTCAGAGATCCCGCAGTACTGGAGGCTTATTTTGGGTTGGCACTTGCACAGTGATGGTCTGGAGATACATTTTAATTCGTCCAAGTGTCGACATGTGTTTTTAACATGCAATACGTTTTTATGAACGTGATTCGGTTTGGAAGAGCGTGGTCGTCCTGTCCCACATTTGGCCACTTCCTCTTTGGCCGCGCTTCTATCTCCTAGCCTCTTCCTACCTGTCTCCAGGGCTTGAAACGGGACCTTACCAGTCCTTCAAAGTTCCTCAATGTGTTGCTCTCGTGTTCGGGTGTGGGGTTGTTCACTTGTGAGTGTCAAGTCATTGTGGGCATTGAAAATATTATAAACTTTATGAATATGAAAATATTATAACAATTACGGCATCTACACTCATCGCCATGAAGCGCAATTGTCAGACAAAAGACATTCAATGTTTTTCCGTTTATGTAATTTGTCTTTAATAGTTCTAGATACCAGTTTGTCTTGTGCTTACTGAATGGAATTTAAATAAAAGTACAGGAATTAGTTATATTGGTTGAAAATGAAGTTATAGATTCAGAATATTCGTGTGATTGGATTGAAGTGTTAGTCCAAAATCTTACAACTTAAAACAGTGGGTGTCAAGGTGATTAATGAACATTGTTCTTATACTATAACGTTTCCTCTGTTATTATGGACCTATTCAAAAACATGTTCCATGTTGCCTTGCTTTGATCCTTGATCTAAACTGTGATAATCCTGGGGTCTTGGGATGTCCTCCAGATTTCATTCTACAATAAATGTACAATCATGAACTCAAACCACTGGCGGCTAGACACCCCAACGGCAACGTTTTTGTTTTTTCGACAATACTGAATAACGTCGTGGCTCATTTCGACTTCTTACCCAATAAAGTATGTTAAAGTTGTTAAGTGAAAATTTGTATCCCATCTGCTTTGGGCAGTCCTCTTGGCTAGTCCTGTACGAAATCAATAGGGTACCCTGATGAAGGGAAGGCACCTCTGACAGCATTGTAATGTGCCCAAATTTAGTTGATGATTTGTTTGTTTTTCGTATGCAAATTTGTGCTAATGAACGACAATTGTCAGTGGAGGGGAGTAGTTTCGAAGTCTCTGTATTCGTAGGTTTTTGTTTGAAAGGGGGAAAAAACTCGTATATGCGCTCGTTTAACGGTAGTTTCACACGTAAGGTGACTGCCGTTAGGGTCGTGAAGCCTCAAGTTGGTTATCTTAATGCGGCAAAGCCTTCATCACACCTCGTCCCGTGAAGTCGTTAAAAGATACCTCCAGTTTTTACAAATGCTCCGCTATCTCTCGGGCTTTTTGGCGGCTGATCGCTCCCCATCTACCAACGCTTGATCCACGTTGATTCTTCAAAGGGGATATTTTGACTAATGTATCAATCTCGCCATCACTTTGCCGCAGGAGCCTCCTTTTCAAAATGGGATTCCTATCCGAACCGTTCAGTCATTGTCCCGCTTCCCGAGGCTGTTACGAGGCTCGTACATCGACGAGGTCTCCCGCGCTAGATTTTTTCCTCTTTTTTCTATCTTCCGGGGTGACGTTATTAATCACCGTTTAGAGGTGGAGAGTCGACATCCATCCAGTGGTTTCTTTCTGGGTCGTTTGTCTTGTCATTACCGATTGCATTGCAACCTAAACCAACTTGCTCGTCGATCCGTGATAATCGGGAATTCGAGGCCATGAAATAATCGGATAAACAGCGTTGATGGTTTCTAATAGCCAATTATTGCTCTCATCCTACTTGAAGGCCCTTCGCATATACGGTCGATCCTATCGGTATTTTGTCACTTAGTTCCATCCCAATGAAATCTATACCATGAATTAGTACTTCAGTATAAATTGCTGAATCACTACGAATCACTGCGATGTGTTACTAAGTTAAAGGCCCATGAAAAACCGTCAAGTTGCAGCTTCAGTAGGATACTATAGAGCCACTATATAACCCCTACAAGGGCCATTTGTTTCGCATATAAATTGATCCTTTAGAATAGAAATCCACTTTCTTCGAACAGCCTGGAGGTATCGTGGATCTCTCGGGGAGTAAATCTATTTTTTAATTGTTTTCCTGTATAGCAAAATTCTACACCAGCACTGCACGTATCTACGTAATTTACTCTTCAACTAAAGAAGTTTTTACTTTTTATTTTTCATTTATTCTTTTTAAAAACGTCATGCCATAATGTTTGATGGTAAGAACGAAATTTATGGGTTTATAATATTTGTGACAGTTTCTAACCGCTATTAAGGATATTTTACAAAGAACGGTGATCAATATAAAACGGTGATCTAATCAGAAAATAATTAACCGTTGTGAAAAAATTTGCAGCGTTTTCATCATGGGTTGAAAGGCAAAATGCACCGAGAAATTGTGATATTCGTCGTACAGAAATATTTTCAATAATAAATCATTCGAATCGAGTTGGAAAATGTATAAGGCCCATTTCAACCTAAACGACTATCTAGATTCGATTCGAAATCACCTTTTTCTGGTATTTAAGGTGTGGTCAAGAGTGGCGTACGTCAGGGTTGTGTGCTGAGCGCTCTTGTCTTTGTGCCCTGTGGAGTCTCAGTGGGGGATTTCTCCATACCGACATTATTGTATGCTGATGGCATGGTGATAATGGCAGAGTCTGTGGATGGCTTGCAGATGAAAATCGCTGGTTTGGCGTCCTACTGTCGAAGGTGGGGCCTGAGGGTGAACCTGGCGAAGTCCAAGATTATGTTTTTTTCGCATACGTGGTAAATTGAGCTCCTCAGTGCAATGGGTATTTCAGGGGGAGAGGGTTCACGTTGTTGATTCTGATTGAGTCCAACAGTATTTTGTCAAGGTGGTCGTCGGTCTCCCAGCGAATTGCCCAAACTACCTATGTAACGTACCTGGAACCCGTCTTAAACATCTCGCTTGTTCCTACTTCATCAGGGCGTTGGGCGTGCAAGACACAAGATCCCCACGGATCGTGACGGCTGAAGTTGTGCTAAGGCAAATCTGCTGGCTTAAGGACCTGAAAAAATTGGCGCAGCGCTACGAGAAGGAGTTTGATGGACGCTTGGAGGTTCTGGCAATGTGGGGGCAGCAACTTAGGTGCCTCTTCTGCAGTGTGGAGTCGAGGTGGCGGGACAATATTATGCTCCAGAGGACGCAGGAGTCCAGGAGGCTTTATCTCCTCTTGGATCATGAAGTCATGCCCGCAGAATCGGGAACACCCAATTTGGGTGGTATGCTCGCTGGTGCGTTTCCGTAGGCCCCTTCATGATCTAAACTGCAACCGCTATGCTCGCTTTGTCCTGTCCTGTCCTCGCAGAATTCAGGGTGCGACACCTACAGAAGGCAGTGCTGGAGCGGGACGAGATGGTTCGGCTGTTGGATAGTGGAGACTGGTTGGGCTGGCAAAATTTGGGCTGCGGGCATGGAAGTATAGGGTGATGTTGGTTGCAGTTCTCAACTAGTGATGTACTGGTTGTGTACTTAATACATATACGTCTACGAGTATAATCGTCTGGCTCGCTCCTTCCCCGACAGAAAATCCCAAGTAATAATGCTACTGCATTATTTATTTATCTGCATGTACATATTTTATGTTTTAATAAAAAACGCGTTTTCTTCTTCTTCTTCTCTTCTTCTATTCGAATGGAAATCTACTTTGTAGTGAATCGCAGTACGTTTTTCGAAGTTTCCAACTTTTCGAGGTGAATTGAGGTATTCTCTGACCCTTATTTAGTCATAACGACTATCTCGTTTCGATTCGAAATCTACGTTTTTCTTGTTTGTTTTTCAACATTTTCGACGTTTTCACGTTCAAACGCAATAACAAGGCTTCAGGAACGGTCGTAGATTCAGAAAAGCATGAGACGGAAACGAGACGTCAAATCTAGGACGATGTTGTAAAATGATTCAGTAATCACAATGCAAAGATAGACTTCGAATGAGATACAACTGTCACCGAGCATCTGGTGATACCTGACGAGAGGGAAGTGTGCGGTATCATCAAAGTCGTTCTACCGAGGCCGCCTTTGATATAAACTATATCAAGTATAGCATAGTAGTCATATTTTTTGCCCGCATTGTACGATCCAGGGATGATTTCCGTTTCACAACCCTTTTCATTCTGGCGGCGTTCCCTCTAATCCGATTGTACCTGTTAATCGCGTTAACGCCCGGAGTTACCGTCGGTTCCAATGAACATCCTGTCGGAGAAATATTTCCCCCTTTTCATTTCGGCGTCTTCGAGTGACACTTACGAAACCTCTCGCGTATTACATTTCACAGAGAAGCGCTCTCGTCCGTTTTGAGTCGTTAAAACCAATACCTTCGGCGTCGACACTGATCTCTGATTACGCCGCATCCCGTCTATTATCAGGAGGTCCCTGCAGGCAGCTGGGGGCAACTGCTCGTGGTTACTACAACTCTGCTCTAAAACCTATTTTTAGGAGCCATGCGCACGAGTTCCCCTTTTAAAGAACACGTGATTGATGGGGCATTGCTCTGCTTTTCTTTCTGATCTTCGGTTATAAAAATATCTCGACGTTGAATAATAACGCCTACTCATTAAGTTTCAAGGACAAGATTCAAGTTATCTAAATTTATAAACCTCTCTGATTGCATTAAGTTCCTCTCAAGTGACAACCATCGCAGATACTAATAATAGTGTTTTATTGCAATACTACGTTTATCTCATACCATGACCTCGTGATTTTCAAGAGGCTCCATGAAAGACACCCACATTCTGCCTACGTTTATTGCATTTTTGAAAGAAAACCTCGTATCTCATCGTCCTGTGGTTCTGATTTTGGCCCTCTAGAGACCTAAATTAAAACTCATAACGTGACTGATGAACTCATTCAGTTTTGTCTTTCCTGTAAAATTTGGTTTATTCGATATACAAGGTTATCACGTGACGTCATCGATTTTTTGTTTCTAATTTATTGTCTCTGATACTAAAATGATAATATAATACCATCCTCCTTCAATATTACGACTAAACGGAATGATTCTGTGATATGTTCCAGCTCAAGGGATTCGCAAAGATGTGGCAAAATTTGGAATATTGCGGCAATATTTGAAGGCCTTTTTCGGTACATAATTTCTCTTAGATTGTGTTGTGCCCTCAGAAACTACTTTAGGTCATCGAGAACACCTCTTTCACCTTGGAAACATAGAAAAAGTTTTATTTATCTAGGATGAAATGGACCTACGAGGAGACCTCGAATCGAAAATCGTAAAAAGTTGATTCTGTACCGAATTGATAAAATCATTAAGTAGCTAGAAAATGGACTAAAGAAAAAAATAGTATTTAAAATACCGCCTATTTCTACTGAAATGTGAATAGACGGTTTTGTGAATACACTGTTAGACACATTTAGACCGGTTTGTGATTAAACCATAGTGAGTAATAAACAAACTACAGAAGGTTTTGTTACTGACGATGGTTTAATAACCGAAACCGGTCCGAATAGACGATTTTTCAAATACTCTTGTTTTTTCTTTATGCCATGGGCTTAGAGTAATTTAGTTTCTATGGGATGAACCTTCGAGAGGACCTCAATTCACCTCGAAAATGTCGAAAAAATCGTCACGAATTTGAATCAGTTTTTGATGATGGCAGAACATCGCAGTTCAGTAAACGGATTAGTACGCGAGTCTTTCATATCATAGAAAACTTGGTGGGATTCATTAAGAGAATTTGAGGACATGGAAAAACAACAAAAAAGAAAACACTCACACTGGTGAGGGGGATGATGATGTGTGGATCTCAAGGCAGAAAATGGCAGAAAATGTGAATTCCCAATTATACTAAAATCGAAATATACAGTCGGAACGGATAAGACAAAAGCTG
Source organism: Stenodema calcarata (assembly GCA_963920205.1). Classification (NCBI taxonomy): domain Eukaryota; kingdom Metazoa; phylum Arthropoda; class Insecta; order Hemiptera; family Miridae; genus Stenodema; species Stenodema calcarata. The sequence continues at coordinate 21,199,594 of OY986054.1, forward strand.
CAGTCTGGTTTTTAAATAAATGGTATTTTTAAGTCTCAAGTCAAACGCTAACAAGGTAATTTTGACTCAAATACTCAGAATTGACACTAAAAACATTTGCTGAGGCAGAATTACATACATAATTTATCGTCGAAGCACAGAGCTCTTCTTTCCCTTGAATCTCTCAAAGAAACATGCAGGCATTTGATTTGTTTTGCCCGACGTGGGATTCATTACGAGGAAATGCGCCAAAGATAAACGACGCAGTGATCCGCCGTTATTTACGATTAATAAATTGAATAATGAGACATGAAGATGTTAGATTATCATGGTCTGCCCCGAAAGAGTATTTTTGCTACTAGAAATCTGGGACTTCGGGGTCAACGTTATTGACCCCCACGAGCGAACACGTAGATGGACGCAGGAGCTATTAATATCATTGATGAACATTCCATCTTGAGATTAAGCTTTTTACACTTTTTTTCTTTCTATGTGATATGAGAAGTTTGAGATTTGTGGGCCGCCCTAGAATTTTTGGATATCTCTCGGACAGCGGGTTTCTCGAACGGCCTGGAAACTTATTAACATAATCATAGCTTTAGGAATATAACCGCGCTTGTTGCCTTTAATATAATTTAAAAACAAAAAATAAATAAATAACTGCAGGAGACTGGAGGAAGTGAGGACAGCTCCAGTGGCTTCAATGGAAGTGTGGCTCTCATAAGTTCTTCTTTTTTGTGCCAACGCACAACGAAAACATCTACGTATGAAATTACCCCTTATATTTTGAAGAAAACAAATTGTATGATTTCATTCCTAAATTTTTTAGTTGTTTTTTTAAAAGGCCTTGTTATCATTCTCAAAAACTCAGTTTTATATTTCTCACCTCAATCGTCTATCTAGAGCTCAAAATCAGACCAGTCAGTTGTATGAATGCCTGTGGCACTGATATGACCACGGTAGCAATCAACAGGCCCGAAATCAAACTTGTTCAGGAAGCTATCAAAATTGTGAAAAGCTTATAAAAAGTTTTGATTGAATGACTTTTTGTCGGTTCTATGCATCGACAGATGCGTACAATCTTTTTACCTTTGTTAGTGAGGGTACCTACCCCTGTTACCATATCCACTAGTAGTCCCTCCATTTTGAGATAATCACCTGATTGTCATTATTCCATGTCCGACTCTTGTACGAGATATGTACTGTCATGAACCATTCTAAAGTGAATTCGGTTTCATCTGTTCTCGGTATGTCACAGTTCGGAAGCAAAATGAGGGGCCTAAAAGAGAGATTTTATCTTTCAAAATTCGAAAAATCCCCATCCAGCCTAACATAATAAAAACTTGATTAACTCATCAAAGTCTCAATATACTTCGCTAATACTCGTATACTCACAAGTTTATTTTGAAACCCCAACAACCGTCGTCGTGCTTTTTGATTCTCAGGTTTGGGCAGACTGTATCTCAAGATCTGCTCAAACTCCACTTTACATTTACTGACGATCTATTTGCACGATTAATTTTGCGGGCCGTTCGTTTCCCACCGTCATTTTCACACCTCAGATACACGTCCATGTCTTCTCGTTAGTTTGCACCTGAGGAAATGTATTCTTGTTCTTTCATGCTCGGCCACAGGCGATAAACGAAAAGGATATCGTTATAGCGCCCTTCCTCTCTCACCAACTTATAAGTATTCCTTCAGGATGTTAACGCTAAAATTAGAAGTGCCACATTTACACGGGGGCCCACCGCCGAGTACATAACGCCATAATTTTGCACCGGATACAAAGCCAATAATGGCAACCCCCTTTTAAACGTCTAACAGCCTGTAAAACAATGGAGGCGTTTTCGCTGGTCATCAGATAAGAAAGTGTTATAGTTATTGCCTGTACCGGAGCTTGTCTTGTTATTGGGAAACTATCCGTATCCAGAACACGAACAAGGTGAGTCCGCTTTGGGGGAGGATTGAGACATCCAAAAACGGTCGTAATAATCGTCTATCGTTTCATTACAGATGCAAATTCGTGGATATTTTCGTGGTCGGAACGTTTATTGGAGTTGCTTTATGTCTTCATTCTCTTCTGAGTGAGAGTTTTTCACGGTCTGTTCTCAAGATTTTGGGAGAAGGAAACAGAAATCTATGATGGGTCGTCAAAATTTATAGATCCGTTTGTGGTAAGCTTGGCTGAGATAGGATCTTGAGATGTTGTTAGTTGTTTCGAGGAAGGTAATTGTGAGATGTCTGGACAGGTGGAGACGTCGTCGTTGAACTCATTCTCACCACTTTTATGGCGTACCGGGCTGATCCAAATCTGATATTCCTAATTAGAGAGCGTTATGAAACGATTCGGCTGCAATCTGAGCCTTGCGCCTTTATCGCTACATTAAGGATGGGCCCAAACGAAACAAACAGACTTTTAGGAAATTTCATGCTGATCACGAACGATCTATTAGGGACCGAGAATGGATCTGGATTTGCGCAAAAAACCACATTGTCCACCACAAATTTTGTTCATTGCTTCAATCGAGAAAAACACGAACATTTACAGGCAAATCGGAAAACACGTCGAAATAATCGTTTTAGGAAATTAAATTCGGCGTGAAAAGAGTCCGGATTCATCTCAAAGCTGAGTCACAATATTTGACGAATTTCCAATTTGACTTGTTGGAAAATCGTTCGAACGGAACCGTTCATGAGATGAACATCGAGGGTCTCACGGCAACACCCCATATCGTCACTTTTGGCCAAAATGAGTTATGCATACCATTCGAAGCGTTTTCCCCCGGCGGATCGATCTAACCAACTATAAGTTAGGTACCTGAGTTAGGTAACACTAAATCTCACAATTTATTTTACTGAATTACTCAGTAAACATAGTTATTGGCAGATGGTTTTTTGGCTCTGCTGAAAAGTCGCCCAAATGACGATGAGGGAAGTTGCCGTGAGACCCTCGACATATTATGTTCGTTTTGTGGAAAGTAATCGAAATCAAATTGGGAGAACCGTTAAGGAATTCCACATGATTGGCTGATATTGTCGTTGCCTTTGTTCACGATGACTTCGTAAAATGAATATTGACAATCATGTTCTATATGAATTAACTCCATAATTCCCGCATTCCAGTTTAAATGTATCGTCGGCGTATAAATGATACCTCGTAGGTGACAAAATTCGTTTCAGAAAAACTGGCCGTGTCGATGTAATAAGGCCTCGTATCTGTGAAAAAATTCCACTAGTCTTCGAAAGCTTTTGTAGCCTCACCACGTAGTGATGATCCAACCTGTAGACTTTATTTGTTCCTCAAACGACTATAATAGTCGTTTGAGCCACACAAAAAAAAAAGTTTAATAATTTAATTAGTAATATTCTTCAGGACACATTAGTGATATTTCGAGGAAACTGCAGATTGAGACCAAAACCGTTCATTTACAGGGAAAGACTTGGTGACTCGAACCCAGCAGTCATGAGTTAACTCTACAGGTTGACATAATATCAAAAATTTAGTCAATTTTCAAAGTGTCAAATTTGCCACTAGGTACTAAGAGTAGTCGTTTCAATATGGTATATGACATATGAACCTAAGAAACTTTTTCCTGTCAAATCTTAGAAACCTTGAAAACTTAGTCCTGTCAAATCTTTCAATACATTTCAGATCGACTGAGGTCTTTAATTTTGGTTTATTATCTTCGATAATGAACCATTGGAATCGCCCAAAGAAAAAAAAATTTTAACCCCCCCTCAAAATTTGTTGGTTTACGTTTCAAGTTACGTAGATTCAGAAAATCGAATAAAAAAAAATCCGTCCGTCCGCCGTACGCCGTCCGCCGTCCGCCGTCCGCCGTCCGCCGTCCGCCGTACGCCGTCCGCCGTCCGCCGTCCGCGCCACTTTGCCCAGTTAGCGTTGAGTTAAAATTACGAAATTTTTTTTATGGGTTTCGACCAACCCCACAATGGTCCTCGAAACTTTTCATAACCCTAGGTCAAGGGGAAGGGGTTCAAAACGAATTTTGAAAATTTGAAAATCTCATATCTCGAAAAATTCATATAGAACGGTATGTTTTTTATTTCATATTTAGATAGAGTTTGTTCCGTAGAATTTTTTAAGACCATCCGCAGCTTTGTACGACCAGCCGTTCGTTCACAATGAGGGCTCAAAGATTGTGCCTCACAACACGATCGTGTATCAAACTGTTGAAATACAGGTCCATTTTCATACTAACAAGCTCTTTGGAACATCATATGGCTTAAGTGATGTCGAGTTTGTTGTTCTGAGGTGCGTTTCGTGCTACGGAAATGAAGGTAATTTCGAATGTTTGTTGGTAGGTAGGTACTTCTTTTATAGAAAAATTATTACCGACGTAGTATTAAAAACCCCAGAATTATAACGTATTAATTAATCATAATTAATAATAATTATTATTAATAATAAATACGAATTATTAATACCTAACAATAAATTATAATAATTTTCACTAGGTACTTGATAAAATTGTTAATAATTAGCGATAATTGATAATAATAATTAATCTAACATTTAGGATCTAGACATTTAGACCTAGTGATCTAGACAGAAGGGTGATCTGTACAAAGAAGATAATGAACCGTTGTGTCAAGAATTTGCAGAGTTTTTTCTAGCCGTTTCCCAGGATTTAAAATCGCATATGTAAGTTCTTTTTAGGGGTTTTCTTTCTTCCCAATTGATGCATGGAAGTTCCTCCAATGATGCTCAGTTCTATTTCGAAATCCTTACTCCTTTGACATTTGGAAAATAAGAACAACATGGTTTATCGAACTGCGCTTGAATAGCAGAAACAATAGACAGGTGATAACTTATTAACAACTTGATATTAATTACTAAAATGTAGGCAGGTGTTAAGAATTATTATTAATGATTGAAAAACCCTCAAACCAAATTTCGAAAATTTTGCAGAACGCTTACTGGGCAAAGTTCTGCGGACTGGTTCAAACTTGTACTGAAATTATTCGCGAGAGTTGCGTTTTTAAAGTCTCAAAATTCCTTTTGAGCCCTCTTCCATTTACTTAGGGTTATGAAACCATTGTGTCAAGAATTTGCAGAGTTTTTCCACTTACGAGGTATCACGACCAGGCCGACGATACCTATGTAACGGGTAACGGAATAGTGATTACAAAGTATGAGATACAATCATGATATTCCAGATAGCCTCATACAATTTCATCAAATTCCCACAAAATGTTTCGTCTGCGCATGCGCTAAGTTTGGTTTGTCACGTTAATTATGACAGATTGTCCGAAAATTTCGAGGCCGTCCCACACAATCGGTATCCGGTACTAGACCAGATGGTACATCAATAGCGTTTATCGGAATTGGAATTCTGTGGGTCGTTAACCTTTTCCCTCATGTGACATGTCTAAATGAGACGTCAAGAATAATCATAGATATTTCTTCCCAAGTTAGTGGGGTAATGATTCATAGAAGACGAAACATTAGGACTGGTTTACAAACGATTACTCGCACCCGTCATTATCTAAAGTGACATTTAAATACTGGTTGGACGCATCGGTAAATTAAGGAAGTTCGTTAGTGGAAGATAAACCCGGCGTGATAACCTCTCTGTTATTAATATCTCGGACAACAATGTTGACAATAATTTTTCTGACGCAACCGTCTCACTGGGTAAGTAGCGTCTTCCGACGTCTAGGCCTAATTCACGGCCGACGGCCACTGGACCGTTACGACGAGAGAGACCTGGTGGACGACACGCGGCGTCTTGTGGAAAGGTAAATGAGTTGTGAATATGACGGAGTCTGTTGTGATATTGATTACAATTGTAAAGTCTACCATTTCAATATCATACAAACTCAGAAAATAAGTGAGAAAAAAATGAGTGGGCTGGAGGGGGATCCCGCCCGAAGTATTATGAGCGGAATAGGATACGGTAATAAGAGGTAATTTCACTGAGTACTGAAGGAGAATTTTAAAATGGACGAGTAGAGAATTGGAAATGAACGAGATAAAGTTTAGGAGCGGGGGGTTTGCATTCGAGATACCTACAGTATACAGGAGTCAGAACATACGAGTGTCTACTGCATGTGAGTGTTGACCCTGGGCGCAGATCAAAGAGTTTCAAATAAGCAAATATAGAGGGCAGAAAAAACCTTCTCTCCGTCGATGATGTTACCTGAGAGCAGGAAACTGTATTTCACCAAAGTACGATAATTATGAAACTGCTAACCCACACATTAAAAATTGTTGATCTCTTTCAAGTTCAAAGAGTCCTATCACTGGTCGAAACTGCGTCCCGTCAAAACCTATCGGGGCATAAGTTTTAAATTCGTTCGAATACACGATACATAGCCACACTCATTTGCTACCATTTTTGTGGATTAATGTAAACTTGTTTGGGAATTCTTCAGAAACGACACTACGACTAGGGATGCAACATCGGAACCAAATAATCGATTATAAATTCTAATGATTAATCGTAAGCTAATAATTGATGTGACCAATTAATTGATGTTAAATAATCTATTTTCGATTAATCGAAAGCAAATAATCTATTTTCGATTAATCGAAAGCAAATAATCGATTTTTCAAGTACGTATTTCAACCCTATTGTTAAATTACAAGGCTAATGAAGATAAAGGAATGCCAAAACGAATAAAATTATCAATTATTAAAATCTCACGGCGTAAAGAGTTGTATTAAAGGGCGGCAAAACAGTCTTTCTGTAGAGCAGCTTTCAAGACACATTGTTTACTCCGATTGAGTTGCTTATTCTGATACTATTCGTGTTTACGAAATGAAGGATATTTCGGAAATTCGGTGGTAGGTAGGTACTTTATTAGGTACTTTTAGGTACTGGAAGATACTTCATTTAGGTAGGTACTGTTATTATTTATTGCCGACGTCGGTAGGTGCGGGTTGAAACCCCAGTGCTGTACCAATACAAATAAATTCTAAATAACGATTCATCACTTGTCAATTTTTAAATCATCATTTATATAAATAATTTATCACCCATCATTTATGATAATTTACTTATAAAGTCGTTTGTTGTAGAACCCAGCTATCTTTCGTTTTCAACCATTTTGTCATACTCACATTAAACTCCACGTTTCTTTCATGTTTCAGCGGTGAACGAGGCACAAGGGAATTCGATATGCACCCCTATAATATGTTATTTCCCCCCCAAGACCCAACCACAATAAACCTGCAGCCAGCCCTTGTACGTGAAACCGAATCGTGACTCACTCGGAACAACGAGGGCAAATCGAAAGTACCCGTGTTGATGCCAGGAGCTCTCAATAGCCCTAACATTCTTCTTTTATTTTTCTCTTTTCCTATTATTTCTGAACGGAGTCGAAAACGTCTGCATCGACTGGAAGGAAGCAGGCCGGTCATGAAGCCGCCTTTTGCGATACATTCCCCAAGATAATGCTAAGCTTATTTATAGGACCCGAGATAATTCATACCTCCTCGCCTTACCCCATACGCCCTTCCGCCTACGAAACTATAAATCCCTAATTATAAATCCTGTAATTTTTCACATGGAAACGGCCGACCGTCCAGATAGGGATCCCTGCACGTACGCACCCTGGGCCCCGAGTCCCGTCCTACTTTAACGAGAAGTTTTCTGCATTTCATGGGGGAACGTCACGTTTCAATACTCCACTTTTTTCTTTTTCTCTCTTCTAACATACAAGTGCCGACCGGAAAGCTAACATATCCTTCCCATGGATCAGACACGAGCTTCCTTGAAAAGACTTTCCACCCGCCCGGGAATGATCGTAAGACGTAAGCACGGTATGGGTCAGTACTATCACTTTGTTCTTTCATTTGTCACTTATTTATTTATTTATTTATTTATTGAAATGAATGAACGATGCAGCTTGAGAAACTGCAAAATGTTTGATTTCAATGATCTGCTCATTCAATCGGTGCTTGATTGTGGTAAAGTGCATCAGGAGTGGACTGCAGTTTTACGCTTTCACATCTTTTTGAAATTGAAGTTTTGGGCTGAAAATCATTGTTTTTGATGGTAATCAAAAGCGGCCTGACGATCCCATGCAAAAATGGAACTAAACCACGAGTTTCGAGCGGTCACTCCTCTGGCTGAAGGGATTGTGGGTGAATTGACAATATCGCTCATTAATACTGCACGAATTATTACTGTAATTCTTTCAGGTCATTCGACAGGACTTGACAGATAGATACATCAGACCAAAACGTTAGGGAACTTTATTGACAGGACCTTTCCCATACGCACATGACTCAAAAGTCTAAAAATCTCATGTGATAATGGGCCTATACTGTATGTACAATATATGTACAACACTGGCACCGATGAGGATGGTAGAGGGTATGTTTGCTGAGTTTTCGAACACGATGGGTTTTGGGCCCAATAACTACCTGGATAAAGGCGGCCAAAAAAGGAAAATTCTCAAAATGTGTCAAAATGCATTCTATAACTACCTGCAACTACTTTTTGAGAGTTCGAATTTTTTCATATAAACTAACAATTAATTTTGATAATTACCAACGTATTCTAGTCCTTAGTTAAAATAGGAAGCTGATTAAATATAGGTTTTGGGTATATTGAAATACCTGGAGTTGAAATATAGACGAACCACACCTTTTTTTGGCCGCCCGAATCTTGGTTAATAATTGGACCCAAAACAACATTCGACCAATCAGTTTTAAAGGAAATTAAATTTTCTGTGAAATTCTGGGATTTTCGCTAAACTGTTTGGTTTAGAGATGAGCGAACAGTGTTCGCCAAACACCAATAACAGTCCGAAAAACCGTGTTTTTGCCCCCCGGTAAAGAGCTCAGCACAGCTCTCGACCGATTTCCGGCATTTTTTCGAGCGCTTTTTTGCACAACTTTTCCTGGGCTATCAGTAATAGTTTGCCTCCAACTGATAAGCCCTTAATAACATTTGAAATCTCATTGTACCTCAATATCATTGTTCAAATGTAAATAACTTTGTTTCGTTTTCTGAATTGACATAAATTTATTTTCATTTCATCAATCAGCGGATAGCTCAATCTACTGTTCTTCGACGTATTGGCCGTGAGAAGGTACCCAACTACCTTCAAATGCAGATGAAATCAAACCGAGATGAAGATGATCACGTGCGATCAAGTTTGCGGAAACTGGGTTTATTGCTGTATGCGTAAAACGTAATTGGTTCGCCATTCAACAATTAAATTGGTTCATTTGATTGTGATGTACGTCAGGGTGACAAATATACAGTCTTCCGCAGTTGGTTATTTCTTGACAAACTGAATGTGTACTTTGCTTCGCAGAATCTGCTCGTTTCTCTTCTCGGAGATGGACGATCGGTTATTAACCTCGGAATCCTTATTCCGCCGACCTCCGTCCATCTTCGCGTTGGCGACCACCTGACACCTGTTGCTGTATGAAACAAAAGGATATCGCAACTTATTCATAAAACCCTCTCCCCGCTCCGGCAAACCTGTTGTACTCGCACATTTCTGAGACCGCTCACGGGATTACTTCGCGGTTTCTTTTTCTGCATTCGCATTCCGAGCGGGTATTGCATTTTATTCAAGTCGAGCGAAAATCTTGAACGAAAATACCTGTGATCACTTTCAATGTGAGATTTTCCTACTGTGCCATTCAATCGCCTCTCAAAACTGTGCATGCGTTGCTGATTTCCAAAAGACGTAGATTTCCTAAATTCAATTTTTTCAAAACGTTGAGTTTGGGGTTCCAGAGTAGCTTCAGCTTCAGGTTTAACGCTGTTTCACGAGACTGACCTTCTTGAAAACTACGGAAATCGGAAACTACGGATCATACGGTTCCAAACGCCGTCAAAATGTTGAGCTCTGGTGAAGAATCCCCTGGAATGTTTACAGTCAGGACGGCGTTATGCTATTTCCTGATGACGTTGTTGTTGTCTAGGAGTCAAAAAACGTCCGGATACATAAGTTCAAGCCGCTGTTCGTGTTAATCGCATGTTGCTCCACCACTTTGCCGACACATTCCACCTAGAGGTATCTAATACCTCGATGGTGTTTAACCAAGGGTCGTTGACGATACTCCTAAGTATCTTGTTCTGAAAAGTTTGTATAATCTTACTGTTTGTTTTGTTAGTACAGCCCCAGAGCTGGATACCATACGTTCACACAGGTTATAGGATTCGCTTGTTGAGGGGTGATTTGTTAGAAATAATTTACTGATAGTTCAGAATACCAATCGAACAGCCAGTACAATTGTTTGAATTTTATAATATTATTTAATTGTAGTTTTTCAAAAATTACATTCTCCTTTCATCATAATTTAACAGCAATACTCACCCCGGAATACTACCATTTATTCGTGAGGGGAATATTTTGTTCATCATGAATGTTAATCGCTGTATTTTCTTGTTCGCAAATTTAGTATCATTGGATTTCCGTTCATTATGCTTGAGGCTCCATTCAACAACAGTGCTGTTCCTTTGATGCTTCCTTGGTCATATCATCAGTAAAATTGAAGATTGACGTGTTTTTGTTGTTTCGTGTATACAGAAGGTTTAGTAACAGCCCAGCACACATCCTTGGGGCACACCAGCCTTATTTTCTTGACTACTCTTCGTATTTCACTTTGAAATATCTTTCAGTAAGATATAATTTCAACATTTGAAAAATATGGTTTCGGTTATTCCCTCATCCCAGTACTTAGTGCCTGACTTTTTATTTTGTGATTCATTTATTGCAACTGAATATTTTGATATAGGTATTCTATCTAGCAGTGGTTTGTTACGCTTGAGGCGTTTTTCAGAATGTTGACCATCTCCAGGTTGTCATGTTTGTAGAGGCGGTGATGGGCTTCCGCGTGTACTTGGCAATAATTATTGTTCATTAACTGATTCTACTACCCTCAGGTCCTTCTGTACTTCTCAGTATTTTATTTTGCAAGGTTTGGATCTTTGTAGTATTTGACAGCCTTTTGTACAGCCCTAGAGTTGGAATCAGGGAGGGCGCAGAATCTGCTTGTACGAGTATATTAGCAATTTGTTGAGAAGTGGAAGAAAGGAATTCCTTCCGATCATCCAATACAAACATGCCTCTGAACTTGCTCCTCAGTCCCTGCTTCTTCTTCAGGATGTGCTTCTGGACTTTTGTATTTGGTGGGTTTCTCCGACAGATTGCTGTGTTATCTGTAAAATTAGTAATAGTTATGTCCTCTTGTATTGGTAGGTCTCGTGTGACAAAAGGTGAAGTACAGGACCTAGAACACTTCCTAGCGGGACCCCAGCATTTGTAGGCTTCAAGCTGGAGTAATGATAATCCTTCACTCTAAAAAGTCGGTTATATGATTTTAGGAGTAAGTATTACTGTCGTGGGAGATACCTGTTCAATTTGTATTCATCGTTCCAAGTCCCTCGTGTCAAACCTTGTCAATCGCTTGTGCCACGTCCAAGAACATTCTGGCACATATTTTTTTGCCTTCCACGGCCGTTTCTATAAGGAATACACTTGCACAGACTTGTTCCTCTTCCAGACCATTCTACTCGTATTACAGTAGGTATGCGGTAGAGTGTTAAGGACAGAATGTCGCTTACCAGGTTATTGGTAAACGCATAGGAACTAATAGACATAGAAATCATCGTAAAATCCAATTTTTTTCATAGAATATTTATAGAGATTGTATTATCAGTACGTGGCCAAATTTAATCCTCGATACTCCTGGTCCAGTTGATCTGTGCGGAAAAAATAAACCGTTGTGTAAAAATCTGCAGAGTTTTTCATTCGCCTTCTGTCCCTTTCAGGCGTTGTCAGCCGAGTCGTTTCGAACGGAAAACCCGCACGGATGGACGTTGGCTCTCAAACGGATCCGGACACCGGTTCCCGAACAGAGTCCGACCAAGTGGCTGGCGAGTCAGCGGGAGGCGACCTCGACTGCTAACTCCCCGCTGCGTCCACTTCCCTCCGGTTAAAGCTCGCGCTAAAAATGCACACCTCGCCGCAGTCAGGGGGCCAATATATTTTTTCTCTTTACTTTTACGTTTCTCTTCTCCCTTTTATTTATTTTTACTTTTTATCATTTTTTTCGGTTTCAACAATTTTTTCCACCTTTTTGTTTTTCGTAAAACTCCATTACTCTTCGCTTTGACGTTGTAAGGAACGGTCGATCCGGTCGTTAAAACGAGTCGCGAAACCTTTGCGTGGAAAATTCGTTGAGGGAAAAACAAAAAAGTTTCCGGAATGATCAATAAAAATTTATAATTGCATTATTGGCGCGGGTCCGGGTTGTAGGGTCGTTTCTTCTCCGTCGTTCGGATGAATGAGAAGCGATCCGAGGAGAAGAGCTATTTGTTTTTGTGAGTATAAACGCATTAAAACTGTACGCTGTATGTTTCTAACTGTTGATAAAAATTTGACAGAACAAGTTTGGTTCTTGGACTTAATAATGAATTAATTAACAGAATAGCTCTAAAAAGATAAAGGTAAGTGTATAACGAAGTAACAAAAATAGTTTATAAGGAACATTGTAGAACGTGTGAGGGACTCAGTTGAAGTCATCCGCGTTGTTTGAGTGATGTCTTCTTTTCACGCGTTGGTAATCATTCTGAGAATTCGTTCTTGGAGTACTTGGATTCGTTTCATTTGAGTAAGGGATGATGAGCACCAGAGGCCGCTCCCGTATAGCCATATAGGAAAAATCAGTACCTTGCATACAAGCACTTTTAGGCGTTATTGAGGAGATATGCTAGCTGCTGAAAACGATGTCTTATTTTAATGGTCAAGAATGTGATGTGGTCATTCCATGTTAATCGTCTGTCGTTCCTAGGTACGTCACATTGGTGTGTTGGTCTATGGGGGAGTCGTTAATTGTAACAGAATGTACTACAGCAGATTTACTTGGGTTGATTTTGATCCTCCATCTACTTGTCCAGCCTGATAATATATTATGTTCGATGACACTTGCTGAAGCTTGAATGAGGCTTCCTCATATGTTTCACTCTTGACCGAAATGGCTACGTCGTCGGCGAATTGAGCCGTGAGGGCGATGTCCAGTTCGGGGAGGTCGTGTGCATAAAGTATGTACATGAGATGCCCCAGGGCACTACCTTGCGGATTGCTGCTTCGATGATATGGTTTCGTTTAAGCTCAGCCTAAATATACGGCTTTCTGGGAATGAGGATCGGGTTCGATAGTAAATATCCGTGAGGTAGGGTTTGATCTGTCTCCACTATGCCAAAACTTGTCAAATACTTTTTCGGCGGCGAGATACAATCCAAAACCTATCACATTCGTCGCATAAACGTTGAGAATGTGATCCAAAACCCTATGCAGTCACCAGTGGCAAGAGTGGGGGTGATGTAACTCAAACATCAAAATTTGTGGGCAGTCGTTTCAAGATACGTACAGTACATATGGGTTATGCAGTCAGGGGACCGCTCTTTTCGTCCACTATAAACCACTTCTACTACATGCGATCTATCGCTTACAGAAGACATATTATAGTGATACAAAAGTTATTACTGTCGTATATCTGTCAATTCGTCCATAAAAAGAAAATATGAACTTCTTTTCGACAGTAAGTGTTGACCGGAAAATCTTGACGAAACTGAACTGGAAATCCGTTCGATATTATCTGTTCACTTGGGTTTTGTTCGGTTGAACATCAACCTGGATCTTAATATCAGAATATTGTGTATGCTCCAACAGATTTTTCTTCTTTAGGGACCACGAGACGTGTCTGCTAGATGCGATGTTCCCACTATAATCGGTGTCCACTACAGACGGTTTTCTACGTACTATCCCCTATACACTCGGAGGGGAAATTCTACTGTAATCGATTACCATGTATGAAATTTAAATACACTGCAACACGATTTTGTTACTCGATTTTCAATTTTGTCGATTCCAGTGGTTCATTGTTGAAAAAAGTAAACCATAAACTGTATTACATAAGCAGTATGAAGACCCTCCGCTTTATGATACTCAGTCTAAAACGGAGAAAAACAGTTGCTTAAATGTATTAAATTACGTAAATCCACCAAAAAATGTTATTATCTGTATCTCCCAGTTCTTACAGGTGGCAAACTACTGGTTTTCTCCAAACTGGTTTTCCTCGTTGAACGGCTTTTCTACGTTATTCAGGGGTCTGCAGCTTGTGGTTCATGTTTTTTGCACTTCATCGCTGAATGAAACCATGTTCGATGAAACGGCGTGAATGAAACCCTCAATGGGCGCGAAACCCTCAATAAAAATAAACACCGCGGTGAAAATCAGCTGCATATAAATACTTGCGAAGAAACGTCTACACAGCCGCGAAAATCAGCTATTGCTTCACTCTCTTCACTTAGAACGTAATTTATTATCGAAGTCCCCCAATTAGACAACGGCGCGGAGACCCCAGACCGCGGAGCCCTCGCCAAAAGATGGCTTATCTTTATGAGCCAGAAATCGGCAATAAATTTCGGTCACAGGATTGAGGATAACGGGTTTTCGGATTCGCAAGTTGCTCCACTTCCCTCTTCGAAACCTTCAGGGAATCTCGCTCTCTGCAGCGTATTTTTTTAATCTTTCGGATGAGATCGACAAGACTTTTTCAAAACGTCTTTTGGATCTTTAGGGTTCCGTGAGTTGTGCATGGGGAAAAAACGAAAAAGAAAATTATGACCGAACGACGGGGATCGCTTGTCTGTTTAAACGTTTCGCTCGTTCGCCTCACCATCGCTTCATTAGAATTCTGGACGGGATATTGGTGAATCTCAACCCAGATCGGTTCCATAACAAATACACAGCTACCACCAGTTCAACACTTTTCTAGAGGAAAATTGGACGGTCTTATGAGATTAACCTGATAAACAACACTTTCCTAATTTTCAGATGAACGCATATTGAGCTCATATTTCAGTATACCCTTATTACTGCTATACCTAACCCTGTTGCTAGAGACTCGTCTTCCATAATATGTGGTGCTCCTCGATACTATCCTAAAATTTCCTATGTCACTTATTATTCCAAATACAGCTGTCCCGTTTTGACTTAACTGGCGTGAAGCTTTTCTCGTGGAGGGTTTCAAACTACTTATCTGTTATTACAACCCAAAAATGTCCTGCTTTTCCTGTTGTTCCATTTTCCCTAATTTACTACGAACGGCGCTGTGGAACTCATTTCCTTGTTTGATCAGCCTCATTTCATTCAGCAAAAGAACTGTTTATTAATGAGATTTTAATTGTATTTTTCCCTAAATATTTATGGTAATTCGTGATATCACGATTCAACGATGTTATCTTGGCAATTTTAATTACCTATATAGTTAAAAAGTTATCCTTGTGGAAAATTATCGAGTTATGAAATTAGTTGACATCCAAGTACTACCTACGTGAGGCCTTCCGAGTTGAAAGTGGACAACTCAAAATTGTCAAATTTTACAGGTGACTGAAACGCGAGTTTACAGTCATGTTTAATTTTTTGTTAGGAGACGATTTCATTCATAGGTGGATCTTGATTTATTCCCACCAAACTTGCCAAATATGATTTTTTTAAATTGCATTTTCACCCTGTTTTCATGTTGAAAATGGCCGTATTCAATATGGAAAAAATGAATTAGAATGAGAAAAAACTAAATTCGAAAGGGGAGTGTCAAATAGCCTGTTGGGTATTACAGGGTTGGGCAGGGTGGCTCTCACTCTTCCATCCAAGCCACACCCTACTCAGTGGTGAACCTGAGACAGTCGTCTTCAGAATCGGAAGTTCAGATGACAAAACGCCGTTAACGACCAGTAGACATGTATGGAACGTGTATGAATTACACATCGTCTCAGCTGCTACAGTTTCCCCCTGCTCCGTGCAAACGCCCCTGAGGCGACTATGGTAATTTCGGCGAGTGAATCATATAGATGGCCATTTGTGAACGGTCGAAGGTGATGGGACCCTCTGCAATGTAATCTAATCACGTCGACTCCCGCCTCTTTACCTTCCCCTTGGGAAACATCCAAAACGTCTGATAAGAGAGGGAGCCCCTTCGACGCGTCGGAAAATCGTATCGCTTATCGTACAAGACAAACAGAGAAATTGGAATATCGACGGCAGCTGTGAGCGTTGACTTGTGAAGAACGTACGTCCGTGAGAAACGAGATAAAATGTACCTACACGGGCGAGTAGTTATCAGTTATTCAATCAACATTCGACGTGTTACTGGCCATAGGACTGGACTAGGTAATTGATAGGAACAGGTTCCTGCACCTTTTGAACTTGACTCTAAACTGTCATGTGACATTTTTGGTTTATTAGAAGTTTACGACGTCATTACTCATTAACACTTTGCCACGTCAGTCACGTTGTCTGAGGTGTCCGAGTATCACTTGATTCTATCCTCTCCTCCACTTTCACATCAAAATGGCTTAGAAACATTCACAATCTGTGTTAAGTCCTGTTTGGTACAATCAAAGGCTTGGTTACAGTCGAACCTACGTCCACATAACTTCTCCATGCTCTAAACACAGATAACTCGACCCTTCAGTCAAATCGTCTAGTTTGGTTGTTGAATCAATAATGAACGTCTATTCGACTTGGTAGCTTTTCTAAATCAATTAAGAGATGCTGCATCTAAATGGAAAACTGTTCAGCAACGAGAAATGTGAACACTGCGCCTTGTGAGAAGACGTGCAC
This sequence comes from Stenodema calcarata, assembly GCA_963920205.1. Lineage (NCBI taxonomy): Eukaryota > Metazoa > Arthropoda > Insecta > Hemiptera > Miridae > Stenodema > Stenodema calcarata. The sequence continues at coordinate 21,216,193 of OY986054.1, forward strand.
CACTTGCTTTGCCCCTGTCCGACGCTGTCCGAATTTAGAAAGACAGCTTGCAAGAGCTGGTACTTTCGAGGAATGAGGCTTTGACCCTACTAAATGGTCACTTTTGGTGGCTTTTTGTAAATGTAAATGTACCAACACAGCGACCAACACTTCCGAAAGGCGGTATTAACAATTTTGTCAAAAATAAAGTTAAATACGCTAATATCACATTCCTTGTGTTTCAGCTTGTCTACCTGCTTCCTGTTCTCACCAAACCAACTGGTACGATTATAACGATATCGATTTATTGGAAAACCCCAAGAATACCGCTATCATCTTCAATAAAAAAGTGTACCACCTCCTCTCGCCATATTATTGGTGAGTTTATGTTTCAAGATACGCGGAATCAGCACAAAGGATTAACAAATTATATATAAACCAAAAATCTGTCCTTTCACAATGAACTTTGTCGAAAGTCATTTGGGAGTTGGAGTCAATATGATTGCTTACTGGTTTATTCATTGCATATAATTTGCAAACCTTAGTGAGGTCATCAGTCAGAATCCTACCCCATCATTATATCGTATCATCATAATATTATTGCTGGCGAACCCACTCGGCTCAAGTGGAATTCCTCCTTGTTAGTTAGCACAACATCTCGAGATGCAGATTGCGACTCCGTTTTCGCGCTACGTCCAAACGGAGAAAGTTCCAAGTTTCATCGGACGAAGGATTTTCCCCGCACTTTATCCGAAGTGAGAAAAAATAAAGTTGAAGCCTCCGACGGAACCTCAACAGAAGAAGACAAAGGGCCTGAGGTGATTGGGAAGGTGGTATTAATGGCGGGCGAAGGACGTGAGCCTCGCGCCCAACACGCCACTAGGCCATTACTAGTAACCAACAAGACTTTCGACCGAGTGCACTTGAAAATCCTGAAGCCATCCTTCGAGGTTTAAGCCCGGATTTTCTATTCCAGAGTCGTTCGAAGAGTGGAGAATTGCAAGGAAAATGTGCTGTGTACGCGGTTAGTGGTGTTGAACGCGTTCGCAGCATCAACAGCCGAGTCAACCAGTGCCGTCATCCAGAAAACCAAATCAAAACAAATCATTTAATTATTAGCAAAAGACACAGAATCATGCAACGGAGTGGATAAAGTAAAAACAATCTACTGCGATCTCATGTTATACACCTCTTTGTTCTTTATTTCTAAATCTAACGATTAATTATTCGTTTAACATACCAACTGTAGCAACCAGAGTACCCACTTAACGAGGACATGATGGTATAAAAATTATAGGTAGGTAGTTTTAATGGTTTTCTTCCTCTATCACTTCTTGATAAATCCTTAGCAGGTAGAGTACATACAGAACATAATTCTTCTTCTTCTTCTTAGATCGACTCAAAATTTTAGTGGGGTCATCCACTGGGATGTGATCAAAGCCTACCTCATAGTTTGTTGGTGAGTCTATGTATTTAGCAGTAGAAATCGAACGATAGCGAATAAAAGGACATTTATTAACAGGTAAATAAATATTTACACGTGTTCACATCTGCTCAAATCAATAGGTACCTACTGTAACAATATGCCCACCCTTAGTCGATTGATTGGCCTCATATACCCCGAGGTGGAATTGATTACGTCAAGTGGGATCATCTATAACTTACGTCATTTAAAGACAATAATTGTTGAAAATTATTTTCGTGTTCCTTGGGTATTTTCGAAAAATTCACAGTTATTCGTTTCGCGTGAAATGTTGGTGTCTATCGGTCTGTTTGTCTGTCCTTCAATCACGCAAAAACGGCTCAAAGGATCGAACCCTTCTCCAGTATTTAAATGTTTCCGTGATCGGGGAAGGACATAGGGGGGTTCACTTCCGGCGTGAATTCAAACAGTAAAATGGTTTTAGGCCTATTTTCTTAGTCGAGAACAGCTGATTCAAGTCAAACGTGGCTTAGTGATATCGAATTTAATGTACTAAGATACTTTTTGTGTCTACTGAAAGAAGGTAATTTCAAAGGAGGTGATTTATCACTTGATATAAATTATTATAGGCGGGTACATGAATTATACATAAGTATAGGTACATTTTTTTGAAACTATTTATAATGTATATTAATTAATTGTAATTGGGTCGGCCCGGAGATTTACAAAGGTATTTTATTCAGAATAGTGATCTGATCCTTCGCGGAATCATTTGCAGCGCTTTTTGTCTCAAATAATCCCCGATAATAATCATTATGTAACTATACTGCCGTGATGAAAATAGTAAAACTCCATAGCTCAAGTTATTTATCTACTGCGTAAATTACTTTCATAATGAGCGGACTTAATGCTCGTAAACGGATCAGAAAACCATCAGGCACCTAATAAATTGCGACATAAAGTCGGACGAGTCGTAGAGAATAATATTATTCATAATCGCATAATCTTGGTTGCAACGAACAGTCTCATTTTCCAATTAGTCATTTTTAACGACCATGAGCAACGTGGAAATAATGCGTAACTAAACCGTCAAGCGAACATAAAGTATGTTTTAAAGTCGGGCGATTGGATATCGTAGGTCTGAAAATTACATTAACGACATGAATCGGTAACGTTGTAATCATCAAACCTTTTTTCGTGATTAGTCAAATTCGGGAACCGATAAAATTATTTAAAAAATGTTTTGATTACCAATTATAAAAGTGGGGGTTATTAATTTTTGAACGTTCACAATTCAGTCAATGCAATATGATTAGAGTCGAAATAGGAGCCCTTAAGCCGCCTTGATACTTTCACATTGCTGATTAGTTTCTTGAGGTGTAAAATCTAAAAAGTCAATTCGTGATGGTGTTTCAGCAATACGAGATTTGGAGAAGGTGGTTCCCAGTGTTCCCGCATGATCTCAATCGATTTCCCTCAGTTGGAAGCGAAATGTCTCTTTTTTGCCCTCCACACGTGAATAATTTTCCTCCCGCTGAAGCGACAGTTCCCTCTTTCTTCCTCCAAACTTGTATAATTTCCCTCTGAAACCCCAATGCAATTAATTTGAATGCCGAGAAATCATTACTGTTCTTAACTGTTAATTACTTACTAAATGAATACATTTTCTACATCAATTGGCATTACCCAGAGGCGTTTATTAATAATTATTAATAATTATTATTGTGAAAGATAAAACAGAAAATTAAAATGAATTACAACTGCATAGTAACGTCTTCCTTACAAGAATATACAACATTTCAACTTGAATGTCTGTAATAAATTTGCGCATTGTCACATAAATTGGTTGCATTTACAATGTATTAGTTGATAGTAATGAAGCGGATTTTCCTGATGTCTTGCAGCGCTGTAGGGTGGACATATAAGTATGCGTTCCAGGGTCTCATTGTCATCTTCACAGCTGGTACATCGTGGTGAATTGAGCTGTCCGACTCTGTGCGAATACGCTACACATAGGCAGTGATTATAACGAAGGCCTATGTGATTATAACGAAGGCGGGCAATCATTCTGATAGGCTTTCTATTAGATAGAATAGATTTTAAATATAATAAACTATTAAATGAAATTGAATTGAATATTCTATTCAATTGAATAAAATTTGAATTTTAAAATCGATCTGATGAAACTAAGATTTCAAAGAGACCCAATGATTTTCTTCACGATATCGCACACCCACCTCAGCATCATTGTATAGTAGTTGCCATCGGTCTTTCAGTCGCTGATGAACTTTCACGAAGAGATCTGTGTACTTGCGATAAATTGGGTGCCGACATTTTTTGACTAGATGGCTCACCGCTTGTTCAAGGTTAGTCCAGATATCTTACATCGGTCGCAAGTGGTATTGGATCGTTGCCTACTTTCAGACCTGGGGTCTCATACTCGTAGTTTTGAATGTAGGTGAACACCATGGCACTTGATTTCCCAGGATTTAGTTCTTCAGATCATGAGCGTAATACTCCATTTCTGTGGATGCTCTTTCCCCACTATGAAAACCATTCGGGAAAGCAATTGCAGAGACGCTGTTCGTTGGTTTATATTTTGCTACTTGTACTCCAAACTTCAGAGTCCTTTTTTTTAGAAGAAAAAAAATTTACCTTCAAAGTCCACCATATCTTCCGGCACAAGATTTTTTCCCCTTTCAGTTTTAATGGTTTCTTTTCACGCCTTGTGGTCAACTTAACTTTCAGATGCCCGTCACTCCGCCCGCACCTTCCAGGATGACGCGGTTTGTTTTTGAAACGCGAAGGTCTCAAACCGCAGCCGCTGCGTCGAAGCCCTCAACGCGTTTCCCCGAGGACGACCGCAGCCCGCAGCATCCTCTCTCCGGCCGGTGCGATCGCCCTGGGTTTAGTTTCTCGGGTTCTTAAGGGTTTTCCGTCATCAAAAAATAAAAACAAAATTTAAAAAAAAATGACAAAGAAACGGACGTCAGAGAACGACTTTCGACGTTTCCTGGCACGGAAAAGAACGGAAGATGTTGTGTAGGGACCACATCCTCACCGTAGTCCGGCTTCTGTTCGGATGTTGGCTCTCGATATTTCAATTTAGTATGACACCTTCTGTTATGGTTAGCAGTAGGTCGAACTTACTTTTTTTGACACTTTTACATCTGTCAGAAACTTTTGTGCAGGACAAAAGGCGAGAAAACCGTTTTCTCAGCTTCTCAACCGTTTTCTCACTTCTTTTTCAATTCTAAAGCCAGAACTAGGAGCCGGATCAAAACAGGGAAAAACCTATTGCGAAGTGCCCTTGAAGAAGGTCTAAGAACAGGCGTAAGTGCCCTTGGCAAACATAAGCCCTTTTTAATTTTCAAAATAATAACTTTCTTTCATAAATTTGATAAAGACACTAGCTGTTGGCAGACAAGGTTGGCAGTGGAAAACAAAAGTACTTTCAGCTACGGTTGTGAAACAATCGGTTCAGGAGCTTTTAATGCATAGTATCCATAAAGCCACGAAATGGCGATAACTTTTTTGACGTTTTTGCCACTTTTGCCTATTGTACCCGAAAGTCTTCAATTGTAGGTTCTCTGTTAACTTGTTCTCCCTGGACTTACAAAAATACGAACTAATAAACGCTCTAAGTACAACTTGAATCAGGAATCAAAACGTACAATAAAGTACTTGAAAATATAATATGCGTGATTAAGAACTAGAAAAATCATAAGACGTTGGAAAATCCGATCAATTCTAAATTAACAGGGTAACCAGTCTACTAGCAGTGGGCCTGCTAGCAGAATTGGGACAATTGGGGGTGAAGTTTCACAAGATTCGGGACGTGTGTAACTTCCATCTTTGACAGCTCTATAATTTCTGCAATGAGCATTCTCCATAGTTCGTGATAATATTTTGTCCAAGTCGAGTAAAATCACAAAAGGGTTATCAAGTCAGATTTATTATTCTATTGACTAGTCAGATTTATTATTCTATTGACTTATTTCAAAGATCACAACAAACGACACAATAAAAACACACCTGAGAGCGATTCGAGAAAGACAAACTCGGGCCGATGGCGGGAATATCGGTCTCTTGTGGAACGTCAATGCTATGTTTGCTATTCCAGCAACCGGGAGCCCATCAGTGGGGTCCTGGAGTCCTGACCCTATTGTGAACTGCAACTGTTTTCTCTTTGGGACCGACGCGACGAGGGTACCAACGCTAACGGTACCAGCTCATTATGTAAATATCCCCTTTCGAATCCCTATTCCTCCCCTATGGGCTTTTGCTCTGTTTATGAACCGATTTGACTGACAATTGAAAGGGAGAGAGGAACGTTCGAGTTCCCTCGTCGAGGCTACTGATTGGGTCGACCCAGATATATTTTTTTTCCCTCCCTTTCGGGGAATCTACATCTCAGAACGCAGTAGCGTTCTGCCCCGCCAAGTCATCAAGTTGAGAAGTACGAACTGTATGTGTGTATACGATTGTATGTTTAGCGGATGTCACGAAACGCTTTTCCAGTTATCCACATCTCGGATCCTATTTGATCGACCAACTTGAAATTTGGTGTGGATCTTCTTGGTGTGAATAACAGAAAGCCCAGAAAGTTTCAAGTCGCTAGGTCAAAAAGGGAGCCGCGTTATATAACTTCGAAAACCCTGGTTTGTCGCCCTTACCTCGTTCTTCTTCGTCTCCTTCTCCTTATTCAGAAGACACGGCTACAGCCTGTCCACCTTCACCGATTGACTTGAAATTTTGCACAAAGCTTCGTTTCAGCTTGAGACAGAGCCTTTTGAATTTAATCCATCATCTCAACCCAAAAAAAATTTAGAGATAAGAAACAGAAATTTTTTCCGGATTATTTCTGCCGATCTGAGGGATTACATTCAGTTTCAATAGCAACATTTCCAAGTTTTGGTACTTTATAGATTCCAATTAGGCCTTTTCAATTATTCTTCCAAAGTGTTGAAGCAACTCAATTTTCCCCGTTCTCAGGCCTTTAAGTTAGTGAGAACTGTCGATTCCAAGTTGAGATTCATACAGATATTTTCATCTCTCAACTCATTTTTTTTTCCTGTTAAGGACCTTCTTCTCCGCAACATAAGTGAAAACAGACCTTTTCCTACAGACCTTTTCAATAATTGTTCTTCTTACTAACTGTTGAGGCAACTAAATTGTTCCCCCATTAAGGGCCTTCTTCTTCACACAATAAGTGAATTCTAACTTGAGATTCCTATAGAATCTTTAGAAGTGAAAACAGACCTTTTTCTACAGACCTTTTCCTACAGACTTTTTCAATTCTTCTTACTAACTGTTGAGGCAACTAAATTATTTCCCCAATAAGGGCCTTCTTCTTCACACAATAAGTGAATTCTAACTTGAGATTCCTAGAAGAATATCTGATATTCTTCTTCTGTTCTCTTCTTCTTGAGGCAACTAAATTTTTCCTGTCGATTCTAAGTTGAGATTTTTACAGCTATTTCCAACTCCTTCTTACTAAGTGTTGGGGGAACTCAATTTTTTCCCCGTTAAGGACTTTCTTCTTCGCACTATAAGTGAAAACTTTCAATTCTAAGTTGAGATTCCAACAGATATCTTAAATGCTTCTTTGTAAGGGTTGAGGCAACTTTTCCATTCAATTGTTTCCCCGTTAAGGACCTTCTTCTTCACACAATTAACGAAAACTGTCGATTCTATGTCGAAATTCCTACAGATATTTTAAACTCTTCTTCTAAAGTGTTCGGGCAACTCAATTTTTTCCCGTTTCAGACCTTCTATTTCACACAATAAGTGAAAAACTATCGATTCTCCCCGCTCCAGTTTCAAACGGGCGGCTTTTGTGTCCTGAGTCCCCAGGCGGCTCGGGGGAGCCTTCAGAAGGAGTCGCAGGTTACTCACGCGTCATTATATTCTCTTCCTTCGCTCAGTTGTAAAATTAGTGACGTCTCTCCCTCGTTCTATTATACCTGGAACCGTTCGGCCCTCCTGCACTCCTCGTCATCGCTACAAAGGGAGTCGTTCCCCCTCCAGAAAATCCGTTCCCTTTCTTACGTACTTTTCCTTTCTTCGAAAATATTAGAGCTCGAGTAAAATCCCGATGCTCAACCGTCCGGAGTAGAGCGACCTTTTCTCTAGTTGTAACGCTACCCACTCCTGACGGATCGTCTTCCATTGAGTCCTGTCGCAGGGGGAGGGCAAAAGGACTTAATTCCGATTCCTCCTAATCTGTATCCATACATGGACTGATTCGAATAGGACAACTCGAGAAATACACGAAGGACTGTCAACGTGATTTACAGTGAGGTTGTTCCTTGGTTTGTTCGGTTTACAGGGTTCATTATTGAAAATAAAAAATCAGAACGGTTGAAAGCCGTTTTATTAAAATAAAAAGCTTTGTAGTTCTTAGGGATAGTGTGAAATGAGGAGTTGTAGTGAGAAAAAGTTGAAGCGGACTTGACGTACGAGTAAGATGACTTTAGTGGGTCGAAATAAAAACGAAACTCTTACCGCGACATTGATTAAAACCTACTCAGGTTTAATAGCGTGTACCCTTCGGTGCGAAAGCGTACAATAGACATTCAAACACCGCAGAACGAAAGGAACAGTTCAAATGATATTTTCTATTGTTCGAAAGGGAATCCATAACAGGTTAAATTGTAGGTGTAACTCAGGCGAGGGAGTAGGTACACCTATATATTTAATATTAAGAGACCGGAGGCTCCTTGTTTGGTAGCTAGTTTTATGGGACGACGCCTCCCCCAGCGCCCAATTACTTTCCACGGCGCTCTCTTCAACCACTATACGAAAGACTCAAACTTCAAAACTCCCTCTGTCTCTCTCTCCCCAGAAGCGTAATTATAAGAGTTTCATCGACGGAAGGAGGGATCATCTGTTGTCGTTATCGTCTTTTTGAACTGGCTGAAGTTTTAATTGAGGGAAGGCCCGTCAGTAATTTGGGCAGGACCAAATAACAGGTTGTGGCTGCCACGACCTTCTTCCTAACTACATCGGTATTTTATAATACCCATTAGTTCATGTTATCATGCCTTGGCAGTTAAAATCCCCTTTAGAAACCTTCCCCACTACTCTCGTTTTGATATAAATTGGTTTTCTGCTCTGAAATGCGTTCAAATTGCACATGTCATACAATGTGTCGATGTCAATCGAACGGGTTCTGCGTTTAAAAGGTCGTTTTTTAAACTAATAGCGCCAGATGAAGCCCATTATTCGTAGTATTCTCAATAATGCGTGGAGAACGTGGTTGATAATCCGCTTCAATGAGCTGTAATCAGCACAATAATCGTATGAAAATAGCCTTCTGGTTTATGATCTTCGATAATGAACCATGAGTCGACCAAGAAAACCCCTGCAAAGTTGTCCACAACGATCAATTACCTTCTGCTCCGAGCTACCCTTGTAAGTCCTATAACTATACGACATAAATCGAATAGTTAGCTGTAATATTTATCGAATGACCATAAATGATTTATATTTACTTTAATTTGTAAAATCCTCGACGTTTTACATATACCTGCCAACAAATATTTTTGAAATTACTACCTTTCCGTATACACGAAAAGTAGAAATATTAAGGAGTTTGGCTGACGGAGCACTGTGAAGCTAAGAGAGCCATGAATACCACTAGGAATACCCCTTATCATCCAAAATCAAAATTTTCAATGCAGCTGTCAGAACTGTCGTTGGTTATGCATGCCAGACGTGGGCCGCTAAGCCATATGATAAGGTTAATATGGTGCAAAGATGCTTCATAAAGGAAACCAAATTCGATCCTCTCTTTGAATACCTTTTCTCCCTGTACGTCGACTATGTAAACATTCTGAATAAACACTATTTTCATTCATTCCATCCAAGAATAATCAGATCTTTAACTGTACGGATCCAAAATTCAACCCACTGTACGAGCACTAGCCTTTATATACCTAGTTCAGTGTTTCTTGATGCACGTAATTCTAATATTCTTAATTTTAATTCTCTTTAACGTATCAAATCTGGAACATATCGATCAAATAGGTATTTACATTTCGATGATAAATATTACTAAAGGGAATGAAATTCAGTTTGTAAAAATTTCGAAATGCTTACGTGAGGGTTCATTAAAATAACCAGAACTAATTTAGTTCTTTAAAAGATAACATTGTTCTAAATAATAATCACGCAATTCGTGATCTAATCATGTGCGGAGTGATCCAGTTATATAACGAGCGGTTTCTTCGCTGTCGGTGTCACGTTGTTCAGAAGTGACTGTTATAATGATTTAATGATACAATCATAATAAAATTTTCAATCTCTTGGAATACGTGATAACTAAATCAACTGATGGTTTCTTAAGTGACTGTTCTATTGGTTACTACCCATTTGTCAGTGAACCACCAGGAGAAAAAAGTATAATATAAGAAAAATCGTATAAGATTTTTCTTTAGTTGACAAGGTAGGTAATCGAAAATGCGTTATCCTACTTAATTACAAGACACGTTTAATTTATTTGCATAGTAAAAATGCTATCATTGCTGTTGTTGAAAAAACGTCCGTTAGATTTTGATGGAATTGTGGAGACTTAGAGGTCTTTGTATAGCTGATGTCTCACAATCTTATGAAATCAGCTGTTTATCTACGCTGGCTATAATTAGGTCAATTGCTGGCCCTCTCCGAATAATCTCTCTCCTTATTGAAATCTAATTGAACAGTAGTATTGTGTATTCTATTCTAGTACACCTACTTTAATTTATTACTGACTGGATGAGATGGAAAAGTATTCTAGAAAAAACATTAATAAAGCATTAATAAAGCGTTTTTGAGAAAGTCCTGGAACGTTTCGAACACACCGCGTAGTCTTAATAAGCGGTTTTCATGGATACGTCGCATCCGATCTGGTTTAAAAAACGATTGGTTTATATGATGGGTGCTAAGACTAAACGACTTTTTAAGGCCGACAGGCCGATATTGTTAAACCTAACTATCTCAAGCCTCTGTAAAATAATGTATGTAGGTATGTACCATTATGCCAATAAAATATTTTTTTGAATTTGACTTTGAACGTAGGTAGAGAATGGTCTCAAACAACGAACAGTTTCTGGATTCATGTGCAAGCATTTTTTGAGTGGTCACACTGTAAGGGGAAAGTGACCGGTTGACCATTCCTCGACCGGCTATAAACTTTGTGTTTCAACGGAGGATTTTCGAACTGCAAATATTTCTGCATATAATTGGATGTTATCAAATAAGGGGTTATGAGGCACAACAGGCATCCGCGAATTTTTTACCATCTTTACTGCCGCGAAGGGGAAGAATGTTTACGTTTACTCTCGTAATAACAACTTCAGGCAGACAAAAAAAAAAAACTTGAGGCTCATGAGTTATGACAAAATATTTCTCGATATAATAGGGCGAAGGAAATAGTTGGTTTTTATGTCACGTACCGAGTCAGTGTTTTGATATAAATTAAACCTTTCTCGGATATTCTCTCCCTCATGGAGGCATCCGACGACTCTCTTACCCTACAAGGAGAGACCCTCGGAGCCATATTGCATGCGATGCAGGAGAGGCTGCAAGGAATCATTCAAAGTAACTTACAAATTCAAACAACACCCTACAATTAGAAATGTACATTCGATTCAAGAATCAGTTCGGCAACCGTAGAAAACGATACTAAACACATCGCCTTTGGGGAAACAAATTGTAATCACACTCTATACAATATATATGTACATATGTGTACATATTATGTACACAAAGAAACACAGCAGTTTTTGAATATCAAAATTAATACCCAAATTTGGACACAAGGTGCGTGCATGGGTAATACTGGATAGATTCCTCGAAAACTATCATTTTCAAACAAGGTAGATAACATCAGGTCCTTAGGTAAAATATTCATTGCTTTCTTCTTTTGTTAGTTCCAATCCCAATTTGTTCTAATAGTTGGTTTTTCTAAGTGACTCACTGAAATGAACTGCAAATATTTCTGCATATAATTGGATGTTATCAAATAAGGGTTACAGTCATCACTCTTGACGTTCAGTAGTACCTACACTAATTACACCAATGCCAATTCCTCATGAGCTGGATAACTTGGATTTTTACAAGTTACGAGGTGATCTCAGATCAACTACGGCCAACTTGATCAAAACCGAGGTTGTCATTCAGACCCCTAGAGGGCACAAAATTCATTTCCCACTGTTGAACCGCCAATCGATAAAATACAAGATTTTCATTCGAAAAATTTAAGAATACAAAAATTTAAGATACAAGGTTATAATAATTATAATTATTAGGTTCCATCGATGTATAAGAAGGGGGAGTAATCCTATCTACTGGCAATAATGATGGAACATCCAAAACTACCAACGTATGTTACGAAGTTTGAAGAGCAATACATCTCCACCAAATGGATAGGTACAATACATTGATTTTGGTTTATTATATTATTTATCTTCGACAATGATCTTTTGGACTCTTCTATCTTGTTAGGCATCACCACTGGGGCGATGGTGGCATGAAGTATTGTCAAATATTGTATTTTTGTATTGTATTATTGAATTGTATTATTAGGTTTTAAGCCCTTCCTATAGAATACCTGGCATCACTTCAATAGTTTGAATACTGCGCACCTCACAATCCAGAGGCATCAGAACAAACTGTACGGGGAAAATGGGGCTAATTTTGGTGTAGATTGATATGACTTACACGAGCAACCTAAAGCTAGTTTAATAGGCATTAATGACGGCGTGTGTCATCTTATTCTTACTAATTTCGTACATAACGAGTAATCAAATGAGGGAATTTAAGAAAAGCTACTTCAAAAGTCAATGGTTAATATCTACTCGTTATTCATTTAGTTTTTCATCGATAAGGGAAGTTTAATGGTGAGTAAAATTGGTTGACAATAGAACAATAAAACAAATCAATAACTTACCGTATTAGTTTCTTGTATATGTCACGCCCTTGCACCTCGCTGAATACAATATTCAAGTAGATATTCAATGACTACAGTAGTCATGTTCAAGAGTAAGCCCCTCTAATACACATCCAGAGAGTAATGGAAGAAAACCTACCTCATGCTCTTATTGGGTTTTTTCTCCTTTTAATATTTGAAAAACACGCAAAAAAAAGCGTTTTGCGACGATGAGCTGCTCGTAGGGGAACTAACCGCCTCATTCGCACGTCCGGCCTGCGTAGAATGGCCGTCCGCAGTCCGGAAGAGGGCTGTGCCCAGAACTCGAGTCAATGGGGACATTTGCAGCGAAACTAACGATCTTTTCCCTCTAAAATTCCTCAACAGGTGGCAGGCACAATACTATTTTTCAAAAGGTCGCGCCGCTCAAACGACCAATCTACTACTTAATTACCTACGACCATAATTGTGAATGTAGAATAGGCAGGTACTGTGTCTTCAACATCACCCTGGACGTCCCTTACGTGGTTAACCACACATAAGAGGTTTGACTGCAGAAGTCCACGTTGATCCGCCGTATGAGCGACAACACGACCTTATCAGATTTTGGTTGTTTGTGAATTGGCAACAAGACCTATCAAGCAAGATTTTGGTTCATTATTTCAATTACGATAACGAATCATTTAACAGCAATAATTATGTGCTTAAAAAATACTATTTCTGATATGTTGCTGAAGAAATATTTTTTTGAGTCACCAGAAAATCTGCAAAAAGGGAAATTGGCCGTAACTCGAAGCTTCTATTTTTATGTGGAACAATCTGTACCTATTTTCTTTCAGCCACGTTTATAATTAATTCGCTTTTCACTAAAAAACGTAAAGCATCCCCACATAATGATACAACAAATTCAACAACCGAACAACCATATCCCGTTCCCAAGATTCTGGTCTTTAAATAGATATCGTGATATCCTGGTGACTCACCATTTACGCACCATGTAACTTAAATAAGATGCCCTAATCTCCACTTCAAAACCACCTCATCTATACATCAAAGTTCAGTTTAGGTTCCAAAATCACCTTGGCAAGAATGAAGGGAGTCCCAATTGTAGTAGTCGAATATTGACTGCATTTTGGATGAAATGAAACGAATAAAGACACAATATTTGAAATTTTTCAGATGTAAACCACGTTGTTCGTCTGTTATGTTTAGAAAGAAAACCAAATTTTTCAAAAGTCGTTAGGGATGGTTAACCACGTTAGGGATGGTTAACCACGCCCTCCTAGTTGAAAACCCTATAGAACTCAAGTTATTTCACATTTTCCAAAAATCAAAAGTATTAAAAAATTCATTGAAGTTGCAGGAACAGAAAATGGTCAAACAATAATTAATTGACCAGTTACCTATTTTGGAACTATCTGCGCAGAACTGTGTACTAAGAATCGGTTTTTTTTAAAGGGGTTATGTAACAATTTCCAAATTTTCGGGGAAACGCAAAAAACTTCCCCAGTTCCTCAAAACTTGTAAATTATTCCATTTTTGGCTATAGTAATTTACAAAACGTTTATTCTGACATTTCCTCGAATGTTCTGATTTTTCAAAAATTTTCTATGCTCCTATGAAAACCCCAAAAACTACTAAAACTTGAAAATGGCCAAAAATGTTACATAACCCCTTAGAAAAAAAAACTGATTCACTTACTGAAGTCCTCGTTGAAAAACCTATAGAACTCGAGTTATTTCACATACTTAGTCCAAAAATTAAATAAATTGGTTGGAGTTGTGGGGGCAGAAAATGGTCAAACAATAATGAAATAACCCGAAATGTCCAAAAATGAAAAGTATTAAAAAATTGGTTCTGTAGGAACAGAAATTGGTAAAAAAATAATGGAATGATCTACCTATTTCAGAACTAGCTACACAGAATTGTGTACTTACTGAAGTCCTCGTTGAAAAACCAAGTTATTTCAGCAAGTCATGTCACATTTTCAAGAAATAAAAAGTATTTAAAAATTTGTTGAAGTTGTAGGAACAGAAATGGTTGACCAATAATGAAATGTCCCTTTACCTATTTGACTGCCTTCACATACCTATTCAGATGAATTGCTTAACCTCGATACCATGAACGTTACAGTAGTTTTTCGACCAGCGACTTCTTCTGAACGAATTCACTATTTATTTCCCTCCATCATAAACTCCTTCCTTTCCTCATAACTATCCATCAAATACCATTCACCAGACCTAAATACCTCTCACCATCTAAAGACCTCCACAATCCTCTGCAATGTCCACCATCAAAATGCGAGAAGCGCAATGAACACTCAAAAATCAATCAAAATTAATTAAACCTCCAGATTTCAAATGAAAAAGGATAAAGAATTCAGACGGAATGCCAATTATATGATTTTGAATCGGGATTTATTGCGAGTTCCGATAACATCATCCCAATTATAGAGAGTCATTTGAAACATCATCTCCTCAATTTAAAAAAAATTACAAAATTGACTTATTTTTATATATCACACATTTCTAATAGTTTTTTCTTTCAGTCGTTTGTGGTGGAATAACAAAAAATATACATTCTTACACGAATTTACAAATATATGAAGAGGAATGGATAATTCGACGGATAACACAGATTTTCTACATACCAGATAAGCACCATTCTAGTAATGATAATAAATAAGGTACCTGGTCGAATTAACATAATAAGATTTACATTTTAGTGACTCGTAAAAAGTAGAAAATCGTTACTAAGGAATTTGCTAATGTACACGCGAAATATACAATGATTTACAGATAAATTAGATTTTTTGCTTAATATTTACACTGTACACACGAACGAAGGGACGCAAAATTATCACAGATCACAAAACGTGAATGGCAACAGACCTGCTTGATTTGACGAGCGGGTTCCTTGAACTTGGGCGAACAGTCTTTTACGGATGTCTATCGTTGACATCGAAGGAATTTGTTTCTGTGTCATAAAATGGGGTATCAGTGCCATAATTATGATATGAGCTCAAGGAACTTGACCGTGAATCCGGACGCAGGTTGAACGAAAGTTAACGTTGTAGGGGGATTGAACCCAAGGGGTAGTTACCACTAAATATGTATAGCAACTGACCTTGGGTTATTGTGATTCCGATGGACGTGGTGATGAACAGGCGGCCTGTTCGTATGGAGGTGGTTGCTCTTAGGGCGCTGGTTGTTGGGGACGTCGGGCAAAGCGAATTTGAGCTTTTCCCAAAAAAGCTTGTCACCCCATTGGAGATACGTGTTCGTCTTAAGGTACAACCGTATGTCCGGATCGAGGTCTTTCTGAGGGACGTCTCCCAAAACTATGACGATGAGCCTCTTCCGCCGGTCCCTCAGGACTTGGTGGTGGGCGGATTTGAATTCGAATCGGCACCATTCGGATTTGATGAAGTTCTCCGACAGGACCATGATCGTTCGTTTCGACGATTCGACGGCTTCGACGATCGTGTCCGCTAAAAAACCTCCTACAGGGAATTCGCGGTAATGGAGACACAGTTTGTAGGAGGGGTCCCCGTTTTCCAACATGGGTGCGAGTTCTTCGGCCACAAACGCTTCGTCTTTCGCGCTATAACTCACGAACGCGTCAAACAGTTTATCACGATCGTCTAGTTCGATATCACTCGTTCGATAGAACAAACGCACTCCGAATTTTGAATGGAACCACACGCGCATTTCTTGCCTGTACATGAACAACAGACAAGTTAGAATTATCACAGTGAAGAAAATTGCTAGCGTGGCCACCAATAACGGAATATAGTCCTGAATTTCTTGTCTTTGTATAATCGTTGTAGACGTGTAACTACCATTCGATGGGGGCTCCACGAAATTACCGATCATTTCTTGAACGCAAGTAATATTGTCTTTCAAGATCGACAAACCAGGGTCGTATTCCGAACCATTGTAACACCGTATTGAATTCACGTCCACCACAGCACTAACAGAGTATAGTAAATACTCTTTAAACCGCTCGGTATATTCACAATCGCACGACCACGGGTTCACTCCTAAAGAGATCTGGGTGAGTTGGGAGGATAGTTGCCAAACTGAATATTTCATTAGGCGATTGTGATCCAGCTTGAGTATCCGTAATTCAATGAGACCGACAAAGGTCATGTTGTGAATGGCTGTTATCCTGTTATGTTGCAGGTAGAGTTCCCTGAGGCTTTCCAAGCCTTCAAATTCGAAACCGTGAAGTTCCTCCAGCTTGTTATCGTCCAATCTCAATAGTTCGAGGTCTTTGAGGCCGTTGAACGTTCTGTTGTGGATGATTTCGACGTTGGAGGAATTCAGATACAGAACTTGAAGTTTTTTACGGCCGATGAAACTGTGACTGCCGACCTCGCGGATGTCATTGCCGTCGAGGTAAAGTTGAGTCGAATCCATCGGTATCCTGTCGGGTAAATTCGTACGGTAACCGGCACTACTGCAGTCGACGACATTGGCCGACCACGACACGTCTCTATAGCAAGTGCAGTTATTTGGGCAAGTCATTTCGCAATCGCACGCGTCAAAATCACAACAGTGGCAAAAAGGGAAACAATTCGACTCGTACTGGCACAAAAACTGGTCGGGGGTGGCTTCTTTGAGGAGAACATACGTACTGACTCGATTGTACAGTAGTTTACATACAACGGAGTCAAGATCCATGAGCCGAGGTTTATTTCTTTCCTGGAGCTCGGTCTGGTATTGTTGGAGCCACTGCATTGTACAGTCACACTGAAATGGATTGCCTCCAATGTAAAACTCCGGCAATTGCTTCCCCTCCGGAATTGTAGATATCCTCAATGAGTTCTGAGTCAGAATCTTTATCTGATTCCCGATCAGGTCAACCCTCGTCAGGTTGGGTTTCTTGAAAAACGTATACGACTGCACTTTACCAATAAGGTTGTTGGACAGGTTCAGGATCTCTACGCTATCTGGTATCGCACTCCCAGTTATTTCCGTCAATTTGTTATTGCTAGCGTCAAAAGTTGTTAAATGTAATTGGCTTTCGATTTCAAAATAATTACCCAACTCCGTAATTTGGTTACTACGAATATCTAACCACTGCAAACCCGTTGGTATGTGCGCATAATCGAACCACTGTAACAGATTTTCCGAAATATTCAACCACACCAAGTTCGGGAGTTTTCCAAACAAGCCGTTAATTTCTGTAAGGTAATTACCATCTAATCTGATTGCTAGCAAATTTTTGTTTTCATCGAACGTACCCGGCTCAACCCTTTGCAGTTTGTTGCTGGACAGATTCAGGATCCTGAGCGCCGGCATTTTATCAAAAACACCCTTCGTTATGTTCGTCAGGTTGTTTTCAATAAGCCTCAATCCGACGAGCTCTCTCATGTTCGCGAGGGACGTGTTGAGAACTTCGGTAATAAGGTTATCGCCCAGGTCGAGGGTTTTGAGATGGGGAACGTCTGAAAGGACGGCAGGTATATCGTAGAGTTTGTTACTATTGAGGTGAAGCTCTTGGAGATGGGTCGAATTTCTAAGGGCTTCTGGATCGATATACTGAATAGTGTTACCGTCAAGGGACAGAATGCTCAGGCCGTATAAGCCGGCCAGAGTATTACTGTCAATCCTCGTCAACTTGTTATTCGACAGCGAAAGGGTGTGTAGGTTGTTCAGAGACACGAACGTGTTATCTGATATGAACTCTATCGAATTATCTTCCAATCGCAAAATTTGAAGGCTGTACAGATCTCTGAATAATGACGAGTCTAATTTGGCTAGATTGTTACCTGAGATACTCAGAATAACTAAACGTAGGAGGCCGGCAAACGTCGCGGCGTTCACCCACTCGTGCGTCAGTTCGTTATCCGACAGATCGAGGACCAGCAAATTGCTCAAACCGTTGAAAAGCCCCGGGGCGAGAACGTTGATCGAATTATTTTGTAAATGCAGTTCCTTCAGCTCCCTCGTATCCGAGAAAATTTCGGGAGGTAGGTTGACTAGCTTGTTGTCTCCGAGGTCGAGATATGTTAATGAAGTCAGACCGTCGAGGGCGTGATCCGCGATAAAATTGATGATGTTGCTTTGGAGGTGCAACTCCTGCAACCGCGATAATTTCGAGAGTACCCCCGCGGGTAACGTTTCGATGCTGTTGTTCGATAAGTCAAGTGTCCTTAGATTGACACCGCATCTCTGCGTACTGGAACTTCCGTATCTTAAGGTAGTCAAGTCTCTGAGACGATTTCTCGTAAGATTAAGGAACTGTAAACTGTGTAGAGGGCAGAAGACGCCGTCGGGCAATCTCCACAGATTATTTATACTCAAGTCCAACCTCTCCAAAAGGCCTAGTTCTTCCGTAAATACACCGGTGTATATTTCGAGGGATACTGGTGACCAGTCGTTGTTGTGGGTTCGCAAAGTGAGGTTCCTGAGTTGTCGCAGGCCTTTGAACGCACCGGCCGTCAAATTCGCCACTTTGCAAAACTCTATCGATAAGTCTTTTAGGTCTGTAAGCGTCTGTAGGCTTCCAGGAGTGAGAGCACTGTGAAAGTACAACATATCCGCGCACATAATTCGAAGTCGGACGGTATACTGGGCCTCGATAACGCTGAAGTTGGTGTTCTCCAGCTCCGAGTTGATCGTCCTTAGGTGACAGATGAGAGCGACTTCTTGATCGGGCTCGGTAGCACTCGAAACCTCCTCTTCTCCGGCGCTCGTCACTGCCATCCATTTGCATTCACTGGGAGCCTGGTATCGAAGTGCCTTGCTCAGAGATGCCGTCAGGACGCCGAAGACGGCCCCCAGGAGTACTGGAAACACCAAAGAGCTCGAACGCATGATCGGGACGAAACGAAAATATTGTTTACGTCTTCATGGCTAAAATCAACCGCCACGCACCGCCACTTAGTTCACTCATCAACTTTCCACTTGTCATTTGACCGAAAAATGAACAAAAAAAAAACACTTAATCCCACAGAAACAATTCGATCAAACGCGTACACCTTCTCTGAACGGGTACTCAATAAGAACTGAACTCCGGGTTGTGAACTTCTGTCCTTGTCCCCTAGGCATCCCCACTCTGAGTTCCCCCATAAGTTCTGATGCAGGGACCGCTCGGTAGGGGCCGCCACATCCCCGGCAAGGTCAACTTTCTCATTCGTACCTCCCACTCCACACTTTCCGAAAAAACCCATTCTCATTTTTCTACCCGATCTCATCCCAACACGATCTCCTTCCTTCCTGACATTCACCTTCCCCGACTCATTCGTTAGGTGACCAGGAGCAGCGCACACTCCTCCGCAGCGCACTCATAGTTCTCACGGCTGGAAGTCATGAAAAACGATCGACCTCGCATCTGGAATTAAAATACGGGAAACGTACCTAGTACTTTCATAATCAATAATGCATGGGGCATCAAAATGCATTATTCATTCAGCTATTCATCACACTAAGTTAGAAAAGTCTACGTACTCGCACACCATAATGTTGTTCTGTTACTTGAATGAAATATCCAGTCAGTATCTAATTTGTGCCCAAAGATATTTGAAGGTAATTTCAATATCCGTACATCCTTCATTGCATCGAAAAGAAATGCCTCGCTGATGATGGGCAGAACAGTAGGGTTTAGCGAAAATAATATTATGCATATTATGCTTTTCGCCTAAATCCTCTTGGAATACCCGAGAAACATTTACTTTTTTTCGCAGGAATCAGTGTGTTCAAAAAACATTTTGAAGACGGCTTTTTGAAGGTTTTTGAAAGGGGAACAAAATGTATGCTCATAATAACAGAGACCTACCACATGAGGGTTTCAAAACAAAAAAAATAATGAAAAAATCGAATTATTTTTCACCTTTTGTGGAGCTGTGGAGATCTGAAGGTTATTAGAGAAATATCGAAAATGTCATTTGAATGCATAATAAGCATGATAATATGCATTCAGCATTACTCTCAGTATAATATATTATATTATACTGAGAGTAATAGCTTACAAAGGTAGGTATTGTGTTGTGCACTTGAAATTACATACAGGGGAAAAAACCTTATAAGTACATGGTAGGTCTCGGTTATTGTGAGTATACGTTTTGTTCCCCTTTCAAATACCTTCAAAACGCCGTTTTTATCCCAATCGGGTCAGTTGATCCAAAGATATTGCCGAAATACTTATCAATTGCCACATTTGTTTTAATTTTTGGCTTAGGGGAGGCAACAATAATTTTTTTCAAAACGTTTTTTGAACACACTGATTCTTGTTACAAAAAGGAAACGTTTCTGGGATATTCCGAACGGATTTGGGCCGAAAGCATTGGTATTTTCGCTACACCCTACAGAACAGCCTTCTGCCACAGTTAATTTAATGTCAAAAATGTATTTTGGTCGTTCAAAATCCGTCCAGACTACGTATTCGAACATCTAACGAAAATTGAAATATACAATAAGATCCAAAATTTGCGCATGCTCATATACAACTAGTCTTGAAACAATATTTCCACAAAAAATGTCGATCAAAACTGAGAGTGTGTACCTACGCATGCGGAAACCCCATATAGTCCAGTAAAATTAGACCTAAAAGGGTCTTTGAAAAACAAATTAAGAACCATTAAATTCTGCGTTGACAGACCCCCTCCCCCTCAACTTCAAAATTTATTATTCGACGGCTGAAAAGCGACAATTTTTCTCAAATTGGGTAAAATGTACTATTTGGCGACTTTCTGTCCTTTGTAGCATCAAAAGTACTGGTCCTATTAAAACACTTAGGGACCAATGTTGTAGAGAATTTAACGGCAAGTGAACTTTGAAATTTTACTAACTTTAAACATACTTATAAGCCAAATTCCAACAACTGTAATATTGTGATATCCTACATCTTGCTTCCTGACCATTATTTCCTGTATTTAGTAGTATATTTTCAGTAAATATTCGTGAATATTTGTATTTAGTGGTATATTTTCCTCAGGCCACTTCGAAGTCCTTTCCTTGTTTTACTGGACTAATGAGGCTCCCGAACACCGTTGACTTGAGACCCCAATTCTCATGACACCTGTACATTTCATCAACGATACAGGCGTTATAAGATTTTTATGTTATTGGAAGCTTCGATTTTCAAAGGAAAAAAAGATAATGTTGAGTAGGTAATCAAAAGAGTCGTTTCCTCATATGCAGTTGACGTACATGAAAATTTCATGTTTCATGAAAATGTCTGATATTTAATATTGATAACGTCCGTAGAATGATTTCGGTGAATAAACTTCGGATCGGGAGATGAACCGAAATCACTTTTTGACATATCGTTTTGACGTTTTTATCGATTTCCAGTCAAACCAGCTGTAGATTAATGTGTTTATTGAATAACCTCATAACCGGTTTATGTTCTTCCTAATAAAACAAGCGCACATTACAAGTAGCGACATGAGACGAAGAAATGGTTTTATCGAAAAATCAAACACCTGCAGCTTACGGATTCCAACAAGCCTGAGAAGTAATAAATTGATAACTACGGACCATAGAAACTTTGGTAGTTAAAAATGCCTCCTGTGTAATTGAAATTGCTGTTATAAGATCACGGCAGTTACTATTAAGTCTTAATACACAAATAGGAGAGTCGTGATCACAGAGTGTGATAGTTGGTAGGCTTCAAGTGTTCTCGTAACAAGAAATACGGGGATAAAGTAGACATTATCGTCGTTACGACTCATCGGAGGCTGAAAAATTGCACGTTTCATATGAAATTCTGAGTAGGCTTCGTGAGATTGAATTATCATATCCTTCAGGTAACAGCATTGAACGTGATTCGTAATTCATGGAATGAACGAAAAACTATAATAACACACGGCTGCAGTGTACTTTTGAAGTAGTTCCCTACATTCACTGTAGATAATGTGTTTAAACTTGAACTGTCGTTTATGACGCCTTCCTTGGAAAAAAATGAAAAATAATTGTGGGCAAACTGCGAGGTCACATTCATTTTCCGTTGTACACAATCAGTGATTCTACCACGCAATCAAGATCAGGGTGTGGATTATGATTTCATCGAAAAACTCATTAGACAAGATCGTGTTATTACCTAAATCTTCAGAACACCATTTACACGGACTCGTCCACGATTCGCTGTTCCTTCTTACAAGACGATGTCGCAATATTAAACAATCCATTTGTACAAAATAATTAACAAATTGTAAATTGGTTTTTGTAAATTGGTAAACAGGTAAGTACCATTATTTTTCAACTAACACCTCTCTTCGATTTGGAAAAAGACCGAAAAAAGGCACCAATAAGTATTTCTTTGAATAGATAGGTACACGTAATATGGTAATATTTTGCAAAGCCAAATTTCTCATTTTGACTCATTTTGCTCACATGAGATTAGTGTCTACAGATATTCACCACATACAGAATTTTACGATTTAATGGGTGACTTTAACATATTGGGACTAGGAATTGTATGCACACATGTATGTCGAATACTCATGATTCAAATTTTGCATAGGTTTCAGTGGGATTTAGCGACTCGGCGGCCGAAGTTCACGCGGGATACGAAAGGCTATTGGAGTGGGGTAAAAGGAGTTCAGATCAAGGTGGGTGCGGCGAAAAAATGGAAATCCATAAATGAAGATCTTTTCCATAGATGAAAAAAACTATTTTCACAAAAACTATTACAATTGTAGACCGGTTTCTGCTCATACGCCATCTTCAGTACAACACAGGACGTTACTGTACAACATACATAGTACAACACGATTCTGTCTGCCGAAACCGGTCTACAATTGCAACAGTTTTTGTGGAAGTGGACTTTCATTTTCTTATTGCTAGATATTCAGATTCTTTCTTTGTGTTCATTCGAGTAGTAACTAACAGTGTTTCACATTTCAGCTTAAAATTCCGCATTGCTTGGAAGATTAGGTTGATTTCCACATCATCCCACCGTTGGATAGGCATTTCTCACATAGTTGTATCAAGTAGGCTCGTGAGTGTTTCGCATAACATGAAGAAAATTAACAGTTCCTGAAAATAATTAACAGTAATTATTTTCTCTTTCCTTTCTCGTTTACCGTAAATCTGAAAATCAAGGCGAAGAATTCAGGGAATCGAGTGCGGCTGGATCTGAACCTTTCTGGTTTCTCCGACTGTGAAGACTGTGAATATTCCCACCGTTGCCTTATTCTTTCTCAGGATGAAGTGGAGAAGAAAAGGGCGTTTTGATCTATACGCCTCCGGAAGGTGTGGCATTGACAGATGCCGGGGTTGCCTTTGTCGAGAAAAAGGTCCACTCCGAACCTCGCCAGGGACCGCCTCGAGTTTTTCGGGCGTCCGGGCGAAGAGAGCAGAATTCGAAACCCGCGAAGAACTTCGAAAGGTTGGAAACAAACGAGGGTTCCACCTCCCGATCCTCCTCTTCTGGAACAATTATAAAAATCCTCGTCTAGAAGACGGTAATCCCTTCTCTTCCCAAACTCCTTCGTCCGAACGTATCTTCAGATACGTCATTGTGTCGGAGAGATCCTTAGCGTCCAGCGCCTCGAGGGCCAGAGGTGGAAGGTGGTTTTTTTTGTGAAGCTGCAGGAACTTTAACGTTGGGCTCGAACAGTGGCTTCCAGGTAGTCCTTTGAATGCCTATCTTGGGGTCTCCTTATTGACAATAAGCCTTCTCGCTCCTCCGCATTCTCATTGTAGGACTTTTTCGTTGAATTCGAGTTTCGTTTCCCTAATTGTGACCCCACAAATGGATTTTAAACACCACTGCCTTGAACGTTTGAAAAAGTACTGAATTATTTGCTTACGATTCCAACAGGCACTTCCTTATCAAACTCAATTATTAGTTGAGACACTGCACACTCTCAAATTAGAAACAACACCCGCTCCTAAAGTGTCCGCGTGTCCTAACATATTCTCGAATAACATCCGCGACATGGTTTTAATAGGCATAGGGTCCTATGGTGGCAGTGTAGGTTGGGCGAACTGGTCTGCGTGGTCGTGTCGTACTCGGTATGGGGTTGGGGGTTCAAAAGTAGGTACCTACCTACTTGAAAAAATCTTAAAAATCTTAAAAAAAGTTTAATTACGAAAAAAAATTAAATAAATGAAAATAAATAAATTAATAAACGCACTATAAATCTTACTCAGAACTGTATAAAATGTGTATTGTAGGACATACACTAATGGATAGTATGTATATGTTACCGGACAACCCGATTTTAGGGAAACTAGTTTGAACTAGGATAATCTAGTTTTTCCTGACCGCCCTAGAATAAACTAGTTTGGCCTTTTATTCCCCAGGCTAAACTAGTTGGGCCTTACAGCGTTAGGATAAACTAGTTCAGCTTGGTTGATTGTTAGGCCAAACTAGTTTGGCCGGGCAGCAACAATGTTATTCTTCAATTTCGCGACTACGTGCTGTTCTGATCCACATTTTGCCACCATCGCCCTGCTGGTGTTATAACTCCCCGAAATTTTACTACTAAGAATAACTTAATAATCAACATTTCTACTCGAAAAATGATTGATTTTAACTTTTTCTTACTAACATAATAATTAAGATCCGATGAATTATTACTGTCGCTACTGTACACAACGTAGTTGGCTATCGGACTAGCCTCTCGCTCTAGTTCCTATACACATATTATACAGCCCTGAGGAGGATATATAAATAAATCGCAACGTTGGCCTAGTGGAGTTTTTTGTTCGATCAACCTTCAGATCTTTTCGACTGATGGGGTAGTCAGTGTTCCTTATTTATAGGCTCGGCTACCAACTCCACTCGCTTTGTCTTTGAACTCAAGGTAGATTTCTCGTGATTATATAAATACATACAATATTTTCAGTTCATTCAGGTTATTCAACTGGCTGGCACCATTTTCATCGTAGGCCGAAATCAGTACGAGTGGAAGGCATTTTTCTACCATGGAAAGAGCAGCATTTGCCCTTTAATGGGATGTCACGAAGTGAATCGGTGTTCCAATGCGTTATAATTATAATATACAAGTATATAATCGATATAAATATCATCAAAAGGAGTGCATTTTTTGAGGCATAACAATAATGATTTTTGTCGTCGGATTTAGTTTATATAAGTAATTTAGATTCAGTCATCCGTTATCGTCTTCGTCATTTTGGTTTACTATTCTTGATAATGAACCATTCAAATTTAAGCCTCCAACTCTCATTAAAACACCATGGAGGTTTACGTTCTAATTATAACGTAATTTACATGACCCAAGATTGTGCCTTTGGTTCGCAACGCTCCAATAATAAGACTTTGGCAGAGTTTCAATGTGCTCCCACTATCTTGTATCGTGTCTCAACTTTCGACCTGATGCATCGACATTCACTGTTCAAGTTTAGAAGGTTTCAATGTTGCAGATTCTCAGATTGACTTGATTCATCCGGCGTTCTCTGCAGGACCTAATAAAGAATTTAAAGGTACAAGCATCATGCGCTCTCTAAAGACTCGTGTGGTATTCTACATACGTCGCTATTCTGCTTCAACGCTGCTCGGTGCCACTGCTGCTGCATTTCCCAAGAAATAGCAGTGAATCCCACAACCACACAGGTTTTTGAGCACGCTTTGCTCCCAAAACATCCGAAACATACTACAGTTGCCCGTCTCTTGTACCAAGCCGTGTATGAAATTTCGCCATTCAACGCGGTACTGGGGCATCTATTACGGATGTGATTGGCCGTTGATACTGCCTCGAGGCAGATCTGCCCGAAAACCTTATGGGAGTTTCAAATTAAGCAACATTCACCTTGCGATGTCAAGATATGTTCGGTTTATTTGCTCAGCTGGCCATTTTGCTGGGGAGTATGTGGACAACTCAACCTTCATTGGATTCCGAAATTCTTAAGGAGTTCGGAAAATTTGTTGGATGTGTATTCACCCACATTGTCAGTTTGGAGATATTTAATTTTCTTGCCTACAAAATTTTCAGCCCAATTTCATCTTCATCTACAACTTCATATTATCGATGATAAGAATCCTCTGTTGTTGACATAGTCAGGGAAAAGTGCTTGTATGCCACTTAATCTGACGATAGACTTTGAAAAAGAAAAATATCTTCAGATAAAGATCCCCATCGAGATAAATTCTTCCGAGCTCCGCCATCAATTCGCCAAAACAACTGGTTCTATTCGACTGTAGTCACCCTCTGATTCCGATTCTCACTCGAGT
This sequence comes from Stenodema calcarata, assembly GCA_963920205.1. NCBI lineage: Eukaryota > Metazoa > Arthropoda > Insecta > Hemiptera > Miridae > Stenodema > Stenodema calcarata. Next base: position 21,242,658 of record OY986054.1, read on the forward strand.
AACTTACGGAAAACACAAAAAACGACACTAGACATACCGAAACCATCCTATGGAAATTTATTCCAGCGACAATAGAGTGCATTTCCATGTCTTCACCCAGCTCTGGTTTTATTGTACGGTTTTGAACCCCTTGTAAGTTTTTACAGAATGAAAAATGAAACCTCATGAGGCTCGTTAGGCCGTGTCGGAACATTTTCGAGTTTCGGGTTTTTGTCCTGTTCCATTCGAAACGTTGTTTCGGAATGCATGGATTCTCTTCGGACCTTTATAGCCAATAAAGTGGATGCCTTTCGGAATCAATCGTTTTCCGAGCCCAACTTTACCCTGTTTGGGGGAATTCCTTTGTGGGGGCTCCTCGAGAGATCTCTCCGCGCGTCTTTGAATGATAATTGGTAAACATTATTTTCCGCGGCCATCGAGGAATCGAAACCAGCTTCGCGTTCCCTCTCCCCTCCGTACACCAGTAGCCATCAGACGGTCTTCTTTTTTTTTACATCTTCAGATACCAACCCTTGCCACCGGGCTCCTGACAAGACCAGAAGTCTTCTGGCTAATGCTTTTCCACGCCTAATTATCATGTAGATTATTCAGAGGACCTTTTAACGTTTTGAAGAGCATCCCCCCTCCCCCTCCACTTCCACTGGGCTCCTTCGTTTGGACCAGGTCTTTTAATTAGATAAGTGTACGCCTAGATTAAGCTCATCAGGTTCTCTCATTAATGCTTGTTTTCCACCTCACTTTTCTAGATAACAACTTCAAGACGCGATGTCCAGGTTCAAGGATCTCTTGCGTGGGAGAAAAGTGGAAATCCAACACTTTTATTTCTTGGTTTTCCGTTGAAACTGATACCAACATCTAATTGAAGTTGCCTCGTTCCCTACACGCGTGTTACATCATCAAGATGACCAGGAATGCCAAACACAATTTGTACATCACCAATAACAGCACATTGATGAGATTGATTCATTTTTATCGGTTCAAAAGGCTTGTACTTTTGAACCGATTAAAATGAATCCAAAAATTCTTCATAGCATAGTTATTGAACAACGAAAATCACTCTTGTTTTTTCTGAGGACGACTCAAATATTTATAAACTTCATCGCCATTTTTTTTTTTGCCATCTTAATCGCGGTTTTATATAAATAAAATAATAATACCTAATGAAATATCATTCTCTTATAAACTGAGGAGTTTAGGTCGACTTCAACATAATTTTGTCGCGCTCAATCGCATTGTGACACTGACACCTCCTCGAAAGTGTAATAATTAAGTGGATACTAAAATACGAGCTTCAAGTGGAAGTAGACTACGTAGAACAATATCCTCAATGTTGGTTCATCATGGAAGAAATCGATTTTAAATCGCCCAATAAAATTACTATCCCCCTTGAGGGTTTTCGTTCCAAGATATGAGCACCTAGGTTGGTTCATGAGCTATACTTTTTTTTCAATTTCAAAAGTCATGGACTCCTTCCCTTTCTTTGTGAAACAATATTTCTGGGCATAATTTGGGTCGTTTTCTGGTAATAAAATTCCCATTTTCATGAAATACCTCATTTCTCATTTTTAATGAAAATTCCCAATTCCAAATCAAATAACATGAAAATTACAAAATACAAATCAGTTTGCGATACTCAAGAAAAAAACCATTCTGCCATTTTGTGACTTAGTTTGTTCGGACCACACCCACGATGATCCTTGAAACCTTTCATAACCTTAAATCAAGAGGAAGGGGTTGAAATTGAGTGTTGAAATCCATATCTCGAAATTTTTTGATACAACGGTGTCGTTTTTTTTTGTACACATTTAGATAGAGTGTAGTGTTTATAATTTTCAAGAACATCCTGAGTGTTGTACGACCAGCCGTTCCGAGTGAGGGCTCAAAGATGGGTACAGTAAGTTTCAAGCTGTTTCGTAGCTTATTACATAACAAATTTACAAATTTTGTAACCGATGTATTAATGAATGTATATTTCCACTAAATCACAAATAATAGAGACAACCTCTTTATTTTAATTCTTCTTTCCACTGTAACTCAAGGCGTGGTATCCTGTAACATATACACAGGAAATTGTCGAGATATAAAGATTTAGACATAAAACTGTCGTCTCACCAATTCTTGCCCAACCCTCAAACGGATAAAACGATCCAATTTACACCGTGTGTGGATAAGTTCACGAAATGGCCTCCTAGAAATTATTACTCCTTACGGGAAAAAAATGAATTTCAAACTCAAAGAATTATCCCTCAGATAAATGGGCAGATCGCGCTAATGAAGCTGCCCCCGTTCTTACGCAACTTTTCTCATCGGGGACGGGTTTTCACTTCGTTAAGGCCAAGCTCTTGTCAACACCTTTAATTCCCGGTCGGGGCAACCGATTCGAAACTGCCAATAATTACAGTGACGGTATTCGATCAACCCATAAGCATCAATCACGAGTCAATTAAAATGGCGGAGTGGGACAAGATTGTATAATTATCGCCTCGGAAGGCGAAAGGTGATGGAAGTCGCGCTTCGGGTTCCCAACTGGGTACAAAACGGCTCGGAGGTGTTTGATGGAATATCCAGTTCGATACCTTGACCGATATTTTACCGCAAGTCGGTCAACATCTTGACAGTTCCAAGTCAATATATACCGAGTATATGCCCAGTAAACCACGTCACATGGGCCCATTTACTTAATTTTTGTATTTAAGATTTTATTAACAGTATTTATAACTAAACAAGTTACCCATGAAAACCGTCGAAATATTTACAAGAAATTAGCGTGATACAAGAAATCGCAGGATACAAGTTTGTGTGTGAGCTGATGTAACCAAATTGCTTCAACTGCACCTAATCATAAGCGCGTGAATTGTCTACACCTTTGATGAAAGACTTTAACGTAATTGCCCGGGAAGAACCGGAAGTATGGGCTTTACCTACAAGTATTAAAAGTTTGCGCACAGAGTTTGTAACTCTGTGTAATTGGGCTTGCCCGTAATAAATAAATAAATAAGCAGATACTAAAATTGGTCTGAACGGTATGACATTAATAGACGATGACGACGATAACGCGCGAGTGAACGAAATTGCACATTTATCAAAAGTAATTATTGACACTACATATATAATTTGATACGTCAACTTTGATCAAGTCTGACATTGAGCTAAATACTTGGGTCCAGACCTATAAAAAAAAAAATTATTAATATTTTTGAAGAATCGAGCCCGGAACCCAAGTACTTAATGTCGGGAATCAAGAACCAGAAATTCCAATGGTTCATTATCGAAGATAATAAACCAAAATGTATTGACATGGATATAGTGTAAAAATATTTACAGAGCATCTTAACATGGGTTTTTTTGCAATATCGGTCCGGCGGCCTCATATAGTGTATCCATAGAATCGTGAGGGATTTTTATGGTAGTAGCATGAATTTCCTAAGATAGGATCTTACCGAGTCCTTGACAGGATACAGGATGCTCGGCCATGGAAAGCATTTCTATTGTAAAACCGTATAGCAATTCTATAGCATAGTACGAAAAGTCTAGAGCAGTTCTAGTCTGCAGAAAAGTCTAGCAGGTGGTAAAATTTTTTTTCAGGAAGTAATTATTTTTCTGGAGAGGTTTGAAGTCGTATTGAGCGGGAAGAGGGAAGCAATGTACGTCATCTACCTCCCAGACCTACTTAGGCCGGCTCCGTAAACCGCTCTCTGATAGACGTACGGTTATCAAACGTTTCAACGAAAATCGTGATTCTTCGTAACATGAAATGCAGATCCACAAGTTATGGTGTTGGGTTAAACAATTTTTTCTAGGTCGATTTCAGTGGTTCGTTATTGAAAATACTAAACCAAAAAGGTAATTGGTTGATTCGCCAATTTATGACAACCAAAAATTGACAACACTGTTGACTGGCCACATTCGGCGGAAGTCGAAAATTATAAGTTCACGCCTGCTTTGTTTGCTGACGGCTCAAGTTCCACCTGTTTTCCTCCAAAATACAGATTAACGCTCCTAACGAGGCTCGAAATTCACAAATTAATATTCATGAACGAAACGTAATTCAACTCGACTAATAAGGAACAATTAGACACCGAGCTGGAGCTGTTGAGGTATTTTATACGCTCTTGAGGACTCCGGTAGTCCTGAACCGAATTGGCCTCCTGCTCGCCGAAGAGGTCCCCCTTCGCCATCTCGGGAGCCCGTTGAATATTCAATGGGTCGAGTTGTATGAAAATTATGTGTTATTGAATTAATTATTTTTTTCCCGGCTCGTAAATCGGCTTCGAAATTCCTCTCGGATGTTGCGGAATGGTTAATAGCGATTATGTGGAGAAGGGTGTATTTTCGTGTGTAGGGCCATTTTCGTGACTCTGTGCAGCTCGGTTCAATCAATTCACAGCCTGAATTCGTTTAGAGTTTGAAATAAAATGTTTTAATATGGAATAAATATAAAAAATGGTCTGTTTAGAGCCCAATGAAGATTTATCGATAACCCGCGCTGACAACCTCCATGAAAATCCCTACTTCAAGAGACTGATCTACGCGCATTATATCTCAAACCAAAATCACGGGCCACGATCGTAACGTTAGTTTAGCGGAACATCGACTCAAGAAAAAAAATACAGATAACTCAATATGAATAAGCTTTACCGCAGGCAGCCACTGGTCAATATAAATTGGATAATAAAGTCCTTCAACAATCCTACTCCATTATTTGTTGTCATCGTATTTTCTTCTCCACAGAGCAGGTACCGCTGTGGTTAGATGGTTAGATCCAAACATAAATCAATAAAATATTTTAAATTTGACCCGTTGGTGTTATACCTATACGATAAAATATTTTAAACAACCTGAGTTTCTATGAACACTCAGCGAAATATCAGTATAATATATTATGCGTGGTAGACTTAAGCGAGTAAGGTTTCAATAAAGTACCTGCAGGAAATGGGGGGTAGTCAATAATGTACCTACCTGATTGAATTGAGCTCACGGATATTGCAGACAATGACGTCCTAAAATGAAATTTAGGTTAAATTCAATAAATCAAATTCGAAAAGATTGGCTATCGTGTTTTTGACACTATGAACAGAGAAATATGCAACACACAAGTATTCGTAGTGTCAAAATCTAATCGATGAACGTGAAATACAATTTTGGGCACAGGCAAAGTCGAATTCAATTCAGAAATTCTATATTTCGAGAGTTGGACAAATCTTGAGCCACTTGCCCGTTTTATGGTATAATGGTCGAAACGTTAAATTTTCATTGATAACTTGGGCTAACGAAAGCTTGGAATCGTGATTTTGACAAAATTTCGGCAACTGTTTGTGGTATGTCGACTTAAATCAGTGCCATTGAATTAGACAGTGCCATATTATTTCACTCGCTTTCTTTCCGACCCGTTTTATGGCCATAATGGTCGAAATTTCAAACTGTCACGATATTCAAACTGTCACCGTGAAAGTTGGAAATGTCGACATATCTATTATAGTAGGTATACTACAGTCCGGAGGGTCGTACTACCCTCCGATCTTAATAGTGAAATTGGTGGGAATAATTCTGATTTGGCTTTTCAAAATGTTCTTTCATCCCATCAACAATCCCACAGGTAGACAATCCATCCTGATTTTCTGCGTTATTTCATCGTGAACCTTCAGTGTTGGCGACGCCGATCGGCCACATCTCATTTCGTGGCAATAGCCTATAAGAACGAGTTTACCTCTTCCCTACTTTGAAAATCCCTTCAAATCAACACAAATTGAACTGGCGGACCAGCTACCGATCCGGTGGACCTGACGATATAAAATACCGAGTGACAACTTCCCAGTGGCGCAATTGCTGGAAAGTCGGAGTCGGCACCCTCCGAACGCCGTTTGATAACGAATCGCGAAAAGAATTTATAATTGCGCCCATATATTTACCCGCCTTGTTACTCGACAAGTATTTGCATATAAATAATATTCCGATCGATAAGTTTCCGAGACGGACCCCCGATATCAACGGGTTTAACCGGGTCAAGGAGGTGCAGTCGATAAATTTTAGAAGGAAAAAACCGGGTTTTCAGGCTTTACGAATAATGGCGGGAACCCAGCAGGCGTAACTTGTCTCACCTAGGCAAACACAGGGGCAGGCAATTACGATGATTTATGTTTTTATACAACCGTAGCTGACTCAGTCAGTACCTGTAGAAAACCACAAAATAATATGTTAGCAAGTGGAAGTCATCAGTTTTAATTTTGAACACTTACTTATAAGAATGAATAACTATCTAAACACATATATAATTCGAAGCCCGTATATGAACAATTTGGTCGTTTTTAATTGTTTGCTAAATTTATGTCCCTATCAAGATTACATCAGTTTTTTTCTTCTAATTTATACTCTATTATTGCTCCAAAATATAGATATCATTAATATTATTCGTCTGACCTAATTGTGTTATTTGACTTGGCAATTAGGGCTAAAGATACATACTCGTAACTTATTCCTTTGTCTTTCTGATTTATTGTACACACTCAATCCCTCATGTGGTTTAGTGCGCTCAAGACGTTTTTCATGAAATTTTCACAGTTTCCCTCAATGCAGATGTAATTACATCAACAGGTGTTACGTCATATGCAAAACAGCAAAGTCAAAATTTCAGAAGTCAAACATTTCTTCTACCTGTAGTTTTGTTACAATTTTCGAAAATTCTTCATTTCCATGGTTCAATATAAAGTTCATAATGTGAGAAGAGTCCTATCATACAACAAAAATCACACTTTCGCTAGTTCATGATAGGAGCATAGGTATTTGATGTGGACTGCATCATTCTCAATTAAAGTGGCTGCATCTCTCAGTATTCAGCTGTTATATGTACACAAATATCAATAGTACGGAATGCGGAATGGTCAGCCTGTAGGCAAAATATTATTTTTATTATTATTTATATTTATTTTATTATTTTTATTTATTAATTGTTTACTACTACCCCTTCCAGGCCGCACAAAGATGTTGCAAAAAAACATGATGAAACGGACAGGACCAAAATGCCAAAACCGTGAGAAATATCCCGGGAATTGGACCAAAGTCACATACTTTAAACGAATCATAAGTAACCTCGAAGAACAGTTTGTCTGTAATTGGGAGGTGTAAAGAATATTCAAGTGAGAGACAAAAACAGCTCGGTCACACGCCCAAGAACAATTAGCGAGGTGTCTAAAGACATTCGATGCTATCATTTTTCATCTCGCAGTCCCCCTCAAGCTTCCAGTCTTTTATGCATTAAAGCTCAACGCCTTTGACGAAACAACACGTTGGAAAAAAAAGGAAGACAAGAAACGGCGTTCACGCTTTAATTGCGAGCTACCGAAGGATAACAAGCGAAAATCTCCAAGGACTAGCCAGCAGACGGGGTCCATCGAGTACAATAGAATGACGCTCCGACAACTAATATTAAACTCAATAGGGCTGCAGTAGGCAGAATCAATTAAATACCACGCAAGAATCCAAAAGTTGTTTGAGGAAAAGTGCACGAGTCTGGGAAATATCACCCACGAGCCAAGTGGAAATATCATTTTATTTTAGGGAACAACTGAAATCTCACCAAAATGGCTAATTTCTGGTGCATTTATTGAAGATAATAGACACAAGTATTTTGTTTTGTAGATTGAATATGCTGCACGGTTCCATCTTCCTTCACTATTCTGCCCTGTTAAGGTAAAACGCCTCAACTCAAAATACTTGCAGAAAATAGCCTCAAAGTTTTTCACTGAAACCTTCGATGCAAGTTGACTACAACTCATTATACAAACACAATTTTTCCGTGAAATATCGATATGACTTCAACCAATTCAATGGTGACAAAAAAACTCGCAATTTAATAGATTTATAATCGATTCATTGCAGTTAAGGCGATTTAAAAAGTTCCAGTTTCCGTTTTGGGATTGCTTGTTTAGATAAAATGGCTCAACTTTCTCGTGAGGCAGTCACCTTAACGTAAACAACTCAATCAAACGGAAATTTTGATTCACTGCCTCAACCGAAATCTGAAGCCAAAATAATGTAAGTTTTTGTAGGTAAAACGCCTCATCTCAATGTTTTGGTGAGTTGAGGCGTTTTACCTTAATACTAGCGCAAAAATGAATACATTTTGAGGCATTTTCATCCTAGAGTTGAGGCGTTTTACCATTGACCAATTTTAGTATGTTTATTGTCCAAATTTCCCCCACTTCCGGTTCGAATTTTGAAATTTGGACTTCACAGTCGAAAAGGCCGGGTTCGAAATAGGGGGATTCCGTAAATACCCCATTTTCGTAAACATTGGACTTGAGGCGTTTTTACGAGTATTTAACAGGGCAGTATTATGGTGATGTCATCAGCAAATTCAACGAACCTGCCACCATTATTCAATGAAGTACCTGCCCCTGAAGACCACGTCAAACCTGCTCCACAGAAATAAGATCTGCTGCACATAATTGCGAAACGCTCTTTTTACGCGCTTTTATATTTAAAAAGAAATGTGAAACGTATCTACGAGTCAAAATGTTGCAAGAATTCTTCATTTCGGACGATTATTTCGATAAGAGCTAAACTTACAAACATCGAAGATGGCTGTAGGCTTGAGTAGCTCTAGATACGGAAAATATTATTATTGCCATTTGTGACTCACAGTGAGTATTAACTGAGTCGGCACCACTAATATGTTTATGGGAACCAACGAGTGGCTGTTTCCTGCTTAAGAGGATGTTGAGTTTGGCTGATTGCGCTTGACCGACTTAGCGAATTTCCAAAGCTACTTAGGACTTGATGCGCCCTAGACGCCACCTTTCACTCGTTTGGAGCCCTAGTAACGACCAATTACTTCACCGGAGCCAATTTGGCCTTCTTGTACTCGCAATTTCCTGCAAACTATATTTAGGCATTTTCCATTCACCTGGAAACGACCCCTGTACCTACTGCTGTTATCTTAATGAATGTTCCAGGTAAGTACCGGGTGAATTCCTCATATTATTTGAGATGGTCCTCGACAGCGGGAAAAGCCACGAGGGATTCATACCAGGCTTCAGTCAGGTGAAACGTTTGTAGTCACATTAGTCACGCCCCTTCCCCTGCGAACGGAACAAAGAAAAATAATTATGCTGCACGGTCAGGTTTGACTATTATGGGCTAATAATGTAAGCGCGTCGGCGGGAAAGAACAAACGCTTTCCAACACAATGAAATGCAAAACTTAGATGACTACAACGAAAAATTCATGATTATAGCATGTAATTAACGGCTGAGTTTTTGGAGGTTACAAACTGTCCGTGAATATGATGTTACGAGGCTGAAAAAATCATCTACCTTCGCATATTCAGTGAGCGATTTACGAGTTATTGAGAATGTCAATCTGAAATTGTCCAACAGGATTAGGTGGTGGGTTTGATTTTCAAACCCAGCTTTCTTTTTAACTTCGAGGCAAGTTTCATGTAATAGGTATAACAGGTTGAGTAAATATCAGTAAACAAATGACGTCATTGAGGTCTGAGCGCGGTGGGCTACCGCGCATCCCATTCTATCGTTGAGGTTGATGTTGTGGTCTCGTGGTTATAATATAAAGTTGTCTATCAGAATTCACATACTGTCATTTACATATGTCTTTATGTAAAAAGTAGGGTCATCATGTGTTTTTGCCAATTGAACGTTGCTGTCTTCTGCCTATTTTTCAAATTTGAAGGTAACGAAATAATGTATTATTGTATGTTTAATTAATGAAAATTCAATCCATAACAGTTACTAGTCAATCAATTATTGTTTGAAAAAATGAAAATTCAATCCATAACAGTTACTAGTCAATCAAATAAGTCAATCCATCACAGTTACTAATCAAAAGCTTTTATTTAACTTTAAGGTCATTGAAAACCCTACAGTTTAAGCATTAGAACGCGCAAGGAATCATTTCCGGTGTTAATTCGAATCGGGTGTAAATTGAGCGAGTTATGGTTCAAAATGGCTGACGACGGGTGACTACCTGAGTGACGTCGGGTGAAATGAAGTGGGACCTTTCAGAATCGATAGGTATGTAAACATCGATTTTTACTCGACCTTTTACGACTATTATACAAACCTTGACTTCGAGGGCAGGTTATTGCTAGGTAGGTTATTGGTAGGTAGTCGAGTAACAGTGATGCCAATATGATAAAAGCTAATTTGAAGGGTGTCATGATTAAAAAATAACGCCCTTGTATAGAATAAAACCACCAGCATTGTAGGGAAAATAACTTAAGAATTTCGATTAGGTACAGCTGGATCAAAATCGTAAGTAAACCGTATCGAATTCGGATTAAAATCGGATCACAACTGGATTTAAATTGGAACAAATTCGAAACAACGCCAGACCACCGTCCTCTTGTTACGGCATTCTTCCAATTTTTTTCAAATTCGAACATCCAGATACTGACGTCATCACCACCTCGCTTTGCTACCACCCGATCACCTAGCCATCCAGCCCTCTGACGTCATACGCTTGTGCGTCATAGACTCTGACGTACTAGTTGGCCTCCTGCCAGCCGTCTGACGTCATAGGCTCTTACGGCATACGCTTTTACGTACTAGTTGGCCTCCTGCCAGCCGTCTGACGTCATACGCTCGTGCGTCATAGGCTCTGACGTAGTGGCCCGCCGGTCGCTTGTGTTCTGACGTGATCTAAAGGAAAGGGTGAACCAAGGGAACAAATTTTTCCCGTTTCAGTTTATGTGCCAAAGCAAAGACATGAAAATGTCAAAAACTAAATGCTTGCATACGAGCCTGCAACACATTGGGACATTTTATGTCTTTGCAGAAACTTATATGAAGCTTGCATTCGTGTTGACAATATAAATTATTGAGAATGATCACCTGTGTGTAAACAATTATTTAAACAATCACGCTCATACCGCAGCTTGTCGGCCACACACTCCGCAGTGGTTAACGTAATATGGTTAGGTAAATCGAGTGCTATCCAACGAGTGGTGAACGATTTTTGTACGATGATAACTGGCGAAGATAAAGTTCCGTAGCAACGAATCGGTTGTAAGCGAAAATCATCAGAAATTTTCGTGACGATTTCGTGTGACGCTTTTGTGTAACGTTTTTCGAGTTATGTGCCAGAGTAAAGACATAAAATGTCAAAATGTTATAACATTTTGAAGAAATTTCATTTTTGATAATCTCTCATGTTGTAATCAACATAATAAGCACGAATGGTAACACGACATGTAATACGAGCTCCTTCGAGGGAAGTTACTGGTATGTTTGGTTTTTCAATATGCAGGTGCACGAGCATTTATAAATGTTTATAAAATGTATACCTTTTAATAAATAATTGATCTAGCGCAATAAATATTACAAGAAATCTGTAGGTTCTTACTAGTAAGGCTTTAGAGTTGAACTGTCTATAAATTCCAGCCACCGATACATAGCAACTATAATAATATCATACTATGTACTTGTACAGTTCTGATCGATATCGAGGATCCTACTACAGTCCGACCAAGTACGAAGACATGAATACCTCGTCCGAGTGGGTTTAATTTGGCAGGTTAATATGAACTGGTCTCTCGTGGATGGACTTATTTCATTTGCTGGCTCCGGTAGTGTTATGGGTTGCGATGAACTGCCGTGCCCCACACCTTCTCATACTTTCTTTTCTATTGTTGCTTTTTTAATGTTGGCTATTTGCGTTCCCCATCAACATCAGTGTCTCTCCCGACCATTCAAATGACACAGGGCTTCCGTCTCCCAGTTCCCACTGATGGAAACGTCGGAGCCGCCGCTATTAGTTTCAATCAGCGGGCAAGAACCTCAATCTGCACTTTAAGCTCGAGCCATAACTCCTGCCGCAGACTCCCCTTAGCACAAAAGAAGCTTATCCCTCCCTTTTCCCTCATCTGATAAGTCTATGGCTATTATGAAGCGAGTGGGACATCGAGGCTAACAAATGCTGCTGTTCTCCTGCGATGAATCATTTTTGCCCGTTTTATAGTCTCTCACGCAAAGGAAGATAGCGGGCGGCTAAATCCACAAGATGTGCTCCCTCGATACGCACGAGGATTTGTGTTTCCTCTTTTGTATAGGGAGGTTTTTCGACTTTTTTTTCTCCTCTTATTTTTCTCCCATATTTTCACGGCTCGTGGAGAAAAAAGAAACATTTCAGGAGGAATTAGTTTCTCACACCAATCGTTAAATATTCATACGAAGTGTTTCAACGCGTTCAAGTCCTAGAATTAATGGGTTGTTGAAGGCAAATGAAAGTGTCCCGTCGTGAATTCCTAACGATTATATGAAGAGATCCGAAGTAACGATGGTTACTCAACAAGGAGCAGGCAGCATAATAACACCTCAGGATTTATATTTTACACTCAGTTAATGAATTTTCACAAGATTTAATACGATATTCTGCCAAGTAGGTTTCAAACGTGACCATTACGACCCAATTAGCATGACACGTGGCTCAAAGGACATACAAAAACTGTGTTTTTGATTCTCTGTTGGCCGATAGGTATAAGATACATTCAATGTATTCCAGCATTCTCATTTGAATATCTACTCCTGTGATCAGTTCTATCCATTAGTTATCTCTAGTTAGGGAACTCTACTGAGTTAAGGATTCTCGAGGGCTGCCAAAAAGCGGTTCGACGGTCACATTCCCGTTGGACCCGTACATGTACATTTACATGTAATCGAAGGTAGAATAACGTAAACCATCAACAAATTAGAGTGATTACGTAAACAATTCACAGTAGAGTCGCTACTGCAAATGTACCGTAACAATTACGAGTGCCGTCGTTTGTCGTAGCAGAAGAAATCTTCACCGTGGGAACAGCTACTTGAGGTTTTTCAACTTTCACAACGCTTCAACACGCTTAAATCCTTTATTTTTGTAATCGTTGGGCTCCAAGTTTTCATCTACTAACGAGTTGTATCCGTAACTGTAAAACCTAATGGCCTGACTGAATTCACTTCTTGCACTTCTCCGCGCCATTCTACATTTTGATAATGCTGCACGGCTAATAACCATCCGCAACGCCGTCAACAATCAGCAACCATCATCAACATAATTCTCTTCTACTTTTGGAAATTCGAATGATATTTTCCAGATTCCATAAGAACCATCAGCAATCATCAGGTTGTAATTCAGTTTGTATTCTATTCGATCGTCTTGAAACTATCTTATTTTTGGAGATTTTCACAAAATAGCTCAAACTAGCAAGGTTTTGAAGGATGTTTTCCACATTCCAGCAATATTTTTAATCACCCACTCCCTAGATGTTTTCAGAAAAATTTATGATTTTTGCAGAGTAAATACCTAGTTTAAAACAGTAGGTATATTCCGTAAAACGGGGTCAACATTTTAAGAATTGAATGAGGTTAGAGGAGACAAAAAGAGTATTCAATGATTATTCAAGATCATTCCCTTTACATTTTGGTCCTTATAAATATTTTCTAAATTGTTCAGGAGAGGAGGGAAAACTATTATTTCGTACAATATTATTATTATTAGGTAAGTGAGTAACATTAGCACCTCGAGTTATTGTTCGTTTTCCCGTTTTGGTACAATTGAAGTTACAATTCTTCGTCGTCGTCTGGTGGTTGGGCTCCAGTGCTGTGTCGTCCTCAATTAACAGGTTAGTTGTTTTACCATTAATTGTGCCCCAAGTACGAATTTCCCTGAGCAATAGGTCAGTTATAATCTGGCATTTTATCTCTATCCCTCCAAGAATTGGTGTGTTTCGTTGAGTTCGGCATTGGCGCTGCTTTGCTTATTACTGTGAGTTGAAGTTACACCTTAATTTTTCTCTCGACGTTGGATAGGAAGAGGTACGACATGACTCCCATCAACTTCTACCAAAGTATTTATACGTTTATTTTATTCTCTACACAAATCAGTGAGTCGTAGACCCACTTTTTTTCTCTATCCTGACATACACTCACTTAATCCCAAAAATATGGTGAACATCTATAATTTCGATCAAGGTTGTCTTTTTCTTTTGAGGTCGTCATATCGAAGATACTTACAGTCAACGCCCATTTGATGTGATTACCTTAGGGCCTGCAGGACCAAGGTTGGAAGGTTTTTGAAGGATATGTCAGCCTGCGATTGACTTGAAGTTTCTAAATGATGTGTGGGGGAGGGGGGGGGGGGTCGTCCGCCACTTTAGAAGCGCCAAGGCATCCAGAAGAAGAAGAAGGTTACGAGAAATTCATTGAAAAATCGAAATTTGAGATCCTGCTCGCTCATTCAAGTCAATAACAGCCTGAGATATCTTTCAAAAACTTTCCAACCTAGGTCCCGCAGGCTTTTTTCTTCCAAGGCCCCTAGTTAGGTGTTCGATAAGACAATTTTATTTCAATAAAATTTCAATAAAAACTGTTTTTGACGAAATTGGTGGTTCGTACTTATTCAACCCCAGCACTTTCGTAGGTACCTGACGTTTTTGTGGTGCGTAGTTTGGTACCTATTGTAACTCCTCGTCCAATTGATAGAAATTCCTTTCATCGTATATGACCACAACGTTTGTTGAATCAGGTGTGATTTCTATGTTACATAATTAGCACCTGTCACCCTTCAACGCCATCCGTTGCCCAATCGTCTACCTGATAGTCCCTGGGAACCCTTGGATTTCGATTTCGAACTCGACACGACCGGAGGCGAAGGCAAAGGAGGTAAACAGAGAAGGTGACCAGACGTGTCGTTAACAAAAAATCGTTTCGTGAAGGACTTGTAGGTTCAGTAGGGCTTGTTTGGTGTCCCAAGACCGTGAACAGTGACTAAACGACGAGGAATGTCGAGTCGCACTACAGTTCTCACCCTCCACCTTCCATAATTCACTTTTACTCTTCGGATTTTGTTGTGGACTGAACGAGTCTTGGAATGAGAAATGGCTCACAATCAATTTCAATAAGCAATCAAGTGTGCAAATGTATTATTGGAGAAAACGTGAACCCCCAAAGCGACAGCTTAGGGTCTGATACTCCGAAGTGGACTGTAATATCTGCCAGAAGGCGATAATCGATTCATTGAAGTCGTTATATTTCAAGCATTGAAGGATACCAAAGGATACAAAAGCTCAGCACTAATTTTAGACTATTTAGACGCACTCTTCCATCAACGCCTACTGCCAGGAAACGTGCACATATATCATTGAACCCCTTTTTTGCTCGCCGCACGCGATCATTTACAAATAAACCAAAATACGTCATGTGAAATGAAGTCTCTTCAACCGCCTGGCAGCACAGAAAAGCCAACTTGATACAAAGGCCAGCTTTCCCACCTCGTACAGCTAATTCAGAAGCGTCCTGCGAATGTGATGAATGGGGCTCCCGATTCGGCGACAAAACCTAATCCGAGCGACGAGCCCCTTTTCGCGCTTTCAAAAGGCGTCAAGGGACTTTCTTCAGAAAAGCGCCGGAAAAGGGGGCTTATTATAAACGGCGGCTTTTCCTCCAGATGACAAGGGATAGTTGTTGGCGGGAAAAGGATGAGACGAGAGGGAGACTCGGAAACGCTTTTCCTCATCAAGAGGCACCTAAAAAGGCAGAAAGGAAAATTACCCCCACTGACTGGTTAAACATTCAAAAGCCGGGGCCCCAGAGGTTGGTCGGAACGGGAGCAGCGGAGTGCGGAATGGGCGCTTTCAGAAGGTTCTTTCCCTGTCGTTGGAGCTCAAGGTTTCTTGTGAAGTTGGCAGGGTGCTATTCAACCGGCACACGGAATTACAACTGAAACTCGTGTAAATTCATTTCAACGTGATAACTTAGTGTCGAGTTACTAGTGTACCGTTTGGATGTGCTGAACCTGAGTTGGATTTCACACTCAATACCAAACTCCACAGTCATGCAGCGTGACTGTAAGAGCGAATTATCGAAGAAATGGCTGGTTTTATGTCAAATATTTTTATTTTACTAATTTCACAACAAATTTCGTCTCCTTTTTTGCCGAGTGTGAAAACACCTTTATAGATTTTTCAACGATGAACACGATGGTGAAGTAATAATTGCGATATCTCATTCCGTTGACAGATTAGAGCAGATGAACCGTTTAGAACATCTCAAGTAACGACCACGTTTCTTCATGATCAAAGTGCTTTAGTTTGAGAACAGAATCAGATATCGCAATTCTGACTTCACCATCGTGTTCAACGTAAAGAAAATCTTAAAATAAAGTGTCACTTCTTAGACTGTTTCATTTTTGGAATTTATGGTTAATATCTCCCCTCAAAACTCCCCTAAACCCCTAGAGAGGCCCGATTCTACCCATCTACGAGGTTAGCCTTTCGTTTGCCAAGATAGATTTTCTGTGCAAATTTGAACTCTTTATCTCAATTCTATCGAGAGTTATCGTCTGGAATGACACATACCGAGAACAATAGCTTCATTTTCGTTTAAAGTTCGCTAAAACGCAACAAATTCATCCACAACTGTTCATTACTTTCTGAGCAGTTCACAGTCTGTACTGGCAATAATTGAGCCATATAATTTTATTTAGCCTCACTTAATATTTGGTTAGATTTATGATTCAGATTGAGTGGAATCCAATAATCGAAATTAAAAAATGTCACGTGTAAGAATCGGTGAAAGATAGTGGTTAACATTTTCAAAATGATCCTCAAACAGAAACAGAACTCGCGGTAGAGTTAACAACACAAGTTCAACCGATCAGCCGTACGATCAGTCGTTCATTCAAAATGAGGGCTCGAGGTTGAACCAAAAATATAAGTTTTTAGGCCAATTTTCATCCTTGGGAACACAACGTCATGGTTTTCTCATACCGACTGTCTTGTCCTGGGATACTTTTCGAATAAGTTATGAGAATAGATAAGTTCTATAAATGCAAATAATTTATAATTTCATAGTGATTATATAGTTATTTTATTCATTACGAGATAATCACTGAGCTAGTTATCCAACACAATGTGATCACCTTATATATTTTACTTTACTAATATTTTACCTCATTACTGCAGTTTCGTAGTTTTGGGACTTAACTAGGAAATTATGTGCAGACTAGTGAAGTAGACAGAAAGGCAACTGATAAAGAAATTAATGAAACGTTGTGGAAAATGTAGGTACAGCGTTTCCATTAAGACATATCGACTCAGAATCTGGGCCAAAGGCGGGCAAAATCCTTCATCTCGTATTTTTCACAGAAATCATCATCAATAACTCGGATGAATTTGTGTAGTCTTCAGTAGGGTTGCCGCATAACGAGAGTCTCACGGCAACATCCCACATCGTCACTTTTGGCCAAAATGAGTTATGCATACCATTCGAAGCGTCTTCCCCCGGCGGATCCGTACCCATGTAAGGGAACACTAAATCTAACTATTTATTTTACTGAATTTCTCAGTAAACATAGTCATTGGCAGATGGTTTTTTGGCTCTGCTGAAAAGTCGTCCAAATGACGATGTGGGAAGTTGCCGTGAGACCCTCGGTATACGAGAAATTTCCGTCGAACGTTTGAAGGAGAATAATGCAAAGGTTGATCATAATAATATTATGATGTTTGGGTGCGGCTCGATGAGGTGTTCGTATTGTTCGGTATTTTCTCCATTTCGTTTCCATTCCGTGGCGAGGGAAGTAGGACGTTCTTCGAGTTCGAATGTTCGGCAGTTAACAAATAATTTCGAACGATACGGAAAAAGATTAGCGGACCGAAGCGGGAGAAAGGAACAGCATCTCTGTTCATCGGCGGGGAAGTACAGTATTGGGAGGTGGATAACAGCTATTTTAACTGCCGAGCCTATTATTGATGAGTTAGAAGCCCATTAGGGAGCTGCCGCGTAGCTACTATAAGCATTGAGTTTAGCGATGGTAGGTAACGGCGTAACGGTAGTCGTCTTCGGCAGGTCTTCTCCCGATCCCGGTCAATGGGTTCGGGGGTGATGATGGGTTGCGGAAGGACGAGGACGAGGACTTTCCTTTCATGGGTGCGCTCTATTGGCACATTTTCATCATAAAAGGTTTTGCAGATTACTATTATCCGAAATAATATGGTGGGAAATTTGACTGAGCATCTGCAGAAATATATCGACATTATTCGGCAGGGGCGAAACGACAATAAATGCGGATAAAATAGAGAGCAAAACGTTGAATAAACTCGAAAAAATTTGATTTCGGATCGAATCGAGATCGTCATTTTGGATGAAACGGGCCTTTGAGAAGACCATTGTTTCGCTTCTTTGGTTTTCCAAAAATGAGATAAATTCGTAATTTGGAGTTTATTGGAGTTTATTCAGTTATTGTTCATACGGACGTTGTAGATGGCGCATTCTTGTGTTGTTCTTCGGTTACGTTATCATCCCTCTTCAATCACTTCGGTCTTTTTTTGTGCTCTACGGAATATTGTCGCTCTGTGTGGATACCCACCGATGTTTTTAAAAACATTCCGGTCGACACACCGCTTGTGGGACATTGTCGAGTGAAAAACCGGAGACGATGCCAGAAGACCTCAGTATCCAATTAACTCCGAAGGATCAATGACGGTGCTGAAACCGATACCCGTGATGTCGAGCAGATAAGAAGGCGGTGGACGGGCGAGGCGAGTCCGGTCAACTCCGAGTCCACCTTTTTCCATCGTCAAATCGAAATCTGTAGGCAAATGAAATGGCTTCATGACTCCCGACCGGGAAATTGTATTTCTGGTAGACCGAGATTGATATCGATCAAAATCAATGACTTTGGATCCAAATGAATCCTCCTCTATCGATGACTCGTAATGGCAACTTGATACGCCAGTATTCTATACACAGCTGTTCCAACTCAAATTCACTCTGACGAAAGTTTGAAGGAGAATAATGCGAACATTGATCATAATGATATTATGATACATAACATATCATATTATGATACATTGCATTTTTGGAACCGTTCACGATAGAGATAGAATTAATGTGCCGTTATCATAATCAATCAGTGTCAATGACTTGAACTATTGACGTCGGGATCAACCCACTAAAATCTAAGGTAGGTACGGGAGAATGAGAACTCAATGAGAAACCAAAATGAGAATGCAAAAACACGTTTACTGAACGTCCAGAAACGCGTTTTTCAGGAATTTACATCGGCTCTTTTTGACCGATCAACTTGAAATTGGGTGTGTATCTGTTTGGCGTCAATAATAGAAAGCCCTTGAAGTTTCAAGTTGTTAGGTCTGAAGGGAGCCGAGTTATATAACTTCAAACACCTGGTTTTTCGCCCTTACCTCTCCAATCGTTCTTATTCAGACAGGCAAGGATGCAGTCTCTTCACCTTCACCGGTTGACTAGGAATGTTGCACAGAGCTTCATTTCAGCTTCAAACAGAGCCTGTTAAAAGATTTAACCCACTATCTCAACCCAAAAAAAATTCAGAAAGAAGAAAACAGAAATTTTAGGCTAATATTGCCCACTTAGACGAGTCTACAGCCTGGGTAACAGGACCAATCGACTTGGATATTTGATGAGACCTTCTTTATAACATGACCCAGTGTCATTTGAAAGATTTAACCCATTATCTCAACCCAAGAAAATTTTAGGAACAAAAAATTGAAATTTTGTGCTAGATTTGGTGGATTTTGCCCATTTTGACGAGTCCATAGCCGATCAACTTGAAATTTGGTATGGATCTTCTTGGTGTGGCCAACAGAAAGAAGCCCTGAAAGCTTAAGTCGGTAGGTCTAAGGGGAGCCTAGTTATATGTATAACTTCAAAAACCAATCATAATGTTTTTGTTCTTGTTTAGTTAGCAGTAAATTTTTGGATGATGAGCTAGAGAGCTTCAATTTTAAACATGGGTCGAGGATGGATGACAACGAAATATTCACTCAGTTCCTTGTCAATTCATAATCCATAATAATAATAATTAGTATATTATTTACTTGTCTAGACTTAAGAGTGGTCTGTACAGAGAAGATAATAAACCGTTGTATCAAGAATTTACAGAGTTTTTATACTCGTACCTATTCGATTTTCTGACTCTTGAAATGTAAACCTTCAAATTTTGATCCCGATTGTTTATTATTGAAGATAATAAACCAAAATCACTTTTGTTTGCCCCCCTGCCGGCAAATACATGGCACGTTGCCGCTATTTGTTCACAGTAACTAAATTCTACATACGCAGGTAATATCCTGTAAATTTAACAAAATAGTGGGAAAAGTAGATTCTGATCGACTCTTCTGTTGTTATGGTTTTAGCTATAATAAATGATATTAAATACCTATATCCTCAACATAATGATGACTTCCTTGAAAATCGTTTAATATAATGTGCATTTTCATTATTCTTTTTCTCTTCTTCAGTAGGTACCTACCTAATCGAATAAATATTTTGAAAGAATCGATTCTTTTCACCTTCGACGTTCGTCATGTGACGGTTGGATACCAGAACCAAAATAATGCGTTCGGGACCGTGTACAGGAGAGTTATCTGAGCTTCGAGGGGCAGTGACGTTGAAATCATCGATTCATCAATCAACGACTTGTCATAGCAGCTGCATCATTCTCTCACGCGGGCATCGTCCACAGCCGAAGTTCACACAACTAATTAACGCGGGATTAGTATGCAAAAAAAAATCGTTGACAACTCGTCAGAAAAGATACTCAGCGCTATCGCTCATCATTCATCATTTTCGACTTTCGTTATCTCCGCGAACGAGCGATATTTCTTCGAGGGGAAGAGGCGCGGTCAGCGCGGCACGACGTTTTCTTGACGAGTGCATATAGAAACGGGCGTGTTATCTCGGGCGGATTTCCTTGTAAAGGACGGTTCGGCGTTGGTTCACCGTTTTGTCAAGTGAAATTCGTTGGTTCCCCGACAGGTCGTCATCTGTACGAAAATTATTGCCGACGCAGACGAGGGCAAAGCCTCACTTGGCGTGATGGATTGTGAAGATGCATATTATGCTATTGTTGGTGGAAGACGCCCACTGGATGCTGATAAAATTTGTAAATGGTTACTAAGAACTAGAGACAGAGAATAGATCATTTACAACCACTTTGTTAATCTATAACTAAAGACCGGATTTCTATGCAATTGACATCCATTTCGCTTCATGTGAGGCGAGCACAAATTCTTCCTTTATCTGCAGATGCTCTGGTTTGAAGTTCATTCTGCATATTTACTGTTGCAGCATATTCTTGCATATTCGGGGAAAAAATCGTAATGCTGCATATTTTATAAATAATCAATAACAAAAATAAAATAAAGTATCACGAATTTGGTCTGAAAGCCTGCGGTTTCAGGTATTTTTCAAAGTAAAAACTTGGTTTATATTTTACTCATGTTACAATCTTCTGCATAAACACATTTTTAGTAGTTTTCGGCATGCGTTGATTAAAGCTTCATTGGTGTTATTAATTTTGTTCTTGTGTGCTGTCATGTGTTTCTTCTCCTTTTGTTTTTGTTATAATTATTGGGCCACTCGCCTTTTGAGTGTTGAGTGCCTTTTAACAAAATTTTAACCCCACAAAATAGTATATTATTATATTATATATTATTAAATGAATTAGTATAATATATTGTTAGATACGTGGTGATGTTAGTAAATAATTAGTCCATAATTACTACGTTACTAGTCATGTCTAATAACAGCATCGTTACAAATAATATCGTTCATCGTCCATTGAGTAAATAGAAGTCAGTGCCGAGTAAATTGATACAGATGAGCGGGTGTGGCGGATTTCACACCCTTCCAACACCTGTTCCAACGAATACGCGAGCGCTTGAGTGCGTTGTAATCGAAAGTGACGGAAAAAACGCGGTATCCGGAGCGATAGCGGGTTAAGAAAAAAAAAGTAAAAATGTACATGTCGAAAATACGGTCAGTTTCGATCTTGTCACCCACGGGCGCGTTCGCGTCGAATTTGGCTGTCGGCGTTATTCGGGGTGAGACCGCTCGATTATTTACGCCTTCGAACGACAAAAGATAAATATTTTGGGTGGAAAAGAAAACAATGTTCGATGAACGGGGACCGGGTTGGATTAGTCGTTATCTGCTTGACGATATCTTGAAAGCTGTTTGGGACGGCGTGTTACGAAATGGTGAGAGATATTTCCATACATCGTCTCTGTGAGATCTGAAAAAATGATTAACCTCGACAAATGTCAAGTGAAAAACTGGAAGGGTACAGTGAGAGGTTGTACCACTACTATCGACATTTCGAGTGTGGTTTCTCTCACGTCGATTAATCTCATTTATTAGGTAGTACTTTGTTTCGAAAGTCAATCGTATTCCAATTCGATCAAGATGGAAACCTCGACCTTGGCAGAGGTGTCTTGGCCCCAGGAAGCCGTTTGGCTGACGTATTCTTTGATTCATTCTGATACAAATCATTCTATAGCGATAAATCAAGACTACTTATACGTATTAGATATTTCTTTAGAATAATTCTTCACGCATTGGCAGTAGAGCGCCATAACAACTTCACGTGTACTCAGCTCATACGAGGGATGAGAAAAAGGTCAGTATCCATATTTTCTAGATACTTCTCGTACTTCCCTCATGAGCACTCTAAGTTATGTACAGTGGGATATTGATCAATATCCCACTGTACACTCGAGTGGTTTATGCCTTTATTAATGAAGTACTTACCGCAGAACCATAACAAGAGATCCTAACCATTAATTTATTACGTCATACATCGAGTGCATCGTAGAATTCAACTTCTTCCCGTTAAACCCGCCATTTCAAGGTGCCCATTCCATCATTGGGAAACTTCATTCTCTGAGGAGCGGCTTCGGGAAAAAATTTTTGCACTGTTTTTGTCCCGTCAGACTTCGAATAGTTCGGAGAGAGGAGTCGTAATGAAATCGTTGACTATTGTTTACGACGCTCAAATAACAAGGTACTCGAAGGACATGAGCCGCGAGGCCGCGGTATGAAAATATTCTTAATAACAGGGCACGCGGTGGTCGAAGGCGGTAGCCGATGTTTAGGGCCGCTCGGGAAGGGCGGAGTCGAAAAAAAGGAATTCCAGACCTTTTGAAGAAACGTTCCAACTCGGTTTAAACGATTAATGGAAGATTTCACAGTGCAGTGGGTGCAGTACTTGTAGAAATTCAAATGTGACAAGTCTGGATGTTCGGAGTTTCTTAGGGCGTCCCTTGGTAGTTCTTCGAATCGTAAGGGCATCATCATCGGGCCGTGGAGAGAATTCAACAGCAGTAGATGATGATGTCTTCGCATCGAAAGCAATCGAGTTCAGTACGTATACCCGACGGTTTCCTTCAGAAATACGTCAATTTTACGTTTATGAGAAATCATGATAACTGACTAAATTGCAACTGAATACAAGCTAAATAAGCATTCTGGAGTTTCGTCATTATTGCACTAGATATTCAGTGGAATTGAGTATTCTGCTATGAAGAAAAAAACAAATTACAATTGAATTACAAAACAAATTACAAAAAGGTGAAAGAACCCTTAGAGCCTGATCTCACGTAGCGTCTGAGCGAAATGTAGAAACTATAACCAATTTTTAAACATAACATGTGTTATATTGGTTATATTATAAACAATAGAACACAAATTACGACTAGGAAATACCTTTATTTAAACAACATGGCTCTCAAAAATGAGAAAAGACAGACTTGATTAGTACCTACTGGTAACTTTATACTGGTATGATAATTTCCTATTAATATGGCTTTCTTCGAGTAGCATAATCAACTTTTTGATTTTTTTTTTCATTTAAACAACAGAAAATTGTTGAAAATCATTATTAAGAAAAGGAGACACAAAAGGTAACTAGGAACATACAAGACAAATAATCGCAAAAACGTTTTCGTCACCAGCTACATGGTCTAGGAAAGTTATTTTCAACTACCCAATGAAAATTAAAATCAAGAGATGAGTAGTCACGTTTTGGGCTGAATCCAGAATCATTTTATATCCCATTTTATATCATTTTACTTAGGAGAAGTAATGCGACGTTTCGCTCTCTTTGGCTCATTATCAAAAATTATGAGAACTAAATATAATAATAAAAGCTCGTGAAATGTAATTAAATGAAAATTAATTGAGACGTTTTATGTTTACTAGACCTCGAAACGAATAAAATGGTGTTGAATGAATTAGGTTTAAATTCGAGGATTTATGTGTCATGAGTAGGTTTTGATGTTTAATCTACTGATCTTCGTGGGTTACCACGTTTGTTTTCAGCTTGTTGAGAGTATTTCGCCCTGTTAGAACTGCCGCCGCTGCTTGAGGAACCGGTCGATACGTAACAAATCGATTTCATCGGGATGATCGAGGGATGACCGCAGAGGGCAAAGACAGTTACTGATCGCATTGATTAAAATCCTGATTCCGAATGGAAGAGGCGGTTGAAATAGACGTTTCCACAGGTTGACAAGGGTGTCCAAATACCGAGCCGAAAGTGGGCCCGAGGACGCGATAATGAAGAGGAACTCCAGGGCTGGTAGAGGGCGACGTCAGGATGGTTTACTCTTTACAGAGTAAAAAGACAGCTGGGGGAGGACTGTGGAGGATGGAAAGGACGATTCGAGTACGACTTCTGGGAGATGAAGGGAGAAATGAACCCCTCGCGGGTCGGTAGCTCCAGAAGGCAAAGAGTTTAATTAAAAGGGAACAGAAAAGACGGAGGTTTAATATTGAAGCCGGAGACATTTCCGCCCCGAGGCAACGACGGGGCGAAACGGAGGCATCACCTGGTTCCATCAAATGAGTCGTTGGCAGAACTGATGGACATCTTGAAACATTCATCTTGGAGAAACGGAAACGCGGAGAAGGGGGGAAGTTGGAACAGTCGAGAGAAGAACAACTCGAGACAACATCCACTAAACTCAATCTCTAAACTAGCACACAGCGGATCAAATCCCAATAAACCTGACTACTGATTCTAACCTAAATAATGTACTTGTTCTTTTTTCAATTATTCGATTACTATTTCCTAAAACTATTAGAATCGACCAAGAAGAACACATTTCCGCACATCCTCCCACGGATTCGGTGGGTTCTTATTGAACATTTCGCGTTGATGAAAGTGCTTCATGTTTTAGAATATTCAGAAACACATGAAATCATCGTCAACTGTCAATTATTACCTGTATAGATCCAAGACATTCCAATGTCTTTTAGACAGCTTGTCGTTTAGTTCATCCCTTACGGGATCATTCAATAATCGAAGTAGGACACTAGGACCCAATGAAATTGGTTCTACTCTACGAGCCGAATCCTCGATATTAAAAAACCATTTAAGTAGTTAACGTTAGGTTTGCTTAACACTGTCTGCTTAAGCTCATAACATATTCATCTGTTTCACTTCTATGATACATAATAAACAAGAGTCTCCACTTCACACTTCATAAAAACACAGACAGAGTGGTTGACAGTCAGACATTAATTGAGATTTTTTGAAGTGCTATTTTCAACACTCAAATGCGGCTAGAAAATAGGTGTATGAGGTGTTTCAAACTCTAGACCTGATACCGAAAAATGAGTTTCAGATTTAGATTCAGCAGACTGAAAAACCTCATCTCCTTTGTATCATACCTACAACACCTTCAATTGTTGGCCGGTGTAATGCACTGGTTACAACTTGATCGAGACCATCCCCATAGCTATAATAGGAGCGAATTCAAACACCCCCACCAATTTGGACAGGCAGTTAAGTTAATAATAATAATTTTTAATTCGATACCAACAATATGTTTCGAATTCCATTATTGAAAATAATAAACCAAAAGATCTGCTAAGGTGTGGCATGAGTCTTCCTTGTTTTGCCAGAATCGTATTGGATGGTTCAAGACTCTAGATGAAACGTGACGTTGGGTTTGAAGGTAAAGAGACGAAATCAAAATAAAATAAATTTGATGGCTACCGCCGGAGGTTTTCGCGTTGAGAGGGTTTCAAGTGTAGTTCGCAACTGTAATGGAAAGTCTGGAGAACACAAAAGTGGAAATATTCATTTTCCTGGGCGGCTTCTTTTTTTGCTTCCATATGTGACACTGAACCAAAATTATGAATTCGACAACTGATCTTATATGAGATGTTTATCGAAACCAAAATCGATATTGCTCGTCGGACTGGGATTTGCTCTCTTTGATATTGGCCCGTATGTGGGTTTCCTACGGGGCATTGCGTCACCTTCGATTTTCCACTCGTTTCGTTCAATGGGATAAAGAGACTATGCGCAAGGTTACGTCTAATGGCCCGTTATCAAGAACTTTACCGACGAAGCGTGGGATCGTTTGTGGAAACACGTACCTCCTTGTCCTTATTGCGCGTGTGATAATATCTTAATCCATAGGATTTTTATGGTCGTTTATTCATATTATTCTCGCGAATGCTCATTTAGAAGGCGGTCGCGGCTCCGGGGAAAAACTGTTCCTGATGCCAAGTTAATATTTTTCACATATTACAACGCGGATATTAATGTAAATCCCATGCACCGAGCAAATCCGGTTTATCTCAACGTGAAATTATCATTTATCCGATGCAATACGAGAACTGCAACAATAAATTCCTGGTTGTTTCCTTGTAATACACTTGTACAGTACTGGAAACAAAACGGGTCATGCAAGTGGTGGGCAATAAGGGAGGCCAACATGTCACATGTCTCGGTTTATTATTCCCGATAAAGCAAAATACATTTTCAACTCCAAAAAAGTTAGACTCGAAGAATCGATCTGTAGAACATCATGCCAATTTTCATATCGAAAAACAGCTGAATTGCATTCTACCTGTCCGGTCATTAGGAACCTCCTAGAGGCAAAAATAGTGTTCGTTTATGGTTAATTAGGATGTCCCGTATTCAGTGGGATTCAATGCGGTTATTTCAAATTTTCGATGGTGAGTAGGTACTTCTTGTTATGTTATTGCCGACCATCATAATACATAAAAATAAATATAAAAGAATTGCAGCGTACAAAGTGACATGACATGGTGAAAATTCGGATTAATATAAATGGAAACTGGAGAAATGTACAGACAAAGGTTCGGAGAGCTATTCATTATAGACTCACTCTTGGATATAGATAGAGAAAACTGTACAGCAGTATAGAAGTTGAATCTTTTCAAAGTGCCTTTCAAGATGTTACATTACCGTACGTTTTTGAAGTCGGAAGGTACCTATCGAGTACAGGTAACTAACTACAAACCCATATGACATATGACATTGTGCCAATAACAAGGTAGGTAATCGATATTAATTACCACGGTGGGTTTCGTATAGTTCAGTATTTTCTCGTTCAGTATTTTCTTCGTTACTTCCGAAACTCAATTTAACCTTTTGAAATTTTAACCTTCATTGTGCCAATTAAAAAATAATAATAAGGATAATAAAATAAGGTATTTGATAGAAACTACCTTCTATTACTTCTACTTCAACGTTGTCGTTCGGTATGAGATCCCTTTTCAACGAATTTTCGGTCAAAATTTTCAATGAAACGAGACAATAAGTGTATTCCTATTATCAGGACGTCTCCCCGAGATATTCATCGAAGGGAGTTATTAGCCTTTTCTAAGAAGGGCGAAGCATAAAAATAGATAGAACTCGTCCATTGTCCATTATTAATTAGCCCGTTGAATCGCACAGTGAACTAATTGGGTTTCACAATAAAGAAACTGTCTCTCTTTGAAAAATTCAACTTTCTACTCTCATTTTCATTCCTTTGATCAAAATAATGATTAAAAAATTGGTATCATAATTCACTAATGATCAAGTCCGGTTGAAAGTTTCGTTCAGAAACTGGATCATCGTACACCGTTTGCGTTCGAGTTGGATGTCAATTACTGTAAACACGCGTCATGGGTAACAAATCAAATTCAAAAATGTTTCGAACCGTAAAGGAATGAAATCTGTTTTTAGAAAACTGTTGGAGAAAATGTGACAAAATGGATACTGTCCCATTCTCGTCTTGAAATAACGGTATGTGGTTCAAATTTGAATACACTCGGTGATTTGATTTTCGTTTCTTCTTTGTTCCAAAAACCTACTCGGAGTAACTTCGGCATAAGTGTAGAATTAAGTGTGTACCCGTCGCAGGTATTTACGAATTATCTCCTCACGTTGGGATACTGAAAATAAACGCCGGTTCTACGTTGGTTTCCGTTAACTACTATTCCTTTTTGTCCGCCTTTTAATATATTTGTTCAGTCTCTCGGGAGTCAACTCGACTCCGTTTACCGCATTTAGTTCACTCCCTCGGCTCGTATAATTCATTTGTAATTGTTTTCTTTGGTCTCTGAAAACTACACACACGCTTATTTTAATAGTGAAAACACACTAAACTCTCCGAAACGTACGTTATTATAACGAAAACCATTAATTAGAGACGACGAAAAACATTAATTATAGCCGAGCTAACGGGAGGGGGGGAGCAAATAAGCAGAATGTCCCAATTTCACATCGATGGAGATACTTCCACTTCTTGATATTTCATGTTTATTTGAGTGCTATTCAAGCTTTTCTTGTATATTTTCAGTAGCGTCTACTTGTATCCATGGGTCCTATTGTCGAATGACTCAGGTGTTTGATTGACTTGCAAATCAACAACAAGGATTGGTATAAAACATTAATCAACAAGGAAATATTGAACACGAATTCTGATTTTAAATCATAAGTTATACAGAAAACTAGAAACAGATTTGTTTGGAGGTGAAATGTGGAAACCTCGTATCTCAATTCATGGCAATTTTTTTGTCTTTCCCTCTCTGAATGAAAACCTAGTACTTTATCTACTGGAGGTTCAAATTTCGGCGGAAAATCAATTTTCTCCCCACCATAATCCTCTTTTATGGAAGATTCTGTGATTAGCTCGTAGGTATCTTAGATATGACAAGGCAGGATGTTACCACAGTTATCGAGATTATAAGAATAATTCTTATAATCTCCTATAATTCTTGAAAAATTATTTTTCAAGAGATAAGTAGTCGAAGAACCTTGAAATTTAAGCGCAGCCGGTATTTGATAAGGTTATTGATGAGGTTTGAATACTCCAACATGAATCAACGAGGAATATAAGTATTTTCTGGGATCGACTTGACCTCGTATACCACTGAGAACCTCCTATAGGTACTAACTGAGAATTGATCAGTTTTTTTGGCTCTCGTGTAAAATGGCCCAGTTTTGAGGTTCGAGTTTGAA
The DNA here is from genome assembly GCA_963920205.1 of Stenodema calcarata. Lineage (NCBI taxonomy): Eukaryota > Metazoa > Arthropoda > Insecta > Hemiptera > Miridae > Stenodema > Stenodema calcarata. The sequence goes on from OY986054.1 coordinate 21,271,731, forward strand.
AACGACTTTGGCTGGACGGGTTATTATTTTTTTCTTCGATATCTGAATGTACGTATTTTGAAACTTAAACCATCAAATTGTGAGGGAAGTTAACATTTTTTTCCTTGGTCGATTCCTACGGTTCATTACTAAAAATAATAAACCAAAATGAGTAAATTTACAGGGGACTAAAAAAAAAAAATATTATTTTCAAGAGGGGTACATCTTGATTGGCCGCCAAATAGATACAGCTATTGCCTTTTCCAAATGTAATGTAAGATTAAGTTCATGCGGAACTCGTGCTCTTGGCTGAGGTTAGCAGTTGCTACTGAATAGGAAGATTTACGTTAGGAATGCACCGTAAACATATTACTATAATATTTACTTATAAAAGCCTTCAAGTGATACCTCGTAAGTGACAAAAATGTGTTTTTGGGTTTTTTGAAACGGTTGGATTCAGGAAATATGGCCGCGTCGATCTATCAAGACCTCAACACTGTAAAAAAAAATGCCATAAGTCTTCAAAAGCTTTTGAGGCTCCACCGGTTATGTGATGATCCAACTGGTTGACTAGCTAAGTCGTAAATGCTGGGATAAAGCGAGTGTTTCTTCATAAATCAACGCGTTTTGCCTTAATCTTCGTTTTCTCGTAATATTAATAATGTGGACTGAACAATATAACTAGTCAGATTGTTAGGATTTTTTTGTATCATCAGGAAAAAAGTAGGTACTAGTAATGAGTTGAAGCTGAAACTGTATAGTCACGACGAGTCAATTTGCAGTGTTGGCACTAGGAATTAACAGTAGTCCTTCCAACATGGTAAATGAACCTTAATAGCTTACTTTTATAATAATCTTTCAATAAATCGGCTTTCAGATTGAATGAGAGCTTCAATTTTTTCGAGCCATTTCCCCGGATTTAAAATCCAATATTGGTAGGGTGCTTTTAGAGCTTTTCATTCTTTATAATGAAGGCACTGATGTTCCCTTAATGATGGTTGGTTCTGTTTCGAAATTATATGCTTCTGAAATGTGGACAACTAGTGATAAGATGAACAATTTCTGCGCTTCAATAGCACGAGCTTTAGAAGTAATAAGACGTGAGTTGAAGAAAAAATACCAATTTTCGATCAAAACGATCAAAAGCTTAAATTTCATCTGAAATACCACATCCTACTATCCTCAATTTTACACCCCGTTATCCTCAATGAGCAAACACATCCTCTCATAACCAACGATACCGGAAAATGTTCGGTATTTCATCCACAATTAAGTTTTTTGCTTCTCCTGACAAGTAAGGCTTTTAGTTTTATAGGGGGACGAAATGCTGCTCGTCTCAACTTTGAATCAACCCTTGAGGCATTTTTCAGTGAAATCGAAATATGTTAAATGCATACATATTGCGATTAACCAATGTTTGGGGACTTCGTGATCAGCGGCTGACAAGCGGTTATTCGCATTGGTAACTGATAAATAACAAATCGTGACTGCTAAAGACCACTGTCACTCTGAAGAGGTCGGTTGACGACGGTGAATTTGTCGTTATGCAACTACCAGCGGGAATGCGACCTACGGGCCCCTTTGAAACGTGCGCAGTTGACAGCATCTTTGCGTGTCTCCAGGATTGTGAATCGCGTAGTCATGACCGTTGAATTTTCGATCGTTCGAATCATGTAACGGATTGGTAGTCGAGAACCGAAGTTGCCTACCGTTTGTTCCTACGTAGATGTGGTTAGTTGTGTAACAATCATAAATCTAATGATAAACGTACAGTTGAGCAGACTAGTGGACGCCCACGGAGAGTAAATTCATATTCGGAACAAAATCCGTGAATTCGTTGGCAAGTGATGTCTGTGATTTTCGCTCATTACTCCAGTTAATTCGAACAGTGATGGTACTTTCAAATGATATTGTACACATAACAGTGAACTAGACAGAGTAGTGAGTCGTAGATTTGCAATTGTAGTTAATTCCATGTTTTTGAGAGTGAAGAAATCGGTAAAGAATTATTGCCACGGTTTCAATACCCGGCAATATGTTGAGAAAACCTGATTGAATATTTATAGTTCCAAAAGCCATATTATATTGGAATCATGTTAGAACCATTGTAACCATTGTCCGGCTCCGAAACCCGAAATTTCGTCCTGCTAAACAGGTTCTCATTTTTCCTGAAATTGTCTTTTTTTTGCGCTACATTTCCACTAGGAGACCCTTCGAATTAGCTGTTCCTATGTTGGCAGCTTGCTGATGATGCCTACTGTTACCACTGATACCTAACAATAACAGCATCTCTTTCGTTCCAGCGATAGGGTTGTTGAACTAAAAGCCGCTAAAAACCCACTACGGTCCCACAGGGGTAAATATTGTTTCTGGGTTGTTTCCAAGAGTTACTATTAAATGGAACCCATTCTTAACCACATGCACAGCTTAAACGAATTTAAAATCAGTTGGATGTTGAGTAAACTGATAAACTGAGTAAACTTAAACTGATGTTGAGTATCTCAACATGCAGATCCATCGGCCCATGGATAAAATCCATGTATTATGTCTCATTTTGTCCCTGTAAAATATGTTATTTTTGTCTCAAGTAAACCAAATAACGATAACAGCTGAACGTGGGCCTATTCTGGTTAAAGTATTAGTCCTAAGGAGGCTACATACCTAACTACAGCTTCATTGAGTGAATATCATAGAAATCAGCTGTAAGAGCCACTGAGCTGATCCGGGGCCTGGTCAGCGTCAAGTTGAAGTCCTAAGGAGGCCACATACCAAACTGCAGCTTCATTGAATGATTAGCATAGAAATTAGCTGTAAGAGCCCCCCATCTGAACCAGTAGCCTACCTACCAAAATAAATATTACAGCTTCATAGAATACGCACATTTTCTGAATAAACGCAACAAGTAACGTGTGTGGGAGGGAGTCGAAAACGTGTAAGTTGACGCCGAACTAGTCGACGCTTCAGATCGATTTCCGAAGTGAAGTAGATGAGGTTTAGCGTGAGGATCCGAGTGGAGGTAACCAACTTGCTTTTAGCACTCCCTCGTCGCACCTTTGGCTTGAAGAGCCCTCAAGGGGCTGTTGTTATATTAAACCAATTAATTCCCCACTTTCATTAGTAGGCACAAGGCAAAGGAGCGCATAGGTATCGCGTTGCGGGAGTCGAGGATAGCGCCCTTCACTTTAGGAGATCTCAATATCGAAGTGATTACAAATTGAAGAGCTCTGTCAGTTTGTTAATTACTTAGCTAACTCTCAGAGATAGAGACATGGTGAGGAGGGGGGGGGGGTCGGCCTTCTTAATACGGTCGTGAATGAAATATGAGACGCGTTTGTCGCTTTCTGATAGCGTTTAGCCATTCAAAGGAGTTCAAGCGCTGTTGAACGCCCTCGAGGTACTAAGCGGTGCAAGTCTACTGGGAACCGGGTTCCGAGATAACTCAACTCAATCAAACGTCGCACAACAACATTATAAGAATCCCAGCTGGATTAACCCTGCGTCGCACAGTGTGACGCCAGTTCGCATTTAGCTCGACATTGAATAGCTGGTCCTGGTTCCGAAATTCCTAACTTCAGGAAAATACTTGGTAACAATGGTTGAAGCCTAATTGCGCTATCAAAGAAATGCCAAAAGTAGAACTTAGAACTATGCGGGTATACGTATAACTATCTCGGGTTTCCGAAGATGCTAATTACGAATTTGAGGTCAGATTACAAAAAATTAAGATGGTGGCTACAATATGGTGCGAAAGCATTTTATGAAAAAATCATGGTTCGAATAGGCGACACAAGCCTGTTTTCAAATAAGAGGTTTTATTTCTAGACCAAAGAAATTTTGACATGGGTTCTCTGTTTAAATGCTTTTTGAGGAATAGTTAATGCGAAATAACACATTGCGGTTATCAAATACCTTCAGATACCAAATTTGCCAGAAAACGGTCAATCGTCAATAATCTCGTCCGTCATATTGGAGCCGCCATCTTAAATTTTTGGAATTTGACCTCGAAAACCTCCTAGTTATATGTTTCCATGGTTTAAAAATAGTACGATAAAAAAGGATTTGTTTAACCCGGCAGAAGCTTTTCGTGTCATCTCCTCACATTAAAATCGCCATAACGTCTGAAAGAAAATATCCAACAGTATCATTCAAAGTCTCATTTTAGAGGAAAAGAGTAGTACTAGATTATGTAATACGTAGAGAAAAAAAAAGAAACATTTCATGCAGCCTGACATTCAGAAAATTCAGACGTGGTAGGACAATAATTCAAGCTCAGAATTATTCTGAGCTTGGATTCAGATTCTACGCAGAAAATTACTTCGGAAATGACCTCCAGCTGTTTAACAACAAATCCTTGCAGATCTACGTTGTTATACCTACAGGGTGAATAATGAGAAAATTTACGCTTTCAAATAGCAGCGATTCTGACGATTGGGTGCTTTCCACCTACTAGTACTTACCACTCTCTAAATCCATGTCCTAATCAATAATTTACGTTCCTTATCAACGAGGGTTGAATAGAATTCGTTGAAATAAATTTGTAAATGCTACAGTTAATGAGACTTATTTAAGTGATTATTATTTGTGTAGGATCCTACCCAAAGATAGAGACATATACCAACCCATTTTTAGAGAGTGTTGAAATCCCTTTTTCTCGGCGAAAATAATGAACCAACAAAAAATAAATTTCACCAGCAGAATTCTTGTTCTTTCAATCGTAGAAACCCGACTTGAATAATTCACCTTAACAACCTTATCCGCCCAGTAACCTCATGACTCGCCTCCGATATCAACTTCGCCTCACTCACATTATTTGTCTCCCTTTCACTGCTCCAATCCTGTCCGTCTGGTTTGAAATTGATTTCAGACAGTCTCGCGGGGTCGAAGATCTTTACAGGCCCTCGTAAAACTGGATTGTGAACGCGGCGGCGGAACTTGCGCGATTATTTAGAGCGAGAAGTCAAATAGGAGAAAAAAAACGTATTGGTGGGCCGAGACACGTAAATAAGTCGGGTCAAATATTTCGTCGAAACTATAAACTTTCAAGTTGCAAAATGAATCAGATCGGTTGCGCGATCACTGACATCATGACGTTGCGTCACCGTCCGCCTGTTGTGAGGCAAAACCATCGAGTGGCGGAATTCACGTAGTGGAGTACGAATATAAATTCCATTTTATCTAACAGAAGATTAATAGAAGATCTTTATTGGTCAAGTAGATATTGTATATCTTCGAAAATGAAGCGAAAACGAAGCCACCGAAATTGTTCTTTGTGGGAACAACTCGCTATGATATCTGTGACAAGGCCTTTCGGGGCTTTCGGATGTTTTTCTTTTGTACCGGAACTCCGTCATTTTCCTCCGAAAGTTGGCTGCGACAATAAAGTCAAAAGTCGACGTACGAACTCCATCGCGGCTGATCGAGAGGATGGAACAAAAATGAACAAAAAACCATAATAAAAGAAGCCCAGAGAGTTGGGAACGGAGTGTAAATATTAGAAAAAGGGCGCGTAAACATGAAGCGTATTAATTCCGGAGAGTCACTGTTTGGCTAAGCGATAGCCTTTGTCACAATCAAAATTGGCTTTGTTTGTTTTGTGAAGGAAGAGTCATGGAGCAGTATTGAAAGGGGCTTGTGGGTCCTGGATAGTTCTTATGGACCGGGAAGCCCTTGGGAACGAGTTCGGGGTTTAAAGTGAATCGAGGCCCTGAAATTACTAGAACAAACATCGCTTGGAGATTGTCCTGGGTGATTTTTTTCCACCGTGGAACTGAGTGGCTTTCGGATGGTCGAATCCTTAAATTTTCAAGGTCTCTCTCCGGTAAGCACCGCATCGTAATCACTAAAGCTACCGAAGGACATCATTTAATAACGCGGTCATGTGTAGGAATATGAGCAATCAACACATAATATGTTATAGTAAACGATCAGTCAATTGTATTACGATATTGTACGATATGCGACATCATAATATTATTATAAAAATACCAGAATATCAACTAAATGTCGGTAGGATGTTACGAAACTGAAGGACATGAACTGTGATACGTACAAATAAACGTATAAATGTTTATTATGTAACATAATAAATTTATTATGTTACACCATTGCAAAGTATAAATGTTAGGATGAATGTACCTATCAAATAAATACATCATGTATAAGTCTTCAAAAATAACGTAGATTCCAGCTCGAGTCACTGAATGACCTTTGGTATTTTGAAAAAGTGAACTAAATAAATAAACATCCCGATCACAGAACGCGTGAAAAATGTATTTCAGCGTTGTTAGGTTTGCACCCCCCAAACGCGTCATCCAGTCAGCGTACTCAGAGCGTTGTACGTCATTACGCCAGACACCGTGTACAGTCTTTAACAATTGCAATTCTAGGACCCACTGACTCTGTCCATTATCATTCAAAACCTGCCGATCTAGTGATTATTCAGTTCGTATTGAACAAAACGATACACTCATTACTCACTCTTCGCCTATCATATGAATTGTGTTATCAACTAAAAGGCACAACCAGGGTTTAATTCACGCCATGAAAGTTTCATAATTGACGAATCTAACGAACAAAAGTCGATCCGCCCCAATTGCTTCGTAATTGGTTGAAAACTTTGAATAAAGTCAGTTGCAGTTGTCACTTAGCGTGAGGGGGGAACGGCTCGGGTGGTAATAATAGGGCCATATCTATGCACCAAATTAACTTTGGTTAAATTAGAGCAGGGTAAATGGGGCAGTTGAAGACTCACAATTCGAATAATTGGCGGGTTTCATGAGATGAAAACTGACGTTTGACCAGTTGGTGGGTTCTCATGGTATAACTAACTCGTTCACGATGAAAATGATAATAATTAGCAGCTTGGTTGTTAGACTCACGCGTTCATTATAGAAATCTAGTTGCCGTTTTCTTTATGGGTAACCGTTCCTATTCACACTCAATTTTTTATGTGTATATTATGTATATCATGTGATGTACGAGTATGTGTACATAGCACATAGCACAAAATGAAGTTTAGGTATTAGTTAATGTGAATAATCCCTGAAAGTACGATAAAAAGGACAGTACGGCGAGTCGAGGCTCCAAAAAGGCTCGAATAGGGCTGAAATTGTGGTATGTTGTGGAATAGGCTTTTTCTAACACCTCCCAAAATTTTAGCCCGATTCGAGCTCTTTTAGGGCCTCGAGTCGCCATACTGTCATTTTCCCCTACTCCTGAGTGGTGACAATGATTACATTGGTAATAAACACTTAGATTGCAGTTTAATCACGGAGTTATTAAATCATTAAATTTACAATGAATGAAACGGCTCAACTAATCTGAGGAATACCAGGAAAAGCTTTTTTAATTTCCATTATTAGTGATCAGGAAGATCCAGATTCTTCTGATTATCTTCAGATCAACGATATTTTTTGTTCAATCCTGGAGAATTTTAATAACCAAACATGCGCAGTTGGGTTTCGACGGATTGTTTTAATTTTATCTCCTACCCCTCATTACTTGTAGGACGAAGAGAGGTAAATGTGTAGGCTTTAAGAGAAAAAAACGGAAATTTGATACCAGCTGCTTCTACCGTGGTGGTAGAGATTTGAAATTTCAGGACCGGCTTTTCATGACCATCTTTTAATGTGTATCTCTCTATATTCCATGCCCTACCGGATGAAGTGGATGATGAATGCGCGGAGAAAATTTACCTAAATAGGACACTTGGTTTGGTGCTCTTTGCTAGTAAAGGGACAGTTAAACACCACATTGGAATAATAATTGGATTCGAAGGGTTAACTGTTGAGTTTGTTGGAAAAAGTGGTGAGGGCACTTTTGCGCACCCTTTCTGTGATGATATCAGCTAAACAGATCCCGAAGACATAATCAGATAACTTGCTCTGCCGTCTGAAGGGGGAAGAGGTGTCTTGATCTACTCAGTCAAATTTTCTTCGAACAATATTGGATAAACCCAGGATTTTGGAATTTATCTTGTAATTGTGAATTTTTTCAAATACTTTTACAATTTTTGGTTTGCATAAATAGTTTGTTTTTTGCCTTAGCCAGCTATGAGCTTAGCCTTAGTCCAGCTATGAGTAGAAAGGGTGACTTAAAAAAGTTTTAGCTGCAAAACAAATTTCAAATCCCTACCACCACGGGAATTGGCGTCTGGTGAGAGGATGGCGCCATCGTAACGGACTCTCGGTTTCAGCCAGTTATGTGAAGCCTAAAACATGTTTCACGTTAAAAACGTTTCCCATGTTCTTGGTGTGATTGGTATTCTACAGAATTAGCCTTAAATGATGGAAACAAAAAACTAAAACTCTGAGTTATTATAGCACCAGTGGAAGCCGTCAAAGTTGAACTGTATGGAAATCGGTACCTACACATTTACCCCACTCCATCCTACATGAAAACGGAATCTTTCTTATACCTAGTATTTTTCCGTACACATTGTGTAATCCGAACAAGCCCCTGCAGCGATTAGGTTACTGAGATCATGTAATGTGAAAGTGGATATCAAGTAAGTCTGGAATTATGATTGTGGGCTATCAAATAGTTGTTAACGAATTTGATTTTCGGGCCACCTACAGCCTGTTGTTGTTTTTTGAAAATAATAAAATAAAAATGCCCACAACCATGTGGCTGAACATGAATATGATAAAATTATTCATCACAGCTGCTATGCAGCAGAATACTGGTCCGCTGTTAATGTTGTGAATGAGTTTGAATGCAGAAAATATAGTGACACCATCGCGGGTGATGGATGATTTCCATGACTCGACTTGTTCAACTCTTAACAAGTCGAGGAGCTAAACTTCTTTCCACATTTGTAGGGCCACATGGTAAGAACAGCGTTTTAAGCTGTATCATGATACACGGAGCGAACATACCATCCTAAGCACATTAGTCACCCTTTTTATGGTGTCAGAAGTAGGATGGTCAGCCCGCCCGATACCCTACAAGCTTTCAGACCTCTTTTTCCGCTAGGAACATGCACGCCCCTTCTCCCGCCGCCCTGACGTTATTTTTCTAATAATATAACTCCGGCCCGGCCGCGTGTGGGAGGATATAATATGTTATGCTTCGGATGGTCCCAAGCACGTTTTGCATGTAGGAACCAGTTCGTATAAAACAAAGTAGTCCGAACGGTAGCTTGTCCTCGGAAGCCGTGTACGTCCGATGTGCTCTCGGTGCGGTCAAAGCAGTCGCAGGAGTCGGTTGAACCAGGTTGGTGGGCTTCCGTTAGAGAGGGATATGACACGTCAAGGTACTTACACCAAGCAGTAACTCATTCTGTTCGCTTCTTTATAATTACAACCGCCCGACCGCAACTTCTTGAATCATCCACTAGAGTTCATTGATTCAACTCACCACGTGTAATATTCAGTTTAAATGTTACAGAGACGAGAACTGGTTACAAGTATTGCCCACACTGCGGTCTTTATTCATATGTTCCAATATTATCGTTCATGTACTTCTGATTCTCGTAATTCATAAATGATTAGTTTAACGACTTGAAAAAGTTCAATTCATCTCAACGGATTCGAAAACATTGCTGCAATTGTAAAAAAAAAAAAAAAAAACCGTTTTGGTGCGCGTCTGACTGTGATAATCGAGCACACTTCAGACCACACGCACACCTTGGCCGATTAACCGAGCGTTTCAATACAAAGACGTGTATTTCCCGCATGTAGAATGTGTGTTCGATTGAGGAACTAATCTGATCCCAAATTCATCAAAGCTTGAGCTTTAAGATCCGAATGCAGTTTCAAGCGAATATTTATAATAGTAGAGCTAATATTATAAATATTCGCTTGAAACTGCATTCGGAATGCTCTATCTACAGAGGATCAGCTTGAAATAGCCGGTTGTAGCGCTCAAGTACCTAGGTAACGGGTCAAGCCAAATGTTAGTTACAAAGACTAACATGAAGAAACATGAAATAATAATAATTAGGTCAATAAAATAGGAAAATTTCCTAAAATAATATTCAATATGAATATTTAATAGGTATTTATTATTTAATACCTATTTAATATTTAAATAATGAATATCAATGTTCATCTGTTTTGTGTCATTCATAGTGTTATTCCTAGTTTGAATTACTTACATTCTTTGGTTCACTGGTTATACATTTGTAGTTATTATACAAATTACAGCTTTATAGTGTGAATAGCATAGAAATTAGCTTTAGGAGCCACTCGGCTGATTCGGGGCTTGGGCAGCGTCAAGTTAAAGTCCTAAGAAGTGGTCCCAACGAGTGGTGAACGATTTTTTCACATTCAAAAATGGCGAAGATAAATTTCCGAAGCAACGGTTTGGTTTTAAGCGGAAATCATTATAAAATCGGAAGTAGATTAGTGTGGAGGCTAGAACATGTTCCATGCTGAAATACACTTCACTAAAGTTACTATTTAGTGACGTAGTTTAGGGTTGGGTTGGGTTTATCTGCCCTTTATGCCCAACAAGAACAGTAACATTAGTGAAACCTTTCTGTGAAATAGCCAACCAATAACAGTACGTTAATGCTACCCTCTCAGCCTTAAACATTCTGTTGCGGACAAACTGTTGAAATAGCAACTCTACTTCTACTTTCTACTTAATGAGTACAACTGTATTTCTGAATCAGTTAACCACAAACATATGAATTAGAGTAGATGAATATAACAAGTACCTACTGGAGAATTTGGTGCCCTACAAGAAATTCATTTAAAATCACTTTGATGAGACTGAATATTATTTTTCCACTGAGAATCACAACGAAGTTACTCTCATTAGCCGATATCGAAGGTAATCAATTTGGAGGGGAGGCCTGCGGTGCTTTCTCGTTATTTTCTCATGCAAATCTTCTATCTCTGTTTGATTTGTGTTTAGTGTCGCTGCAGGTGATAATTTTTCCAATGACCCAATGAGAAACCACTTAATCGCTCGTGCTGACGGCAGTATCACCTGATTACCTATTACCGACCCAGATTACCTATTCACCTTCACATTTCCTGCGCGTGTTTTAATGAACGCCTCATTCTATCTGGTGGAATACGGTTGGTCGGCTGACATACGCGTAGGACGTTCAGTTTCATTCGCCTGCTCATTGCATCATAATGCGAGATCAAGTTCCCCAATCCCCCGATTGATTGACTGGCTCATTAAGTTCAAAATAAATAATAAATATAGAGGAACGGCATCGGGCCAGCCATTGGAAAATTACGCAATTTAGTTTGCTGTCCACAATTTTACAACAATTTATGGGCAGCAGACACGTTCAAATTACGTTAGTGAGGTTCTGGCCTATAAAATGTTATCCAACCAAAGCTTTGACAAAACACCTCTAATAAAGGATGAAGCAAATTCAAAAATCGTATGAATTTGATGATTCATATTTGTGTATTTGAAGAAACCCGAAGTTTAAAGTAGAAAATGGTCAATCAATGAAAATTCATTTTGATGACTTTTCGACGTTTTCGATCTTGTACGCATTATTCATACAATTTGTACAATTTCAACCAATTTTGGTTCAGAGACCAGCCTTTCGTTCACAATGAGGGCTCAAAGGTGGAGCTGAGGAATAATCGACAACATGAATGTGAATCGAAAGGTGGAACTTCAGGCAAAATCTTCTTCCCGAAACAGCCGATCCAAACTTCACGTGGATATCGAGTTTCTCGTTCATGACTAGAGAAGAAAATTTCTTCTTAACAAATTCTAGGGTTTTTACTTGTACTTATCTACTATCAAATATTAGAAACTACATTTAAGGAATTTTTAATATTTGATAGTAGATAAGTACAAGTAAAAACCCTAGAATTTGTTAAGTAATACAAACTAATTCTAAATAATTCCTCATATATATATATATTTCATTAAATAAATTGTAGATTATTGCTGAGCTAGTTAGCAACTCCCCAGCCCACTCATTCACTCTTCTACTTGGATATGACATCTGGTCCCCTTTTCGAATAATATTTCCGGATTCTGGACAGATGGGCGATGTAGAAAGAGAATGATAAACCGTCGTGGAGGAATTCGCAGCGTCTATCATTAGAATTATCGTACAACGAAATGAAAAACTTGTTCTATAACAAATCGTGGACGATCACCGCGGAAGAATCTCTTGAAGTGACCGCGTTCCGGGTTCGGATTTATGAACCCCAGAAGCTTCTTACCTACCGATCGCCCTCCGGAGTTGAACTTCGTAGAAGCGAGTCCTAATAGCTGCTGACTCAACAGGAAATACTTTACGCATCATGGGATAATGAATGGGACATTTCCAAAAAATCCTTTTCAAGCCTTTTGCTTTCCCAGGTTATTCATTTTACCGCGGAGGGGCCTTAGGACTGCTCGAGGGGCATTTTGGGGGACTCGTTTCTTGTATTTTTTCTTCAGCGAGATGAGGAGTTTTTGACCTAATAACACGTTTCACTCTGAGGAATAAGGTACGGGCGTAACCTCCAGTGACGTTTCCAGTGATGGATAAGGGTTCACGAGTGCATTATGAACTATAATGAAAACATACTTCCTCCAGCTGTAATTATCTGTAGAGGATCCCTTTCTAAATCGTTCCAGAAACCTCAGTTCAAAGAATGGGCGACGAGTTAATTTTCAGAAACAGGGCAGTTCTCTTATGACTCAGACCGGAATAGAAGCATTCCAATCAAAATTGCAACGACCGTCTATCCTCTATACAATAAGGTGGAGATGAATGACCAATGTCATCATCCTGTACTTGCTACAAAAAAGTGGAGTTTGGGGACAAGTACTTTCTCGATCAAAATAATTCCAACCATGACCTATCGATAAGTGGTCCATCTGCAGTCTTCCTAGTCACTTTCCTTGTGACTTGGACGTGAATTTATTGTGAAACGATAATATTCCATCATTTCACAACCATGAAAAATTGTTAGCGTTTCGAGCTTAGCTGCCTTGAGTTGCAATAGTTTATTTTAAAAATTGACTCGTTGTTATAGGATCCAACGACTGGTGTTTTCAACAAGAACAGTGATCAATAACAAGGATTTCCTCGAGATAGAGATTTTGCACTTGACTGGAATCTACGCAAGATTTTACATCAATATTGTTTGAGGCGAGAAAGGCCTGAAAGCGTCTAAACATTGGTGTGTATCAGGTTTGATTTCCACGAAGTTTCACTTTGGGAACAGCATAATTGTTCACTCAATAAACCAGTAACACCAAGAAATCATGGTCTATTCATCCTCGTACCTTTGCAATCACTCACTCTTCAGGCCCTGAAGAATTGGGAGGGCTGAGGATATAAAAACTTTGGTAACCATCGGTGGACTTCCATAATAATATTATTATGGTGATGCAGAAATACGATAGAGGTAGAAATATTTTTTCACACCCTCTACTAAGCTACTACCGAATAAGCCCGATCTGCAGAGAACCGTCTGGTCACCTTCTCGAACAAACCTTCAATAGTTTACCTCATTATTCCAAGCATGACGCATAGTTATGAGACTCATAAGGGTAGCATGTACAGAACAGTGATTTGTACAGAAAAACAAAGCTGCTAAGGGAGGTTTTGCGGCGTTATCAAGTTCGATATCCGCAAATTTTGAGGGCACGATGAAACTTATTTGTGATTAAATAATAAACTCACCAACGATAAATCCGGCTATCTAAGGTGTTACTCCCCATCCAACCAATTCATAACATCAAAATCACTCGAATAACTTAAATAGTATAATCACTAGCTGCTTGTAGAGGTCTTCAAGGCACTTTTGTAAACTATTGGCAAGTTGACGAGTTGTAAAGGCCTTCGAGTACACGTATGTATACCTGTCGCTTTGTTGTGAATACTCGTATTATCATAGACCCACTTTTTCGGTTTTAAAAAACCCTGAAAACATATCCAGTAGCAAATGCCTTTGTGGGAGAGTAGGTATGCTCTGTTCAAGTTTGACGTATAGTTATGAGACTCACAAGGATAATATTGTTGTACGTAATATTATTATGTACAGAACAGTGATTTGTACAGGAAAACAAAGCTGCTAAGGGCGATTCAGCTCGAATAACTTGAATAGTGCGATCTCCTCCAGGCACTTCTGTAAACTAATGGCAAGCTGACGAGTTGTAAAGGCCTTCGAGTACCCGTTATACCTACCTATCGCTTCGTTGTGAATATTGTCATAGACAAACTGTTTCGGTTAAAACCCTGAAAGTTATTCAGTAGCAAGTGCCTTTGTGGGAGCGTACCTTTTTTCAAGTTCTATTTCGATAACCTACCACTATTCGTCTTTAAATTCACTATACATTCGATTTATTAGCTCTCTGAACGGGAGAATTACTTCTTTGTGTGTGTCCAAGTAAGCGGGACGTTATATATTTTTTCTTCCTTAATTTCTAAGGAAATTATGAACAAACATAAAAAACCCACAGGCATGCAGCATGGGTACAAGAGCTTTTTCGAAAAAATAATTTTGTTTCCTTTTTTGCCGTGTAACACCTCAGTTTATAGATAGATTTTTCAACGCTGAACATGATGGAGAAGTCAGGATTGCGATACCTCATTCCGTTATCAGATTAGAGCAGACGAACCGTGAAGAACATCTCAAGTAACAGCCAAGTTTCTTCATATTCAAAGTGCTTTAGTTTGCGAACGAGATGAGATAATATATATTTTTTTATAAAAAAAAAACTTTTACAATGAGGTGCCACTTGTCAGACTTTATTTGGAATTTTATTTAGGAATTTATGAGTAAGTCCCCCCCCTCCTCCCCCTTGAAATAAATTTATAAATACGTAAATATATATATAAACATGTATACATACACATGTGATTTTTTGTGTCTTTTGGCAGTGAATTGAGGATGGTATTGAAATATTTTCTGACATTCGAGTTATAAAAATGTTGGGCCGAGAACAATAGCTTCCTTCTCTCCGAAAATTCGCTAATGTAATGTTCTGGAGCATATTCAACCGATATGCAAATATTTTGGTCGATTGTCCGCTGAAAGTGACGCTGAGTACACGGGCGGAGTATTGTTTCAACTTCGACACCCACAAAGCTCGTGACGAGTATCAATTACGTTTACGTAAAGGCCCATCTTTATGAAACGCCTCAGCACAATCACAGGCCGGATGAGGCTGTGAGGTGAAAGCGCGAGGATGGAAAGGAAAATGTCAACACGCTCGTCTCTGATATCCATCAAACGCAGCGTCGATCGCTGACGGCAACCGGTGCCCAGAGATTTGCATCTGAGTGGTACGTGTAATCAAAGGCACGAGCTCTTTACTCGTTGTAGGCCTTTGTATCAAATAGCCGTCGGTGGAAGAGCGAAAAATTTCCGCGCGAGGGTTTTTCAATGCTGCCTTTTCATTAATGCGTGATATCTCGCCCTTCCGTCCAAATTTGGAGGGAAGATTCTAGACGAACTGACTCGAACTGTATAAATTGGTTTGCTCAATTGAAATGTTAAAGTGGATGAGATCAAATTTGTTGGGTTACAAAAATAGGGACAAAATGTTGGTTTCGTGATTGAAAAGTAGCCGAAAGTCTCAAATTTTGTCCACAATTCAGCCCCACTTCTGCAAGTACCCCTCTTCTGCTATGTTGTATAATATACTATCCGTAGTAGGTAATTTCGCCTCCTGAACAGAAATTTGCAATCAGAATCTGGCTGTCACGTCAGTTTTGGTTTATTATCTTCGATAATGAACCATTGGAATCGCCCAAAGAAAAAAAAATTTTAACCCCCCCTCACAATTTGTTGGTTTACGTTTCAAGATACGTAGATTCAGAAAATCGAATAAAAAAAAATCCGTCCGTCCGCCGTCCGCCGTACGCCGTCCGCCGTCCGCCGTACGCCGTCCGCCGTACGCCGTCCGCCGTCCGCCGTACGCCGTCCGCCGTCCGAGGCACTTTGCCCAGTTAGCGTTGAGTTAAAATTACGAAATTTGGTTTCTGGGTTTGGACCAGCCCCACAATGATCCACGAAACTTTTCATAACCCTAGGTCAAGGGGAAGGGGTTCAAAACGAATTTTGAAATGTTGAAAATTCCATATCTCGAAAAATTCCCATCAAACGGTATGTTTTTTATTTCATATTTAGATAGAGTTTGTTCCGTAGAATTTTTTAAGACCATCTGCAGCTTTGTACGACCAGCCGTTCGTTCACAATGACGGCTCAAAGATTGTGCCTCACAACCCGATCGTGAATCAAACTGTTGAAATACAGGTCCATTTTCATGCTAACAAGCTCTTTGGAACATCATATGGCTTAAGTGATGTCGAGTTTGTTGTTCTGAGGTGCGTTTCGTGCTACGGAAATGAAGGTAATTTCGAATGTTTGTTGGTAGGTACTTCTTTTATAGAAAAATTATTACCGACGTAGTATTAAAAACCCCAGAATTATATCGTATTAATTAATCATAATTAATAATAATTATTATTAATAATAAATACGAATTATCAATACCTACCTAACAATAAATTATAATAATTTTCAGTAGGTTTATTTCATATTTAGATAGAGTTTGTTCCGTAGAATTTTTTAAGACCATCCGCAGCTTTGTACGACCAGCCGTTCGTTCACAATGACGGCTCAAAGGTTGAGCCTGTCGACGCGATCTTGAATCAAACGGTTGAAATACAGGTCGATTAAATACAGGTCGACTCGATTTTCATACTAACTAGCTGTTTAGAACATCATATGGTTTTAGTGATGTCGAGTTTGTTGTTCTGAGGTACGTTTCGTGCTACGGAAATGAAGGTAATTTCGAATGTTTGTTGGTAGGTAGGTACATACTTCTTTTATAGAAAAATTAAAAAGTATTAAAAACCCTAGAATTATATCGTATTAATTAAATACAAATTATTAACATTTAACAATAAATTATAATAATTTTTGCTAGGTATCTACTTGATAAACTTATTAATAATTAGTGATAATTCATAATAATAATTAATCTAACATTAAATGTTAATCTAAATTAATCTAAATTTTAGGATCTAGACATTTAGAACTAGTGATCTAGACAGAAGGGTGATCTGTAAATTCTTGACACAACGGTTCATTATCTTCTTTGCACAGATCACCCTTCTGTCTAGATCACTAGGTCTAAATGTCTAGATCCTAAATGTTAGATTAATTATTATTATCAACTATTTCTCATTGCAAACCTGTTCATTGTGTACCCAAGATCCTTCCCTAAAAGACCTGGCAGCGGGAAATATTATTCAACATGGTTTGAAAAGGGAAAAACAAGTTTTGTAAAAAATCCCAATGCTCTAGGTAGTAGTCGATACCAGTGACCAACATTTTCTTCAGTAGTCGACATGGTTTTGCACTAGTAGTCGACCTACATGTGTTAGAAGTCGACAGTATCACTTGAGTCAGTAGTCGACAGGTTTCGTCATTCCATCGTTTTCGAATTTTACGACATCTAAATAAAATACATTCAACTGTGAATCGGAACTTGAAAATAGATTAATAAGATGTAATAAAGTAGTTATCAGACTTTTTATTTGCAAACAGCTCATTATCAGTCTCAAATTGCAATAAGTACTTAAGTAAAAAGGTATGAAAACAATAGTCGAAAACTCATTGTCAGAAAATTGACATTACAGTTGGGCTTAGGTACCTATTTACATATTTTTTTGACATTTTCATGTCTTTGCTTTGGCACATGAATGAAACGGGAAAAATTTGTTCCCTTGATTCACCCTTTCCCTCAGATCACGTCAGAACACAAGCGACCGGCGGGCCATTACGTCAGAGCCTATGACGCACGAGCGTATGACGTAAGACGGCTGGCAGGAGGCCAAAAAGTACGTCAGAGCCTATGACGCACGAGCGTATGACGTAGGACGGCTGGCAGGAGGCCAACAAGTACGTCAGAGCCTATGACGCACGAGCGTATGACGTAAGACGGCTGGCAGGAGGCCAACAAGTACGTCAGAGCCTATGACGCACGAGCGTATGACGTAAGACGGCTGGCAAGAGGCCAACAAGTACGTCATAGCCTATGACGCACGAGCGTATGACGTAAGACGGCTGGCAGGAGGCCAACAAGTACGTCAGAGCCTATGACGCACGAGCGTATGACGTAAGACGGCTGGCAAGAGGCCACTAGTGCGTCAGAGCCTATGACGCACGAGCGTATGACGTAAGACGGCTAGCAGGGGGCTAACTAGTGCGTCAGAGCCTATGACGCACGAGCGTATGACGTAAGACGGCTGGCAGGTGGCCAACAAGTACGTCAGAGCCTATGACGCACGAGCGTATGACGTAAGACGGCTGGCAGGAGACCAACTAGTGTGTCAGAAGCTATGACGCACGAGCGTCAAGGGGAAGGGGTTCAAAACGAATTTTGGTAAGACATGGTATGACTATGGTATGGTATATTATTGTATGTATGATTTAGTATAGTACAGTGTGGTATGATAGGAAAGAAATGGTATGAGTACGGTGAGAATATGGTATGGTGCCGATTTGCAACACAGTCTGGTATAGACAGAAGGGTGATCTGCACAAGGAAGATAATAAACCGTTGTGTCAAGGTAAAAATGGGAGGAAATCGCTGGAAATTCACTCCTGAAAATAAATATAAAATTTTTTTATTTCTTATCCGAAGTCATAATCACGGAGTCTTTTTTTTCTAACCTCTAAAAGATAGCTAGATCTAGATATGTATATCCTAATTTTTGAAAATTTAATCGATTTGAGCCAAATTTCGTAAAGAGGGGATTTTTGAGTCGCCGGTCACGAATTTGAAGTCAGATTTGCAAAAGTCCCAAAAACCACAATACCACAACCAAAGACCAAAACCCAAAAAACCCCTTTATAGGTACCAAATTCGGCTCAAATCGGTTGAGTTTAAACTGTTTTGTCTGCCATATAGGATCCGCCATCTTGAATATCGCAAATCTGAATTCAGATTCTTGATCAGTGACCCCAAAAAACCCCTCTATAGATACCAAATTTGGCTCAAATCGGTTGACTTTCGAAACTTCCGTCATTTTAAATTTGGAAAATTAGACTTCAGATTCGTAATAAGCGACTCAAAACCCTCCTCTATACCAAGTTTGACTCAAATCGATTGAATGTTCCAAAATCATGATTTTTGAGGTTAGAAAAAAGCAAAATGGTCTGACACAATACGAGTTGAATGGGTCCGTAGACACGTGAATTAGGATTCGGATTTGAAAATAAATAAATTTTTAGGTATGTAAGCCTTATGATAGTTTGTGAAATCGTAATTTTATGGTACATACATATTATGGGGAGAAAAAGCCGCTTGAGCTATTTCTCCTCAACATTATTAATAATTAATCGTCAACATCACTTTCAATTATTGGAAGTGATTTTCACGAATATCGTTTGGTTCTCAAATGATGTCGAGGGTGTTTTCCTCCAATAATATGCCAGTGTTTAAATTATTAACTAGGAGAAAAAGCCTAACAATGAATAGTCGCAGTCAAAGCGACGTTCCCTGTATTTACTCGATATCCGATCGTTCAATAAGATGTGACCTGGCATCTACAGAAGTGCACTTATAACGATACACTGAAGTGATAACGATACGCTTGGAGTTTGTGATAAGCTGGTTTCATCTCACTTCCGATTAACAGCTAATAACGAGTCTTGGAAATTTGTTTCGACTCATATGTAGCATTGCACGGTGTAGGTAGGTACGCTTTCTCTGCAATACAGTATTTCCTAAAATATTCTACAAAGATCCCATAAACTCAAAAGACTACAGAGTGGGTGTTTGGTATAATTTTTCATGGATTCTACTGATTCGATTTTTGCTCTTTTCAAACATAAGGTACCTACATCGAGTTGGTTATGGCACCACTCACAGGCGCCACTACCTGTATCACTTTGTGAAGACATAAAGCCTATCTACCTATTAACAACGCGTATAAAATGTAATGATCCACTTACAAAATATGTTAATATCACCCTCCGATATGAGCAGAGGCGTTTACGCTAAATTCATGCAAATCCCTCGCGTGAGTGATCGACTTAATGAAATGTTAACAATCGTTGAGAACCCAAGGGTTTTCCATAACGAATTGGCGCTCCTCAGCTCTGATCAGCACCCAAATTTATGATACGCCCTTCGGACTCAGCGGTTCCGTATCTTAATTTGATTATTCTCAAAAGGTTTCGGAAACAAAATTATTAGCATTTTTTGTTTTGTTTTCGTCTTCGACCGGACCTAACAAACGGGAGCTCCAGGTCATCCGGACGTCGGGTTCATGAATATTTTTAATTAGCTCGGATTGGAAGTCCCTAAATGGGTAACATAAATTTGAATAGGCGTTGAAAGGCAGGACTCGGGTTTGGAAAATAACGCAATAAAAAAAATGAAGGAGAAAAAAATCGTTCGAAATCGAGGCGAATGAATTGAATCAATAAAGATTCATTTTGAATAACGCTCAAAATATAAATGAGTTCCCACCGCTGCCCAACTCCGTCCCACGTATTTGAATTTGATTCCCTTGTTACTGGTCGGGGAACAAGATGTGATATGTGATGTGATTATAATTACGATGTAGAACCACATAAAATATACCGCTACGTATTTTCAAAGCCGGAATCGATAAGGTCGGAACGGTTAGTGTCAATTTTATTCATTTATTTGTTTCCATTTATATCATTTCCTCGAAGTTTCTCCAAGGCGTTTGGTCTCTCATGCGCAAACGGGTGTTCCTGAAAATCCAATTCCAATGAAAATCTCCAATAGAAATCACTTGGGACTCAGTTGAAAGTTTTGCTTGAAAGCCCAAAAAACAATGTTCCGGGCAAACTTCGAATTCATGTCCAGCGACCCAAAAAGTGGAGTGAGAAAATCAAAACCATAGCAAATTTTTTTTTCAGTTTTCAACACAAAAACAAAGGTAATATGGGCGTACTCTACCGGCGAAACGGTTGGTCTTTGAAAAGTTATGCATAAGAAATGTTGGAAAGGTTGTCCCCTTTAATTCTGTACCATAAGGGTTTGTCGAATAAACGCTTCTTCTTCAAGCTATAGGCTAAAAACCAAGAAAAGTACCAAAATTTGGTAAAAAAGTGGCCAAAAAACATAATTCCGGTCAAAATTGCTGCCCGTGAATTTCATATTCTTCAGTGACCCATAAAATATCAAGGGTGAGAAAATCAAAACTTTACCAAAACGTTCCTCTGAAAATGCTCATATGCCTAGTCTACATCCCTAAGCACTGAGAATTGTCTGTCTTTCGCTTGATTGATCCGTTGCCTGTTCATTTACCCGGATCCAACCAGCATTGCCATCTCAAATACTTCCTATAGCATTGGGAAATACCGTCACATTACAATTAAATCAATGAAGAACATCAGTGAGACTGTAATCATGCGTCTTTCTCAATGACTTTGAACTATTTTTAGATTATTGGAAGATTTTAACGTTTGTTGAGCTCCAAATTTTCTCAACGTTGGAATCTATCTAATCAAATTATTCGTTTCAATATTTGATCATATTCACACAATTTAAAATATTTTCGTGATTCTGAATCATTGTACGGAAATCCACTTACTTTCTCAGAACATTTTTTCTTATGAAATATACCTTACAATATTTGTATAAATATTTCTCTTATAGAATAGGTATGAAGGTGGACTAATCACTTGAAATAATTGAAATGCAATAACGTCAAATTCAATTGTGAAAATGCAATAACAAGCAACAAACTCATTGTAGTGTCCTCTAACCTGCTCAGTTCTTTCACCCTCTGGTTTGCAGAGTTTGTCCGGTAGCCGGTGATTGGGAATACAGCTACTTTCGTGTAATAGTTGATTTTATTGTGTGAATCAAATTCCGTCTTATCCCTAATATTTGTGTGCCCAGACGTTTTTCATACGTTATACCCAACGGCTCCTGGGGTGATGCTATGAGTTGGGGATAATTCACAGTGCAGGGCAATATTTCTATTTACCCAGTACAAACCGGTCAGTCAGATAATGCAATACGACAAAATTTGTATTATATTTAATATTAATATTATTTGCAAATATTTAATATTATTTCAATAAACCACAATCCATGCGTGTTTCGTATTGAACATTCATCCCGTTTACGCTCGCATATCCTCAGCACCAATTACTCGACACTCCGCTCTCATCGCCCCACGGATTTCAATCTTCTCCGGATTCTCACCGGTAATTGGCCATAACTCGACACTACTTCATATGCTCGCTGTCTCCGGGGGTCCTCCTGCTCCGTCCGAGACGTTTCAAACAAAGCGAAAGGGTTTCCAGTGTCCGTTCATAACTTCGGCTTTCCGCCCGCTCCTTTTCATAATTGAATGCCGTCTTTTACTCACCGTTTTCACTGAATCGTTCCAGAATAGTAATATCCGGAGAGGGGTTGTGAGATGGTGGAGAGGAAATGAATAGAATGACGTCTAGAAATCTTCTGGGATAGTTCTTTCACCTCGTTTAATCCTTTCAACGCATTTTCTTTGGCTCCCTCAATAAACACGTGGTGTGGTGTTCTATGGATTCCTCATGGATGGTTCCAAGGAATCTGCTATTCTTCGGCAGCCCTAAACAACTCAGATACATCGTGCTAAAAAAAATCAGGAGATTTTCAGCTAATCCACTCGTATTTTATGGGGCAATCCCTGTTCAAATTTTCCATTACTCTACACGTTCGGGCGACATCAGACATGATCTCATATCTATGTCATCTTTAAATTATTAAATTTGAAATTGAATAGTTACCGGACAAACCACTCCTACCACATGCCACTAGGAGCTACTCTTGAAGTTTATTAGGTGTAAATACTTAATTTTGCGTCGCACATCAACGACATACCACCATACCTACCTATAATAGATCTCAATGACCAAATCCCAACATAAAATGAACTTCATCTCAGGCCGATCAGCATATTGACTGTGCTGAAGAGCTAAAAACATTTTTATTTCTCGAAATTTTCGTTTTATTGAAGTTATGAGGGAACGAGACAACACAAACTACATAACAATTGTCCTTAATTTCTTATTTAAAATCAATCAAGAGAAATCATCATTTTTTCTTAATAAATAATGTATGTAAACTTTGAAATATGGAATTTCTCAAAATTCGCTATATTGAAAATAGGGTTATACCTCAGAATGCAAGGAAATATCACATCTCAGAGGAACTTGAACATTGGCACTATTCACTATGAGTTATTCTATTTTCTGCTCATTCATATTCTGACCGTCTGATGGTCCATGAAACCCACCATAATTTCATCAAGTTCATACATACCTATTGTAGGAGGAGGTACGAACCATTTATGGTGATGGCCATATGAATCGTACCAGTGTGTAGGTACATGTGGTGTAAAGAGTTTAAGAACGGCCGTACGAATGTAGATCTGAGGAGTGGGAGACTTTCGATTTTGACTATGAAAAAAGTTGAGAATGCGGTCCGTGACGACTCTGCATGAACTTTCTACAACTGTCAAGATCTCTGCTGCACGAAACAATCAAAAACACTTAGATTTCATAAACTGTGCGCAAGATGGGTCCCAATGCAGCTTACTGAACAACATTAAATGTTGTTGAATCGAGTGCAAACCTCTAGAGAGTTTTTGGAACGCTATGAAGTGGACGGTGATAATTTTCTCAAGTCTATTATTACTGGAGATGAAACTTGGATTGCACACTATACGCATAAAACCAAGAGACAGTCCGAACAGTGAAGTGACACCAGTTCACCCAATAGATGGTGAATATGTAGAAAAATAGCACACAAATATATTAATGTAACCACGTAGTTTTGTTTTTTAATAGATTTCTTTGAAGTCTGTTCACAGCTGTACACTCAGCCTGTTTTTGAGGCCTGAGTACACTTAGTTTCCGGACTCGCCTCGTATCAATGATGAGTAAAACTCTACAAGACAATTTATGATGTATCAGCTCTTTATCTACGTTAGAGGTCGAGCTATTCCTCGTTCCTCGCCAATAAAACGGGAAATATCACTTTCATCTTCCTCCCAAATGAACTCAAACGAAGTCCAGAGGACGACGGTGCTGTCTCATTGATCCTCCCACCTTCCTTCTCTCCGCCATCAGGAGATATGAGTTGCTTGACGTTAGTTGGAGTGGGTCCCCTCCGGGCCGTATACCTCGTTGCGATCGTAACTCGCTGGATCCTGACAGTAGGATACCTAGAGGGTCTCCTGGGATAACAAGTATTGTCGGGCAAGGGCTCGAGGGCTGTTACTGAGAAGGCAGTGTGTGGTTGAGGGGGATTCGCCAGGGCGTCATACAGCACCTTCGGGGCACCGCTGCTTGTTTGAGACCAGTGAAAAAGCTGGTCGACGCGTGAGAAGAGGATAATCAGATGCCAACTTGGGTCGGTAGTGAGCTCTTCATGGCAACCTCACTATCGCCAAGGTATGATTCAAATAACTCCAACAATTGACCTCAGCCCTCACAATACCGCGGCCTGTGCTCTAATGAGGAACAAAACTTCCAACTGATCGTAAACAGAAAGAAGGACTTTACCGACAGACAAGACTTGAGCCCTTGAAAATTTCAATTTTATTTTTTTTTTTAGAATGGTATCAACAAGTGTGGGTTTGTGTAAGGGTTTAAATACTATAAAAACCTTCGCTAGCTCAAACTGACGAAGAAAATTGTAATGAAACAAATAGATCGACAGATGGAGAAAACACAAAGAAAAAATTCCTAAGCACCTTTGCTAATAAATCAGACAAATCTTTGAAAATAACTATCAGAAAATAAATCTTTCTTGTAATAACAATAAATGAAGCCGTGTTATATGGCCTGGAGTCTATCCTAAGTTGATTGATTCCACTGACCGTTGTCGCTGACCAACGGTCGAATACGGATGTTAACGGATGGTCTGAGCCTCCACTTTGAACTCAAACCGATCGAGGACAGCTATTTTCAGTGAAAGCAGGAGGTGCACAATTTCCCAAAATCGTGATCCGAAAAGATTCCGGCAATGAAATCGGCACGAGTGAAATGCGCTTCCCTGTAAGCTCGGCCCAACTGAATGGGTGAATTCAGCTCATTAGGCCAAAGAGGACGTTAGAAAAGCGCAAGTTTCGGGTATAATCGTCTACTTACAAGTCGTGCGGGTTTTAAAATTGATGTAGATGTCCGTTGATTGGTGCACACACAATTGAAGAAGATGAGGATACTGATGACCCGTAGAAAACTGGTTGAAGGTTGAGAAAACTGGTAAAATGATGCTGGAAATTGAAGGGGAATACTCATGGCCTTCTACGGGTATAACCTCTATGAAGGAAAATCTAGGGCTGGAGAGTAGGTACTTGCAACGGTGGCAAGCGAACCTGCACTCTTCACAGCCCTACCAAAGCTCCCGTTGTCCCCGTGATACAAGTTGATTCCCCAAGGTCGTTAGAATTCCATTCAGAGTCGAGTTCTAAACCAGAAGTTTACCTTTGAATTTAGAACACATTTTTCCTAGTAATTTAGCGAGCTCTTAAATTTTATAATATTAGATTGTTCCAATTTTTCTCCGATGATACACGAAAGTATCTGTTTCTGAGCTTTTTGTTGTTCAATGCTATGTCCATTCTACCCCAGTGGGGTTGAAAATATTACTTGGTAAATAATTACCAGAGGAATAAAAATAATACATAAATAATGAACCTAAACCGACCGAAGAAAACTCTGCAAATTCTTGACACAACGGTTTATTATCTTCCTTGTGCAGATCACCCTTCTGTCTATACCAGACTGTGTTGCAAATCGGCACCATACCATATTCTCACCGTACTCATACCATTTCTTTCCTATCATACCGTACTGTACTATACTAAATCATACATACAATAATATACCATACCATAGTCATACCATGTCGTACCAAAATTCGTTTTGAACCCCTTCCCCTTGACGCTCGTGCGTCATAGCTTCTGACACACAAGTTGGTCTCCTGCCAGCCGTCTTACGTCATACGCTCGTGCGTCATAGGCTCTGACGTACTTGTTGGCCACCTGCCAGCCGTCTTACGTCATACGCTCGTGCGTCATAGGCTCTGACGCACTAGATAGCCTCCTGCTAGCCGTCTTACGTCATACGCTCGTGCGTCATAGGCTCTGACGCACTAGTGGCCTCTTGCCAGCCGTCTTACGTCATACGCTCGTGCGTCATAGGCTCTGACGTACTTGTTGGCCTCCTGCCAGCCGTCTTACGTCATACGCTCGTGCGTCATAGGCTATGGCGTACTTGTTGGCCTCTTGCCAGCCGTCTTACGTCATACGCTCGTGCGTCATAGGCTCTGACGTACTTGTTGGCCTCCTGCCAGCCGTCTTACGTCATACGCTCGTGCGTCATAGGCTCTGACGTACTTGTTGGCCTCCTGCCAGCCGTCTTACGTCATACGCTCGTGCGTCATAGGCTCTGACGTACTTTTTGGCCTCCTGCCAGCCGTCTTACGTCATACGCTCGTGCGTCATAGGCTCTGACGTACTAGTTAGCCTCCTGCCAGCCGACTTACGTCATACGCTCGTGCGTCATAGGCTCTGACGTAATGGCCCGCCGGTCGCTTGTGTTCTGACGTGATCTGAGGGAAAGGGTGAATCAAGGGAACAAATTTTTCCCGTTTCATTCATGTGCCAAAGCAAAGACATGAAAATGTCAAAAAAATATGTAAATAGGTACCTAAGCCCAACTGTAATGTCAATTTTCTGACAATGAGTTTTCGACTATTGTTTTCATACCTTTTTACTTAAGTACTTATTGCAATTTGAGACTGATAATGAGCTGTTTGCAAATAAAAAGTCTGATAACTACTTTATTACATCTTATTAATCTATTTTCAAGTTCCGATTCACAGTTGAATGTATTTTATTTAGATGTCGTAAAATTCGAAAACGATGGAATGACGAAACCTGTCGACTACTGACTCAAGTGATACTGTCGACTTCTAACACATGTAGGTCGACTACTAGTGCAAAACCATGTCGACTACTGAAGAAAATGTTGGTCACTGGTATCGACTACTACCTAGAGCATTGGGATTTTTTACAAAACTTGTTTTTTCCCTTTTCAAACCATGTTGAATAATATTTCCCGCTGCCAGGTCTTTTAGGGAAGGATCTTGGGTACACAATGAACAGGTTTGCAATGAGAAATAGTTGATAATAATAATTAATCTAACATTTAGGATCTAGACATTTAGACCTAGTGATCTAGACAGAAGGGTGATCTGTGCAAAGAAGATAATGAACCGTTGTGTCAAGAATTTACAGATCACCCTTCTGTCTAGATCACTAGTTCTAAATGTCTAGATCCTAAAATTTAGATTAATTTAGATTAACATTTAATGTTAGATTAATTATTATTATGAATTATCACTAATTATTAATAAGTTTATCAAGTAGATACCTAGCAAAAATTATTATAATTTATTGTTAAATGTTAATAATTTGTATTTAATTAATACGATATAATTCTAGGGTTTTTAATACTTTTTAATTTTTCTATAAAAGAAGTATGTACCTACCTACCAACAAACATTCGAAATTACCTTCATTTCCGTAGCACGAAACGTACCTCAGAACAACAAACTCGACATCACTAAAACCATATGATGATCTAAACAGCTAGTTAGTATGAAAATCGAGTCGACCTGTATTTAATCGACCTGTATTTCAACCGTTTGATTCAAGATCGCGTCGACAGGCTCAACCTTTGAGCCGTCATTGTGAACGAACGGCTGGTCGTACAAAGCTGCGGATGGTCTTAAAAAATTCTACGGAACAAACTCTATCTAAATATGAAATAAAAAACATACCGTTTGATGGGAATTTTTCGAGATATGGAATTTTCAACATTTCAAAATTCGTTTTGAACCCCTTCCCCTTGACCTAGGGTTATGAAAAGTTTCGTGGATCATTGTGGGGCTGGTCCAAACCCAGAAACCAAATTTCGTAATTTTAACTCAACGCTAACTGGGCAAAGTGCCTCGGACGGCGGACGGCGTACGGCGGACGGACGGATTTTTGGTTTATTATCTTCGATAATGAACCATTGGAATCGCCCAAAGAAAAAAAAATTTTAACCCCCCCTCAAAATTTGTTGGTTTACGTTTCAAGATACGTAGATTCAGAAAATCGAATAAAAAAAAATCCGTCCGTCCGCCGTACGCCGTACGCCGTACGCCGTCCGCCGTCCGCCGTCCGCCGTCCGCGCCACTTTGCCCAGTTAGCGTTGAGTTAAAATTACGAAATTTGGTTTCTGGGTTTGGACCAGCCCCACAATGATCCTCGAAACTTTTCATAACCCTAGGTCAAGGGGAAGGGGTTCAAAACGAATTTTGAAATTTTGAAAATTCCATATCTCGAAAAATTCATATAGAACGGTATGTTTTTTATTTCATATTTAGATAGAGTTCGTTCCGTAGAATTTTTTAAGACCATCCGCAGCTTTGTACGACCAGCCGTTCGTTCACAATGACGGCTCAAAGATTGTGCCTCACAACACGATCATGACTCTATGATACTATGACTCTTTTGTACTATTTATCTTAAGTTTCTCTTACGGGTGAAATCTCGAATTATTTTCCTACTTTGTAAAATGGCTTCGGCCGTATCAATAAATAAATAAATAAATAAATAAATAAATAAATGACTCAAACTGTTGAAATACAGGTCCATTTTCATACAAACAAGCTCTTTGGAACATCATATGGCTTAAGTGATGTCGAGTTTGTTGTTCTGAGGTGCGTTTCGTGCTACGGAAATGAAGGTAATTTCGAATGTTTGTTGGTAGGTACTTCTTTTATAGAAAAATTATTACCGAGGTAGCATTAAAAACCCCAGAATTATATCGTAATAATTAATCATAATGAATAACAATTATTATTAATAATAATTACCAATTATTAATACCTAACAATAAATTATAATAATTTTCACTAGGTACTTGATAAAATTGGTAATAATTAGTGATAATTGATAATAATAATTATTCTAACATTTAGGATCTAGACATTTAGACCTAGTGATCTAGACAGAAGGGTGATCTGTACAAAGAAGATAATGAACCGTTGTGTCAAGAATTTGCAGAGTTTTTTTATTCGATTTTCTGAATCTACGTATCTTGAAACGTAAACCAACAAATTTTGAGGGGGGGTTAAAATTTTTTTTTCTTTGGGCGATTCCAATGGTTCATTATCGAAGATAATAAACCAAAAATGTAGCATTGACCAAGAAAAACCAGTAAAATGTGAGATCGAATATTATTATTGTTTTTTCCGAAATCGCGATTTCATTTAATCGACATTCCATGAAATAGAAGTTGTAAATCTTTTTCTTCTCCTTATTCAAAAGGTCAAGGCTACAAATTCTCTACCTTCACCGATTGACTTTTAACCCATAATCTTGACCAGAGATAATTTTAGAAACGTAAAAGAATCCTTTGGAACAAAAAACTGAAATTTAGGCTATTTTGGCCACTTTGACGGGTCTACAGCCGATCAACTTGAAATTTGGCGTGGATCTTCTTGGTGCGACCTGAAATCCCTGAACTTTTCAAGTCGCTAGGTGCAAAGGGAGCCGATTTATATAAATTCACAATCCAGGTTCTTCACCCTTACCATTCAGTTAGGCAAGCCTCTCCTTTATTCTTGCTTAATTTATTTATTTCATTAATTTATAATTTCATAAACGAATAAATAATTTATGAATTTATTAATAAATAATTAATTTATAATTTTATTAATTTGCTTAATTTATTCTTGCATATTGCCTCTATAGGTCTCTTCAACTTCAATGGGTACAGTGCTTGTAAAGTATTTAGGACATCTCTTTAGTTGGAAGGAAAAGGGTGTGCGGGGAAAGTGGATATCATAACTTTTTCCTGCCGCTGTAATATGATATTTGTGATTTCTACACAAAGTGTTGTTTGGGGGGTTGAGCCTTGTTTGAGGCAGCGTGTTTTATGTATTCGGCATTTCGAATAGAATCGAAGTATTTTCCCGTCTAATCGACGTTGAAATAAGGATCGATGTTTGTTGCTGATGTAGCGAAATCCGTACCGCTCCTGAAAGAAATGATCGATTCGGGATTCTGTGCGTTCTGGGACCGTCGTATTGAAACCGTATGGCATTCGGTGGGAAGTTATGAGAGGGCGTCGGTTAGGAAAAAAGAGATCTAGAGGCCTTTTCTAAAGATGAAAGACCTCAAACAGGGCTGGGGTATCGCCAAATTGAACGCGATTGCAGCGACATGAGAATGCGCGTTCCCATAAACTGAGGTGAAGGCAGATAAGAATACATGGGAATACAATTTTACGTACACGGCGGAATATAGTGAGGTGGCAGGGGTTAAGAAAAAAAGCTAAAGCCTTAGCGATGTCGTTGCCCAAGTATATGACATTGTGATGGCCCATTTAAGGGAACGCCGCCTTGTTCCCGCGGCCCCTCGTACCCTCTCCTACGTGCTCCGTATGCAAATATGCCAAAGTTCTCGGTCCAGATACCCACGTCGTTTCGACCTCGGATGACCCCTCTTCAAATCTTCGTGCGATCATGTAGATGACGAAAGTAAACAGAGGTACCTACGCACAGTAACGCGTAACACTCATTTGGGTACGTTGCGGACGTAAGTCACATACCAACTCACAGTAGATCACTCGTATGGCGATGAATGGCGATGAATGGCGATGAAGGCAGGCATTGAATTCGAGATATTCTAAATTGAGCTCATACATTCTTACAGACTGTAATTTCTATAATTTTATAATGTGGGGAAAATCAATTGCTATATTCAACATCAAAACCTTCGCTCTCTCAGTTAGAATATAATCGTCTATCATCAATTTGCCTTCCTCAATCATCAGTTGAACAATTTTTTTCAGAGTGACATGCTGTACGTAGTAGTAGCCGTTGTACCTAGAGTACAATTGTACCATGGGGCATTAATGATAACATCCAGACGATGCAAGGAAGTTTTGGTCTGTGAGGTTTTAACGACGCTTCTCATGATCTTCAGTTGCAGCTGTAGTTTCATAGCGATTTCTTCATGTAGTAATTATTTACAATAATTATTTTGAATGTTGGACACCTAACTGAACAACTTTTTTCCAGTTTTCGAATTTTATATTTTTATATTTTATATTATACTGAAAATATCAAAATCTCTATCTATTGTTCACTCAAATGCGTACAAATTGCCATATTGTTTTTCACTGTTTCTTATTGTGTGTGTATTTCACGTCATATCAAAGTCAAAATGGCTAGTAGTTGTTCCACGGGACACCTTTTTTACCAATCTTGATTTTTACAAAAATCGTTGTATTCCTTGTTTTGGTAAAATTCCGTACGTACATATCAGTATGACATGAAAAACCAAGACTTATTTGTGTTATTTTAATAATAACAAGGTATATTTGGTTACTATCATCAATAACACGAATGAGTGTGTGTGGTTTTGTTGACCGTCAGTAACAATGATGTTGAGGGATGTCGAGGGTCGGTCATTTGACCGACCCTCGACATCCCTCAACATCAATAACACGAATGTTTTACCTTGCATTTATTAGTCACAAACATACCACAACTTGCTCAATGCATTTCTCACCTTTTCGTTAATATTCCACTCAATGTGCCATCAAAAACTTTTGCCCACCATTTTGGATTCTACGCCCTCATCGATGAAAATATCAGCACGACTCGGGTCAGAAATTGTAATCAATTAGATTCATTATGAAACTGCATTGAAAACCCGGTGAAAAATAATAACCAACAAATTAGAAGAATCAAAAACTGACTTTTGTCCCAAGTTACAGCAGTTCCCCCTACCTACAAAGTGGTTTTGATGTAGGTTTCAGACAACATTAATCTCCTTGTTCTTACTTACTCAATGTTTTTATTATAATGACCAATGATATTGGAAGGGGGTATCAAATGTCAAATATAGTTTCCTAATTTTTTTAGTCTTTGATCCATTTAATTGCAGTCACAGGTTCGGTCTCGGGCCCACAGTTTGAAATGATTCATTTCAGTGTTGTAATTTGTCTTTGTTGCGTTCCAGTTCAATAAAAGGTCACTTGTTTTATTTACACTAATTGGTATGAATGATCTCTGTACCACATCCCGAGCATATTAGGATGGTTTAATCGGTAAACAGATTAAGTCAGCTTTAATACTGCCTATTGGCAAAAATAAACAGTAGGAGTGGCCCTAAGACGGTGCCTTGGGGAACTCAAAAGTACTTCGGATCGCTCAACTGATCTTTTATCTTGACCTTCTGGATTTTTCATAACACAATACACGTCCAACCTCCAACAATTGATCGTGACAAAAATTGGACACATGATGGGGAACAAGTAGAAGTGATTTTGTATTATAGTGAAATGGTGAATGCTAACGATCTCCCACTGTGGTATTGGAATAGACGATCATTTGACGGAAATAACCATTCGAATTTCGGCAGTTGGCCAACAACTACCTCCTCAGCACATCTGCTAAAATCCTTGGGCCTTAATAAGCCGCTCCGGAATCGTGCATTAGTTTTAAAAACCTCTCTCTTTTGTGTTGTCCAGATGATAAACGTACTAAGGTACCAATACTGTAATTTCAGCAACCCGAATGTTTTTTTACGACACTGACCTTTCCCTAAACCGCATGGAGGAGGAGGTATAATAACTTCTAGTCGGCCTACCTAGCCGGCATTAGCCATATGCTCCAACCGACGCCCCAATTGCCCTGATTTGTCTGGCATCTCCGGTTACTGTGACTGGGGCGAAACAAACACGGGCGGACGTCGGGTCTACCAGATGTCCTCAAATCTCGTTGGGAGGTCAGCTCGAATGATATTTCATGATGGGGAGGATCCGGGCACGCGTAGCACCCCGTGCCGGACGCTATTACGTCGAAAACGACGCAGCTTCTGTATTCAAGTTTCAAGTTTTTCTTCATAAGCGTTCATATTTGTACACTGCTGCCTGATGCACCTCCGAGTACAACCTGACTCTACATTTTGAAGAAAAAAAAAAACTCAAATTCTTCTTGCCACATGACGTCTTGTCGAATAGCAACAGTGTTATGAACTAGTAATTCTAAAACAACAGCAAAATGATGTTTACATTTTAAATTTTAAATACGTTTCCCTCAAGAACTGATGGGTCACCAGGCCACCCGTGGCGGTGGATAATAGGTATCATGGAATGTGGCCATTACTCGAACAGAATCTGCTGTTTCGTTGTATTTTTCAATAAGCAATCATGGTGATTTTCAAATGTAATTGCGTTCAGTGCACTGATTGTTTAGCGCTACCGCGAAAGCTAATAGGCTGACCATATTTGGCTCGAGTCTCGTTGGGTGTGATTTTAACTTTGGCATCTCTTGTTTAGAGCCAACAGTCGTTTAACAATAAAGACAAAACCGATCCGTGCAAGCTCAAGACGCGTAAAATATATATTTTTTTTCTCCTTCCCGAACGGAGGTGTTATTAAAGATTAACCAGTTTTACGACTGCCTTCGGTTTAGTGCTCGCATGTCTTTCCTTTTGCAATAGCTTGAATTGCTTCCAATACGAGAGGACCGGAGGCTGATCCTTGATTACCTCCGGAATTAACGATCGAACTGGCGGGCTCGGGCTCCGATACAATCAAACCATCCGCACGGATGAAAGGGAAGCTATCACAACCCATCACGCGGCCCAAGTTATGAATAATTGGGTGCCAATATCGTGCCCGTCCGAAGCCGGAAGGTTTACAGGCATTATGGAAGTAATACCTTGTTTATTGAACCCGTCGTCGTAAGTCCGAATGGCATCCGATGTTAGTTTTGATTACAGCGAACTTCTCCAACCGTCTGCATTTTTCATTGTCCAGGTTTACGAGACGCCGCACATATTTCTCAAGTTCCAGAACCCGCTATTCGGAGACGATGTGGGAATTCATCTGTGATAGATTTCTATGTGTTTACAAGTGAAGAGAAGACGAAATATTCTCTCTACCGCTTGTTTCTGGAATTGGTTCTGGCTGAATTTCTACAGTTCTATGCTCCTCAGAGAGGCATTAATTCAATTCATTATTTTTTCCTGTTGTATGAAAGAATGTCAATTAATGAAAAATATTGACGCATTTAAAGAATTAGCATTGACTTGAGTCATTAAATCCTCTATGCAATTCCGATATTCTCTATTGGATTGTCTCTTCATAGTCACAGCTGAGGCCTTTATGAGTGAAATTTCATGGGATATTTTTACGTTTCTGCAGCTTTTTCTTGACCTCGACCAATGCAAGGTTGAATCAACCGAATTATCAAGTCCCACCAAAATGCTGTCAAAATTTCAAACGAATCAAGGTATTGCATGTCAAATAATCAATCTCTAGGATCAAATGCTCCTCGGTGTCGAATTTCTGATCAGAAGGTGCCGTGTTGTTCACGATTTGATCAATATGAATATGAATGTGAATGTGAATTTTATTGACAGAAAGAAAAATGTTTTCATGTAAAATGGCATACATACAAACACCAAGGAATTGAATTTCCTTCTGCCTACCAACCAAAAAAGTCATAACAAGTTCTTGTGGCGGCTGGTGGACCAGGTCTCAACCAAAAATATTTAGGCGATCAAACAGTTTGCAGCTGCAATGTACCAGCTGCAGGATAGTAGGGTATCGTGAACACTTTTAAAGGGCTGTCTTAAGTATGACATTATGCGTAACTTTTAAGGACTTGAGCTTTATCTCACCCAGACTTCTCCATACACCATTGCCGCACATCAACAATGAAAAAAAACGAAACATAAATAAATAGTTCTCAGTCGTACAATAGATAGCAAGTTTCGGGCTTTAAAACATAAAATAATTTTCTAAGCATTATGGAAAAAATTTCAAGTTATGGTCAAATATAACTCCTAGATATTTACAGTTTTTACGTATTTACATTGAATCGTAAGAAATTACAATTACATGGCTTGGAATTATGAAAACAAGAAAAGTGATGAAAAGCCACCCCAGAATAGCTAGGGAAATCTGGATTATGGAAAGAAACCTTAGAGGTTTTATCTAAGTTGAGAGCCAAACAATTCATATCCATCCACGTCTTGACAAGAAACAATCTATAATTTATCGATTGACTCTGAAAGACTCATAAAACAAAACAGCTGTGTCGTCAGCGAAACCTAACGTTGTACCATCTATTCTTAAATTCAATAACTCATTAATGTACATTAAAAATAAAATTGTGCCTAATACGGTCCCCTGTGGCACTCCACAAGACAGTTTTACCTCATCACTGAAAACGTTATTGACTTTAGTTGTCTTTGACGATGCGACAGGTAGGAACTAGCCAGATCCAAAGGTAGTCCCATATTCACACAATTTTCTAAGTAGGATTGCGTAATTAACAGAATCAAAGGCTTCCCTAATGTCCAAAAATGCTCCTTATACGTGGATTCCTTCTTCCAATTTTTGTGATATGATGTTATTCACCCTATACAGTGCATGCTCAGTTCCAAAGACCTTACTAAACTAAATTGTGTGACATTTTTCCAGACACTTTTCCAGAATTTTAGAGAGCGATAACGTAAGCGCGATGGTTCTATAATTGGATCTATCCATGCTATCACCAGCCTTATACAGAGAAACAATAACATACCTTTATTCGGAACAGGACATCGTGTAGGCGAGTGAAATAAATAATAAGCGCCCAATAGAGCATTATTATTGCCCAGTAGATGCATCTCGTCGAGCTGTCCATTTTGCTACAACGTATTTCTACCTGCTCAGGTTGCCATTAGAGATCAGCAAAAGTCTTTTTCATTTTGGAGGATTTGGAGGAGAATTGATGTTACAAGGGTCCCTACAAAAATAGTGCGATCTGGGCTGCAACTCAGGCTGTTTTGTGTCGAAATGGGTGTAATTTTGAGTTGAAAATAAGGTGAGAGTTTTGAATACGATGTTGACGTCGAAATGGATGTGCTAAGGTCTCACAGTACAGTTTTCTAATATGTGGTCGTCTGACCTGTTACTTCCTACCTGAAATGCCTTGCTTTCAAAGCGACGAATCCACACCT
The DNA here is from genome assembly GCA_963920205.1 of Stenodema calcarata. Taxonomy (NCBI): domain Eukaryota; kingdom Metazoa; phylum Arthropoda; class Insecta; order Hemiptera; family Miridae; genus Stenodema; species Stenodema calcarata. The sequence continues at coordinate 21,307,705 of OY986054.1, forward strand.
AACGTTCTCCTTTTCGGCAAATACCGGAAATGTGACGCGATGAAAAGCCTCGGACAGCCTCACGTATAAAGGAGCGGCGAGCGTCCTTTCGGCACGAGTGATAAATGCATAAAAAAGGACATTCTCGGTAGATGTCCTATTTCAAATGGAAACTTGAGAGAGAGAAAAAAAAACTTACCGAGTGCGGCATCCTGCCTCTACAATATAATAAGCGGTTCTGACTTTCAACTGCTACGAAGAGGGCGGAAAAAGTATACGAAGGACGGTTTGGTTTAGTGATGGTGCAACAAAGGCGCGTTGAGGAGCTTCGAAGGAGGAGGATCATGAGAAATAAGGGCTACGAGTCCCTTTACCTGTAAAACCACGTAATTATACGTAGCCCATGCGTCGACAGGGCCCTCCCTCCCGGTCCTCTCCAATGATCCGAAAACGGAGTATCATGAGGGAGCGATGGGCGGCAGAGAAAGATACCGGTTTACTACAAGATCGAAAGAAAAAAAGAAAAAAAGGATGAAAAACTCGAAAAAGGCGCCCCAGTGTTAATAAGGTTCTCCGTTTCATTAGCAGTAATTACTGTGAATTACAGAGGTAGTCTTGGGCCTCAAGAAGGCCTCTTGCGAGGTTCGATGGTTTTATGTCATTTCGGCCCTCCCGAACAGTCTTCTTCTTTAATTTATACGGCTCCTTAACAGCTCATTATCATCCCAATAGGGGCTCGGTGGAAAACCCTTTTTACTAACCGCGCCGTCCCCGACCATTATCTGAATTCCCCGTTGAAAAACGAAGTTAGCAGTTTCATTGATTGTCAGTAGACACTACATCACGTCTATTTCACTCCATTTGATTCACATACCAATAAATTCTAAGTAACTCAACTCCTTATTACGTTTTCTCCTCTAATTCTTGCCCATCAAATGAGTCGAATCGTACAATACTCCAAGTTTACATATCATGAATACAAAGCTGAAGGTAGACAATACACAAGCAAACCATTCAAACCTTCGAAAACACGGGTTGGAATGGGGTCGAATCAATGAATGCTAATGGACCTCTAATTTTACCTTCTTCGTTCAGCAAGTGGTACCCTTCAATCTTCGCTACTGGTCGCCAGTTTCAGGTGGGGTTTTTCTAAAAGGATTTTTAATTTTTAGGTCCCGTTAAACACACATCAGCTTCTAGAATTCACCTGGCGTCGTCCAACATTTCAGGTTTCATACTACACCATCATCAAGAGGATTCCTCGATAACTACACGACCGTTCAGTATGTAAATTATGCATAGTGCAACCGTATTTCTATTAGAAAGTAGTTTAAATGGGTTTGGAGTCAATTTTTGACGGGGCTTTGGTGGCTGAGAGGGGAAGTCGGTAACTAGCTCAATGATGACCTCTCCAGTTTTGTGAACCTACGAAATATTCATTTATTTTCACAACAATTGTACGGCGTTAAACAAAATTTGTTTAAATTGATTTGGGGAAAAAATTAATTTATATTCTTAGAAGTGATCGACACTAAGTCTTGATAATACGTAGGAGCTATTAAATAGCTCCTCCAAATCAATTATTTATTTATTAAAGAATACAATAACAACTGAGCCATACCTAGCTACTCCACTTGGATACATAAATCACAAGTATCCAAGTGAAGTAGCTAGGGATGGCTCAGTTGTTATTTTATTCTGTGGGAGAGGCAGCTCATAAGCTGATCCGATTACAAGCACACTGGAGTCCAGTGACTGGACTGTTCATTTTGGTCCTCAATGTGTGTTTGATTTTTTGAGCAGCAAATTTGTATGCAATAGGTACATCCAGACTAGTTTTAGAATTTCCTTGTACAACTGTAACTTGTTATGAATCTCTGAGTGTTTTCCCAGTAGCCAGTACATCAGTGTTCAGCGTTGAAAAATCTATAAACTGAGGTTTTTTACGGCGAAAAATCGAGACAACATTTATTATGAAACCAGAGACATTTTACATAAAATCAGTGGATTCTTCGAAAATTCGCTTTTATAACCATGCTGCATGTCTGTGGATTTTAATTTTGATGTGCTCTTTACATTTTAGGTTAGCATCTAGCGTCACCCTAGATATTTATATAACTTGAATAACCTATATAATAATTATTATTAATTGGTTTGGCTATTTAGGTTCAATTATGCCAGTATGGTGGGTTTTTGAAGAGTGATAATGGATCATCAACGACGTGTTGAGAGTTGATGAAAAATCCAACCAATTTGGGAATAAGTTGGGTGTCTTGATTGTGTTTGGACAATTTGACACTAGGTATGAATGGATTGAGGGTGAAATGAAAGGAAGGCAAGAAAAGTGGAGGGTAGAGATGCATAACGATTTATAAATGGAAAATCTTGTTTGTTTGTCCTAAATCCATCAAGTAGCGACACACCGTGGAAAATGCATGACTGAGTCGAGCGATCCAAGAATCAGCGAGGCTGTTTATGCGATAGGAAAAGTAGGCTCGGAAGAATAGGACAATGTACGTTCGACTGACAAATTGACAGTAACAAGATGGCGAAACGCAACCAACTATTACCGTGGAGAGTGGCTCATCTGAGCAGGGATCAAATAGGGATTCAATAGACGTCTACTCTAGTTAGGACGGAGCTTTCCGGCCTTATTGCAGAGGCCGTCTCTCGGCTGAGCTTCTGTGCAGCATCTCATTGTTGCGCTGAGAATGGGCGGATTGGTTCAGGATCAGGGGCCTTGTAGTGGGGGGTTTGCTCCGTATTTGGGTCTAGTCGCTCGGAAAAGGCTGGGATTCCGCACCGTGAAATCGGCGGCGTCTTTGGCTTCTGCCGACCTTAGGAAGGCCGACCTTTAACAAAACAGCGGTTATAGGACCCCCGGTGGACCTTGACTTATTAGTTTCTCATACGATACGAATGATACGGTTATCGAACTGAGGTAGGCCTCATGAGGCGGCATCGGCGTTTCCTTCTTTGCAAGTTGACTGCCGAGCTAAGCTTTAACGCGATTTCATGGGCCCTACCCCAACACTATTAGGTAAAGTTTGAGATACAAAACATATTGTTGACTACCATTGGACGTTGTGTAGATAAATTTTACGTACCAATCCACGCTAATATCGAACAATAAATACCGTAAATGTTTAGGAGCAGTTGAGGCTTAATTGATGAAACTAAAGTAATTTTTCACCTTCATTTATAATTCCTGCAGACATCACCCAAGTAAAACGGGTTGTACAAGAACATTTCGAATATCCTGGTCAGTCTCTCAATTTTGCAAACAAAATAACCCTCTTCCCCTCTCTTCGATGTCAAAATTACTTAAATCGTACAATTTTCCAATTTGATTGGTCATCATTCTAATGGTAATCGAGAATAACTTGACCAAGATACTGATCACTGAAACAATATTATGAAAATTCCTCGCTCTCACTATGACTCGCTATGACTTATGACTGAAAAACGTAACGTAAATGACAATATTTGTAGATGACAACTAATTGGCAGTTACTACCCATTTTCACCCACTGCTCTAGTCAAGTATGCTATCATTCTTCCTTAAGTTTGTTGATGGATTGCACGAATTCCTCTTTGGATATTTCTATGAAGAATGCGGTGTATACGTAACTCAGGGAGAAAGAAATCCTGCATTATGGACACGTATCGCTCAAAATTGACTGCCACAGTCTGTCCGGTATCCTCGAAAAAAAAGAACCAATCACAGTTGACTTACGAGAAAATATCCAGAGAGAAATTCGTGAACTTTCTCGACAAACTTTTGAGAGAGTGATGTGAACTTTACTAACAGACTTGAGCAGTGCGTGGAAAATGGATGTCGTCATTTGAGTGACGTTAGTTTTTCACATAATGGTTTTTTCCCTACTTTTGTATATGTATTTTAATTTTCCACTCTCCCTCGTGAAAATTCATTGATTTATCCCATTTCAAAAACCTTCAGGTTTCTCTGCAGGGACCTGTAGTAACCGAATTCCTCCTCCCCCTCCCCTAATCAGACATGACTCGAAACATCATTTGAACTGGTATCGGATCATCTAGTGACCATCAGCAGCAGAGAATCTAACTTTACAATTCCATTGACCTATGATTACTAGTTCTTCAGATTTTCTGATTTACCATCAACCTCTGCATTGAGAATTTTAGCTCTCTGATTGCAATCGAATTTGTATAAAGACCTAACTCCTTCCCAGAGAAATCGATAAAACCGCAAAAAATAGACAGATGATTCTTTTGAAGTAGAGCGTTAATTTGTTCTTGTTTTTGTTGTTGAATCATAGGTTTCACCAGGTTCATATTCGCGAAACCGTGTAAGAAATAATGACACTTAAGTAAAGGTGCAAGTTTGTTGTGGCATGTCCACAGAGGAACACCATCTTTGGATGGGTTTCAAACCATCTCTGGCCCAACCCCGAGCTACCCTCTCAATTCCATGATTGAAAAGGCTTGGCGAACGCCCATACGTCCATAAGTGTTCAAGATGGTCGAAATTAATCATTCGGCAACCACCGTCATCGTCCAATTTCCGAAAATCTCACACAAAAAACTCCGATCTCCGCTCGCCCTTTTAGATATCGATAAATCCCCGAGTCGTTAGCCTCTCGTTTATCACTCGAAACGTAATAATTCCTGAGGATATTCTGAAGGAAAAGATGGAGAAATGGCCATATGCCGTAGCTGAAAGGCCCGGGAGCATCTGCCGTTGGTACACAACAGTTGGCGGATGAGGGATACGCCCTAATTTCTTCCCTTCGGTCCCTCTCACCCCCTGACCTCCCTAATTGGCTTATGATGTTTCTCCGGTAGTGGGCGAGATTACAATATCACCATTGTTTACTACCATGATAGGAGGCTCCACTCCCAAATTCGGTACGTTTTTTGCCTAGAGAATGCCAGGTGACCAATCTAGTTAACTAAAGGAAATGCCTGCTATCGGTTAACGAAGGGTACCGACTGATTACAGAGGAGACATCCGATCGGAACTCCACAGCCTATTCGATCCACCTCATCCCATTTGCAATGCAAACGTTTGCCACACAAGCATGATATTTTACATCCTCGTTTTGTTAAAAAATTTCGAAAATGTTATTATTAAATTTTAAACATTCTGAATACAACAGCAAATTTTCTATCCAAAAAAGGACTTCAACAATTGAGAGGACTTTCATAGTTTATTCAGCGCTGTTCCATGGTAATAATAAACCGTTATGGAACAATTTGCAATTTTAATGTTATTATGCAAGATGATCAACCTGTAACAGTAACGTGGTCAGTGTATTTGAGGATAACGTCGTGTTGATCAGCTGATCATCACGATAGAGTAATCTGTGAGGTGTCAAAAATATAATAGAACCTCCCTCACAGGACATCATTAAGAAACTAAAAACGTCCTTATTACCCTGAGTCATCGATAATAAATAACGTATTGATATACGTTGGAAAAACTCTGCAAATTCTTGACACAACGGTTCATTATCTTCTTTGTACAGATCACCCTTCTGTCTAGATCACTAGGTCTAAATGTCTAGATCCTAAATGTTAGATTAATTATTATTATCAATTATCACTAATTATTAACAATTTTATCAAGTACCTAGTGAAAATTATAATAATTTATTGTTAGGTATTAATAATTCGTATTTATTATTAATAATAATTATTATTAATTATGATTAATTAATACGATATAATTCTGGGGTTTTTAATACTACGTCGGTAATAATAATTATTAATTATTATTAGAAAAATTATTTTTCTATAAAAGAAGTACCTACCAACAAACATTCGAAATTACCTTCATTTCCGTAGCACGAAACGCACCTCAGAACAACAAACTCGACATCACTTAAGCCATATGATGTTCCAAAGAGCTTGTTAGTATGAAAATGGACCTGTATTTCAACAGTTTGATACACGATCGTGTTGTGAGGCACAATCTTTGAGCCGTCATTGTGAACGAACGGCTGGTCGTACACAGCTGCGGATGGTCTTAAAAAATTCTACGGAACAAACTCTATCTAAATATGAAATAAAAAACATACCGTTTGATGGGAATTTTTCGAGATATGGAATTCTCAAAATTTCAAAATTCGTTTTGAACCCCTTCCCCTTGACCTAGGGTTATGAAAAGTTTCGAGGACCATTGTGGGGCTGGTCCAAACCCAGAAACCAAATTTCGTAATTTTAACTCAACGCTAACTGGGCAAAGTGGCGCGGACGGCGGACGGCGGACGGCGTACGGCGTACGGCGGACGGACGGATTTTTTTTTATTCGATTTTCTGAATCTACGTATCTTGAAACGTAAACCAACAAATTTTGAGGGGGGGTTAAAATTTTTTTTTCTTTGGGCGATTCCAATGGTTCATTATCGAAGATAATAAACCAAAAATCAAATCAAAATGAAATAAAACATTAATAATAGCACAAGTACAATTATTTTAATGTTCCCCTTCAAACGTAGGAACTGCTTTTTTTTGTTAATTTATTTATTAGAGACAATACTATCAGTCGTTCATACAATCATAATTATAGGTGTGTATACATCAGTTCACGGAGATGTAGAATCAATGTCGGCTGGATGTTGGTCATCACTGTGTCACTACCTATGTCTCTGATGTCTCGTGGTCTTGTTAATCTTCTCATTTCTGTTGGCTTGAATCCTGCTGCTGCTGAATCATTGTAATGATCCACATTTTCTGAAGGAATTTATGAGAATGTATTTGTAACATTTCTGAGGGAGTTACAATTCTGAAATCTTATATATTACATAATATAAGATTATATAACGTTTCATTCCTCACGAAATGAGGGGTGAAGGTTTGATAATTGAAAATAATTTTTTGATTATTTCGGAAATATGGTCATGGAATGTCAAGCGTCCATCTAACAAGATTCCAGATACTTATGTACAAGATACTCTTGTACTGATGCGTTTGTTAAGGAACTGCTCCTGATACTGCTCTCTAAATGTAGACGATCAATGATGGCCCACAGACAAATGTCGAAAAATCGAGTTTTGGAAGCAATTCCCTCTGGCATCACATAACCGTCGGGTTCGTCTTTCATGATTCCCTGTTTGCACAGATGATTGTCTGCACGCATACGATCGTATCGAGTTCGTCGAATGATCCAAATACGTGAATGTCCGGTCTTCCGTGTGACGAATCGTTCCAATTGAACCACCTGGAGTTTGTGAACCTTTTGCAAATAAAAATAACCCTTATTAGGTACGAATTGAGACATTTCCCATCTGGAGACTGCTTCAAGTTCAGTCTCGAACCGTCAGAGGATTATCTCAAGAGCGTATTTGCACAAGCTGTTCACTTAAAGGGATGTCAACCTTATGAGACGGTTATTGGCTTTATGGGAAAATGGGATTTGTATTATGAGAGGGAAGACCAGGTAAAGTAGGCTTAGTGCCTTCCGGAGGAGACCAGATGCGTAGGATGTTCGCCCGGGTGACGACACAGTTTAATAACCGCTTTATTGTGTGACAATAAAGGGAACAAGGTTTTTGTCGCTTGGACGGAAAAGCGGACGAGGGGATGATGGAAATGGCCAGAGGCTCTGGGGGTTTTGTCCGTATGGGAGTGAACTACTGTCTATAGTCAACACCGGGGCTGTGTCAACTATGAAAAGGGCCTACGGGGGTTTGTCGAGGAAAATGCCTACGGTCGGAGGGTAGAATAGACACGAAAAAAAACTAGAAAAAAAAAGAAAAGAAAAAATGCGTGTCGCCGCCGTTAGTCGAATCGCTTGACGACCGTATCACGGGGAACGTACAGCCAACTAATAAGTCAAAGCCATCTACTGCACATCCTTCCCTACCCCTGATTCTATTGAGTTTTTGAATGAAATGCGGTATAAAGGAATTGTTTTGTCGACTACAGAATGTGGTCATGGAACGACGATTCTGACGTATACGTCACACCAAACATGTTCCAGCAAAACTTTGCTACTTGCGCTATAGGTCGCTGTTTGTGTCTACCGTAATTTTTCTCTAATGGAGATTCATCTGGCCTGTCCCTGGCTTAGTTTGGCACAAGAAAGTAGTGTAAATATTTTTTCCTTCGAAAGTAAATAATTATCCGAAATGGGCCCGGATAATTCGAATATTTAGTCACTTCCCTTCCTAAATTGTAATGCCCCGATAGCTTGCTCCCGCACAAGTCGATACAGGGAAGTTCTCTCGTTTTTCTAATTATTCTTGCAAAAAAATACATTTGAAAGGTGGTTTTCACAGTAGCGGACAATGTTCAAATACTTGCTCATGGTATTCTCACAAACCCTCGTCGACAATGGTGACAGTACGACTTCAACATCCAATTTAGCGTTCAAGTTTATTTTTTTAATTCTTCAAATATTTTGTTCCTTCGCATTTCTGCTTCATTCAATAAATCCCGAGCCTGTTACCGACTCTTTGAATGGGAAGTCTGATTGAGACGGCAAAATCCGTGCCGGGATTGTGTTGAAAGCTTCAACCCCACAGTTTATTGTCAGCTCCTCCTCTGCGCCCCAGTAGCTAATCATCGCCATTGTCGGACACACCCTTCCACCATCTAATCGTATTAGTTTGTACCAGTAAAAGTATTATCCCTTTTAACGCGAGTTTGAGCAACATCCCCCTCTTAATCCATTGTCCTGTGAGACGAGGGTAGCCGATTTCCAGTTCTAAACTTGCAAACGCTTTTCAAATTCCCAACCCCATGTTTACTAAGTTATAGCACCGGAAGAGTCGGGCGCTGTGAAAGTAGCTGGAGGAATCAGATATTAGCTAATTACAAAAGGTTTATTTTGGTTGAGTGGATTCCGCTTGTGTATTGCTGTTGTGAAGGTCTGAAAACACGACTGCTGAAAGGGTCTTATTTAAATTTGCGTTCGGTGACTGTCATGAAGTTGTTCACTCGTTTGCTGGCGCCGTTTTCTGAAACAAGTTTGAACTCTGGATTGGCCTTTTGATATTGACAATTTACCATTGAGACCCAAACCAGTTGGTGGTTATTTTATTCAAACGACTGATTACCGTAATGATAATTAATGATCTCAACTCCTGTACATTCCTGTAAAAAATTGTACAGAACGGCTCGTTGAGCTCTTTATTTCCAAAAATGTATTGGCCGGAATAGGAACAGTGGGGATTTTGCCGATACCGAATATCATCCTCTCGTTGTATAGTACCGCCATAAAGTAACGTGCATTGCCAGCGATATTCATTTAAAAAAAAAATTACTTGAGGAGGAAATTTCAAAACCCCGAGCGCAGATTGGATGAAGCCGCGAAAATCGAGGGGACCGCATGACGTCACAGACAGGACGAAACCCCCGGTTGGAGCGCTGACATTGCCAGGTCTTTCTGCTTCCGCGGTCTTTTTCAAACATGGTCCGTTCTCTAAATTCCCTAAATTTTTGGGGAGACATTTCAGGCAGCTGACCATTATTTTCGTCATTTCTTCCAGCTTGTAGGTACTTAAAAAAAAAAAAAAAAAAAAAAAAAGAATAAAAAATATAAAAAAATGACGAAAATTCCCCATTGGCGTTAGAATTTGATTTCAGAACGACAAAGTTCAACAATGAACACATTCCTAATTCGATGACACGTTCCATGCCACATCCTTGTAATAATACAGATGCTAATAAAACTATGTGATTGTTGTCATACTTCTGAAAGGATATTGTCGCAGAACATCTACAAGGATCACAAAATATTATGTTGGCAGCTTCTCCATTCATTAAGGATGATAATAATATATTATATATATTTTGGCTCAGTAGCCTTGAAAAATCTCGTTTTCAACAAGTGTTCACCATCACCAAATTTTCTGTTAAGAACCGTTGTGTAACCTGAACCGTTGGAAGTTGGTACTATTCAACAAAATAACTCCTCAGTTCTTTAAACAGAACTATTTGATCCCTGCTTTCAAGTGAGAGAAATGCACTCATTTTCTTCTGCTCATTGTATGATTAACAGTGGGATAACATCCTGCCAACATTAGCTAATATGAGAGGACAAAAATAACGCAAAATACGTGAAAATACGGAAAGAATTGTATCAATTTTATACAGATTTGAAGCCGAGCCCATCTTGAATCGAACAATACCCGATTTTCTTTTAACATAAAGATGGACTTGAAGGCGTTTAGAAATCAGCACTGAAATTCTGTCCGATTTTATTGATACTCATCAGACAAACTCGCAATTTAAAACTTCTACCGCTCCGACACTCCAATCAGTTGATTTCCATTAGTTTTTCAGAAGATACCAAGATAATACGGCGGAGAGGGAGGGGGTATAATGTATACCTAATCATGTTATGGTTAGGTATACCTATTTCTAAAGTGATGAGGGGAAGTGATGCTTCTTACTATTATGAGATGGGAGCGCAGCGTGTTTGAAATTCGATTATAAAGTCCGAAACTCGTGAAAATCCCGTCGCTTCTATTCATGCAAAGTCAAACTCCCGAAGGTCGGATACGTCAAGACATGACGGACCGGTGACCTTCCTCAAACAAATTTTCCCACTTCAACTCGAAAGATAATTCCGCCGTCTCCACCTTCGAAAAAGAAGCCGCGGAACCCACTTCACCACTTCGGCAGCACAGACCGTCAGTAAAACCAAAATCGTGATGTCCTCGTCTTCAGTTCATCATTTCCAGGCCTCGAGTCCCCAAAAACTCAGTCATGCGGGTCTTTAGCCCACTAACCCCCTGAGGGCGAGTTAAATTAAGTTTTTCTGACCCAATTCCACCCACCCGTCGACACCATTAATTTCCTTTCCATTTTACACCAGTATTTTATACCGCCGAATAACGAGTTTTTCACTCTCCCCACACCACCTACACACGCCCTTGTAATTTATATAATATCCTCTCCGTCTTTTGTTTATATACCTACTGTAAGGGTATATAACAGAAAAATAATGAAGCGACCTCGCTGCCTCGACAAAGCCATTTCGACTTCCTATAACCCAAACCCTCTGGCATCGGTTTTTTCTCGGTCCATCCCATTTTCATTGTGTAATTGCGTTATCTGTGACGAAACTCCCGTCACGGCATATTAAACAAGCGCCGCTGTTTGAAGTTTTTCGTTTTCCGTCTCTTTTTCGGCGATACGGAAGGGTTGAAAACTGGAGGAGGAAATGAGAAAGAAACAGACGAAAAATTTTCCCTCGGGTCCTCATACCAGGACCTTTTTGTTTGGCGAAGATTCCGCACATCGTTCATTAACACTTTTTTTCTCTCTTTTAATGAAAAGATAAAAAAAGAACACAATTCAGTTCTTGGATACCAAACACCCTGAGCCTCATTGATATCCGAAGAATGTTTGATGGGCTCTAATCAATTTTCAATCGACGATGTGGCAAAAACCTGTAGTCGCTCGATATTATACGATACCGTTAAAACTGTATGAAGCACAACCCGACCTACATTTCCCTTCACGTAATAAATATTTATATACAAATCGAACACCTTTTGTAGCAATCAACCACCTCAGTTTGGGCTGTTGAATTAGCGCTGATCCTGTTTTGATTACAACTTGTACCCGCCCCTTTTTCAATTACGTTAGTAATTATAATGAAGCGGCGTGTATATCGGCTATGGCCAATGACAAACCCAAAACAAAGCTGGACCTCAAAATTTGTAAATAGCCAAACAGGTCACTTCGAGGTACCCCCTTGCAGGTCTAATTTCATTGGACTAATGTACGCCAGGAGTCCATTTGGCGTAGAGGCGGGTTTTGGTGTTATGGACGAAACAAAATGAGGGAACAATACACAAAATGATTAATACATCAAAGTGATACATAACTGTGTGAATCTTAGACTGTGGAACACCTACAGCGTGCTACACCAATCCTTTACACTGTTATTAGCCAACCAACTGTTCCCTGCTGAATATCTTTGTAAATTTACTCTTAAAGATTCCAATGGTTCATTATCGAAGATAATAAACCAAAACGACAGTTCACCAATAAACGAGCCTTCAAACTCGTTAACACAAATCATTGCAGTGATATAAATTGGTCATTCGTGGTGTTCTTGGACTTTTGGCGAGTTCAAGCGTCGGACAACGTCACAAAAAAGCATGATTGTTGCATTCTATCATCTCATTTAAAGACGTTCTTTATTCATTTTCAGAAAGAAGCAATAATGAGATAATGATTTATAGCTGCCACTTCGACGGGAAATAATTGATTTTGAGCAAATACCTCACTCGTAAAAACCTCCACTATTTTCATTTGTGGTTTATTATTTTTCAATGCCAACAATTTTCTAGCGTAATTTCTAGAAGACCAAGTTCAGCTGGTTTAGGATGGTTTCGCTATGTGACATTTTCACGTCAGTCTTATCGGCCAATCTATTGTAATCCCCTCGTCCCGTCATATTCGAACTAGGGACCATCAAAAGTTTTGTATGAACAATTTTCTCTTACCGCAATCATCCTACCATACACCTCACTTCATCATCCTTTTGTTAAGCTTTTAGGGCCGTCAGGCCGGTATCGTATAAGCCTCAAACACTCTGTACAAACTTTGTATGCTTTATTTCTGCCAATAAAATTATTCTGGATTCTTCATTCATAGTCGAACTACGGACCTACCAGTCCCGACCTACGACTAGTTTTCGGGTTGCCAGACCAACCACCCCTTCGAATCCCGCTTAGAACGTTTAATTTTTTTGTCCACCCAAAGTCCCAGAACAGTTTTGTTTTTTATATTTTCAATTAGATAGATAGATAGATAGATAAAGTCTTTATTGCTTTTGGGACAACATCCATAGCAAAATATACATATAATACAATTATTGTTACAAATTGTGGTGGGTCTTACCAGTTGCAAGCAAAAAATAAAAATAACTCCTCCCACTAGGAACTTTTATTATGAGCATTCTAATTTCGTTTGCCTCACTAGAATAATAAAACAGCCTGTTGGCAACATTGCGGTCACTCGTTGCCAGTATTCGCTTATACTGCTTTTCAAAAGAAAGTGGCAAGGCGAGAATCGGCAACAAAAACTTCAAGCGGGGATTGGACAGCATAGGGCATTGAAGGATGAAGTGCAGGGCGGAATCGCTTGTCTTTTCAATTATAATCGCTAGGAGGTTCTTTTAGGTTCTTCAGATTCTTTAGGTTTTTCAACATGATGTCGTTTATTATATGCAATAAAATCATTTTATTTTCTAGTTTGACTCTCTTTTCCCTTTAAAAGACAACCACGTCCAAGATGACCGAGCTCAACACAACAACAGTGTTGCCAAACCGAGAAAATATCGTACCTAACTACGGGACATTGTGTTACATTCTCGTACTTCATCCTTGAAACCATTTTACAGCCTCGTACCTCATCCGTCTGACTTCCATCATATAAACCTCAATTTATTTAAATAGAGTTAGATGCACAGAACCAGTAATTAACTCTTTCGCCTTCTTCTTTAATTCCGGGCAGTAGCGTCAACTCTTGTTCGCCCATAACGTTGATGTGGTTGGATAACTTCACTCCAAACGATTCAACATCGGTTCCTTGTTTTACGTTAGTGGGCTGTGGAACGAACAGAAGTCTTCTCTGCTCGAACTCTAACATCCTTTTCAGAGGAGAGCCTGGGCAGATAATTTAAAATTTGAAGACTACACCAAGACCTTCCCTCCATCAAAGCATTCGAAAACAAGAACAAAATTAATTTAACTTATAGTCCTTGTTCAGTATCTTCAAACTCCCGTGTCCTTCTCTACGTTATTGTTTTGAACAACGTACTCGGACAAAGATCGTGATTTCCCGTACATATGCGAGATTCGTCTTGCGGTTGGCAACATTTCAGAACAACTCCAGAAGCCAGTAGAAACCCACAGGCACCTACACCATCTCCACTGCAGGCTACCTACTCAAAAATACAGGACACAAGTACTTAACGCAGCAGGATTTAAGGCACGTCGCAGGAATAACACACCTTGAACTTTTCATGGCCCCAGGTCAATGGGAAGGGTTGCCAAATGATTTTTGAAATTCATACCATATCTCGGACATTTCAAATGGAACGGGATTATTTTTCCTACAAATGATAGCGTGGGAATAGCTCTTTATCCACTCGGACGACCGGACCCGATATTTCAGGCCGAGGCAGAACGAGAGCTTCACAATAATATTATTATCTTCCGGCCGATTGACTTTATGGGGCAAACTGTTGGAGAGGGAACCAAAAAGAGTGAACAACTAATACAACGACTTTTGAAGAGATGTGGGTCGGTGATAGAGTCCCCGTGGTATCTCACGATCCTTTCACGCCAGGCTCAACTCACTGCTGACAGGGGAAACTAGGTGTTCTCTTATAGCGAGCACTCACCCCCATCTGCATCGATCTGTGTAATCACTTTCACGCTAGTAACGATTAAATTCAATTTCACCCGTCGTCCGATAGGTAGGATATAGCGATATGAGCTCAGGATATCTGTAATTGGCTGAGATGGGTTTGATAGTCGATTAAGGGGTGAAAACGAGACTGAAATTATCTTTCAATCACCAGAAGCTCAGTGTAATGAAACAGCATCTAAAAATAACAAAGTTGGCACTCGTATATGTGCCGACATGTCAAGAACCGCATGATCTACTCTATAAAATAGTCGTTGAATAGAAAAGAAGTGGTCTAATAAAGAATTCATCTAAAAAGAATTCATGAATGGACTGAGAAAGCCAAAGTTATGATCTAGTAAAATTTACTAAATCTACTACGAATTCAGACTGTCACAATCAGACTGTTTTATTCAATAAATGTGTACATCGACTTATATATATCGACTTATCAGTAGAAAGCAATAATTGAATGGGCTGGTTATTTTTGCCCTAATATTATTGAACATAATATCCCTTGATCTTTGGTACAACGGACAATCCATAAAAATGTGCTCTGGATCACGTCTAACATAACCACAATCACAATCTGCAGCAGATAAACGGTTAATTCTATGCAAGTATAATGGGCAGACAGCATGGTTCGTTCGCAACCTGCATAACATACGTATAAACCGTTTTGATCAGTAAACCCCTTTGAACCACGGTGTCCTCTTCAGTGTTGGGTTCAATTGCTTATAAAATGATCCCGCTGCGCCTTGTTCATAACCTTTTTGCCACATATATTGCTGTTGTCGCTTGGTTATTACATACAATTCCTTTTCGGCTTGGTGTAAAAGTGTGGAACACCGAAGCAAAAGTGGTTTCGCATTTTTCAGCGTACAACCACATTCTTCAGCTGAAATTTGGATGATTCGGTCTTCTGGCGGTTTCTCGTTGGACAGGTTCAATCAAACTCAATCAGGGGAGTTGTTTGAAGTAATTACCTATGAAAAGAATCAATTTGACCGCTTATACTTAGGCTCGTGGATAGACAAGGCCTCTGTAATAAGGCCTCTATCACCCCAAAAAATATCAGCACTTTATGAATGGCCTAAATCGCCATAGTCCCAATTTCCTCCTATTGATACCGAAGTATGCAGTGAGAATACGAGGGAAAACGGTCATTAAATGAAAATTGGGTGTATGTAACTATAGAAGCATTTAAATGGCTGCCCACATCGTCTTTCACCGCTGTCAGAATATCCATCTGGCGTAAGATACGTGTAAATCTCGAGCCATGGGGCAACATGATATTTAAAACACTACGAAAAGGCCCGCCAAGAAATATTGATGAATATATCGTGACGGTTGTTTTTCATTTGAAGGGCAACCATGTGGGTTTCTATT
This sequence comes from Stenodema calcarata, assembly GCA_963920205.1. NCBI lineage: Eukaryota > Metazoa > Arthropoda > Insecta > Hemiptera > Miridae > Stenodema > Stenodema calcarata. Next base: position 21,323,428 of record OY986054.1, read on the forward strand.
TCGTCAAAGTCCAAATAAACAACACATGCCCACCCGAACAACAAGTTGTTAAAGATAGACAAATATTCGCTTTACAGCACATCGATTCATTGACGAACAACAATATCAATATCTTATGAAACCCAACACAATCTACGAAAGTGTTATCTCTATATTCGTCCAAAAAGTCTCGGATGTCCCATTTATTTGTGAATATTGTTTATATTTCAAATTGGAACCCGTAAGGCAGGTACGTGGAGAATTTCTGCTTGATTGTTATTTATTTTGGTTCATCATTTTCAATAATGACCTGTCGGATTCTGTGGTTTTTTCCTCATTTTTTGGATTTTCATCTCAATTCTACTCTTTATGAATCGAATTTGGTCGTGAAGGAGTCACCAATTTTATGGAGCTAGATGTTAGAGTTGACCACGGACTTCTCATGTGATAAGTACACAATATTGAAAAGTCACAAGTATTATGTACCTACACTGGGCCAATATCGTGCGCTCTTCATTCATCTGAAGTGAAGGGTAAATACAGTTCTTCAGAACCAGCTACACCCTTGACGACATTCTATTGATTCATCAATAAGTGTTTCTAGTGGATCTTTGCAAACACAATGGATGAACGTAAAAAGAAAGGAAAGAAGCACTTCTGTCTCCCCTATCGCCCATGTTCCCTTATATTGTGGTGGGAACAAATATACAGGGAGAATAGGCCGAGAGGAGTTGCCCTGTTCCAACCCTTTTTCCTCCTGTTGGGTTTTCAAGTGCTGGCGGATCGTGCATGTCCTAAGCAGCGTGGGAGGGTCGTGATGGGGCGACAGTGCCTCCTGTATAGCTACAGCATACCACGGTCCTAAGCTCCCCTGTCCTCAGAGAATCCCCAACCTCTTTAACCACCGCCCGATGTAGCTTTCCACGAGGAACAAACGAGTCATTAAAACCAACTAATCCTCTTCAGCTCCGTCGGCGAGTATGTAATAAGACGCCGATCGCATTGCCGATCCGGCTCAGCGGCATAAATTATATTATCAACGACAACCGCCCTCATCGGCTTCAGATTAGAATAAATTATTGTACCCATTTGTTGGAAAAGGAAGAAAAACAACAAATCACCTTAAATGGTTCAATAAATTAGAACCCTCGATGAGACTTTCTAGCAGGTTCCCAGAATCATCCAATCGCCAAGACGCGGTACCAGACATTATACCAGTCATGAGTCTGTACGTTTTGCTATCATTAAAACTGCTAGAAACTCTAACAACCTGATCACTACAAGTCTCATTTGTTTACTATATTCAACTCTAAACCTTGAAGAAAGTTGTGAACCCTCCATCATAGTATGAGGGTTTACGTTTCAACATGCCTAGAATAAAAAAATCGTCCTTCGGCCGTCCGTGTCATTTTGAATCGATATCTATAGTAAAGTGCTCCTGTACAAGACAGTGCTAAAACCCATTTCGTCCTATGACATCCAGCTGTGGGGTCGCACAGCTAAGACGAATATCAAAATTATACAAACATTTCAGAATAAGGTTGTGAGGAACATAGCAAACGCTGCTTGGTATGTAAGGAATGATGACCTCCACAAAGACCTCAAAGTGGAGACAGTCACCGATGTCATAAAAAAGCTAGCTATGAGATATAAGCACAGGCTTCTTAACATCCAAGTTTCGCAAATCTGTTTCTAACTGTCCACCCCGAATTTGACTTCTTCTCCCACTCATTGTCACAGCTAAAATGTTCTGTAGCTTCTTTACATGTCTCTCTAACTTGATACAACCTGTATTTGCGTTCGGTTTTTCACAACCTAGTTATCTTGTGCTCTCTATTTCTTGTTTTCTGTTATTGTTATTCTTGGCCTGCGTTTCGTTGTCATACCACTTTGATTATGTTCTGTTCTTTGATCGTAATCTCTATTTAATTGTACCTTTGATGATATGCGTGTAATTGGGCTCGCCCGTACTTTTCAAATAAATAAATAAATCCAGCTGCTATCCAGCTACTTGACAACTCTAAACAAATTCGACGCCTGAAGAAAACCAAGACCCTGGACCTTCTGTGCTGGCAATGAGTGACGTGCAGTTCAAGTGCGGTAGTAGTAATGGGCTCTCACCGCAAAAAGTGTTAATGTGAGAACTAAATAGCTAGATAGTTACCTGATTTATCATTGCAACTATTTGTTATATTATCTGAATAAACGCAAGAAGAAAAAAATTGATTCGAGAATACCTCGATTCACCCCAAAAACGCCGAAATTTTATTTTGAATAGAATTGAGATAGTAATTTATGGTGAAAATGTCAATAACATTGAAAAAGGTAAATTTAAAGTCGAATTGAAGTATTCATTTGGTATGAAATGTACCTTCGATAACACCAATGTTTGACTCGAAAACGTCGGAAAAAACTTGACAGACGTTTATTTTTGATTCGGATACAGTACCTAATACAACTGAGTTGATGAAACCGAAATTTGACTCAAATTCGTTGGAAAAATGTTTGGAGGTCTCATCTAAAGATTGACTGAACGTTTATGATACCCAGTGTACCGACCTCCATTGTAAGTATTGACCATTGTAATCGCAATGTTTCCGTTTGATTTTCATTTGATTGATTTTAGTTTATTAATGAACAGCTGGATTCGACCAAGAAAAAAGAAACTGTACGACCGTCCGATTGTTCACAATCAGAGCTCGAAGGAGAAACCGAAAAGAATCAACAATATGAGCGTGAAATCTACGGTAGAGTCGGAAATAATGTTAGGAGTTGAGTGGTTTGTTTGAGCTATCCATGTTTGCCAAACATAACTGACATTTGATACGACTTCTGGTTGGTTATTGGTCAATCCGGTTCAGGCGAAGGTGTGTATCAACGAGAATGCGTCGATTCGGACCGGCGGGCTCCACCGTGTTATCAGATTAATCAAGAGATCTGATCAATAGGTCACAACAGGCGTTCCTAAGATGAATCTGGCGGTTGCGAGGGTGTTGCAGAATCGAAGGTATCCGATCACCAGGGGGTTCGAACGCGTTTAGATTCGGTCAGTCATGAGCGTCTTCTAATGGCCAGCAGGTTATCAAGCGAAAGGGCATAACCGAGTACGAGAGAACGTTACCACGATTTCGTATGCAAGACGAGAGAATCGCGATTTTCGACGCTGTATCGGATTTCATCGTAGGGTCTGCCACTGTCGCAACGACCGCGACGTTCGGAAGCCTGCGTGCGCCGTGTCGGTCCTCTGGTAACAAGACTCCGCAATGACTTATCGCTGCGAAACCAGATGCCGGCCACCGGGGGCGTCCAGCCGCCTGCCCCAGATCGTGTGTCACCCTTCTTCATGTTCCGTCTTCAACCCGAGGCGACAGCCATATACGCATTCCCGATGTAAAGTGAATTTTTTTTTGTTCCGACGTTGTACACGTTAGCCAAAACCAAAGATGCCATCTGTGTGGTTAACTACCTTTGTCGCTTCCAAAACCACAGCACAGATTTTTGACGCAACCTTGAAGCCTCGTTACTAAGAGTTATTGTATTCTACAACGTGAGCTCCTCACCGCTTTACCATTTACCACCGCAGTCTATTTCATTCCAACTCTTTTTACTCTGGTGAATCTCAACGAAGACTTCAAAAACACACTTTTAGTGGATCACTTTGTTTGCACAATGTTCAAAATCACGATATTTCATCAACTGTTTCCGTGTTATACTATCGGAAGAAAGATTACATAATTTACGTGTAGGACCAGGTAATCGTTTCGATGTTCAGTAATCGGGCATTTGTATGGTATTACACTATGCGGAGATCTGGTAATGTGGGGACCAGGCTCTCATTCTGGCTCACAATGACATTGTCATTGTGTCATAATGTCATCAGGTGAAGCCTGGTCCCCACATTACCAGGTCTCCACATTCCACACACTATAATACCACACCCCATACGTTCCTTACCAATAGGCAGCGGTAGAATTTGGGGATGGTACGCAAGATGAAGTTCTGGAATAGATGATGGCTATAACTGGATATGAATGAAATTTTAATGTACCTAATGCGGAATAAAAAAAAAAAAACAGATTTATCGCAACAGTTTTGAGCATCTAATTGGAGCATTGAAGATTTGGCCAAACATCAATCTCGATTTTCTCAAAACTTCAGATTCGAACTTACGCCACTTCTGTTCTCAGCATGAAGGTCAGTTATCTGGATGTGAAAATTATCAAGTAAGCCTGCAGTTGTGATTTCAGGTTTTGAAAAAAAAAAAAGTATGTAAGTATGTTCAACGATAACTTCTGAAACGTGACGTAAAATTGAGTGGCCTTACAAAATGGTACTACTATATTACTGATTTTGATTGGCAATGAAGATTCAAAACTGACATGTTCGTCAAATAGCCATTCGTATTATTCACAAGGTCCTAAATATGTATTACCTATGATATATATAATAAATTATACGTTAATAACGTAATATGTTATATTTTCTTATATTTATAGAAAGGAAGTAATAATGTCCTTTAGTATTGGATGTATAACATTGATATCAATTGTATTTTCATCCAATAAATTCATGTCTCTCTCTGAAGAAGAGGAGATGGAGGACTTCAAGCAGGGAATTCCAAATTCGGTCGACAGCTGTTGAAGAGCAATTTCGATAGTTGAAGGCGAGAAAAGAATGTTAGGGTTGTGGAGGCTTGTGACAATATGCATATCAAATTCTATGATTTGATTTTCCACCATTCATCACAAGTGACCGTAAGAATTTTTATACACGAGCCGTGCGGAATGAACGAGACCGAACCATTACAAGTGGGATGACGGTGTCACTTTTTCACATTTCGAGCTCATGCGAAGTCCCACCGATGAATCATTGTCAGTCATGTACAAAGCTAACGGACTTCAAACATCTACGACAACTTGTTGCGCGGGAGGTCAGCCAGAGGGCAATAAACTCCCTGTCGTAAATCCAACCCAAAAGATCCCCCTTATCGCCGCCCATGCCGCATGATTTATAAACTTATCACCCGGACCGCCTCACTGTCAACATATTAGACCCGAACTTATTTCAATATTTATTAAATCTCACAGAGTCGATAAATTAGTTGAATCCAAGTCGGTGCCTCGGGGAGCGAAGTCTTCTCTTATTAGACGCACCCTTCCCCTCCATCTCCAAACGTTAATAAAACCAAATTATTCGGCCGCGGCCGGCAGCCCCCGTGTCTTTTATCACGGCTTGAAGTTTAATTTTTCAATGTAATCTGTCCAACACCAATAATCAAGGTGAAAAAATTATTAATATCGCTTCCAACCGGAGAATTTTACACGTGGGACGTTGGTGAGTGGACCCTTTTTCCCTTGATCATTAGGATGTCCGTAATTGAAGGTGTTATTACGCTTTTCAATTTCATCCCGCAGGCAAATCGGAGGTCTATACGAAGTAACAAGGGAGACCAAGTCTCCCGCCGTATCTCTGGGGCCGCATCCTCCACGACGGTTCAAGACTCGAACTTCCATGATGGCATTTTATATTAATAACGTTGTCCCTACTTAATGCAAACGTAGGCTACGTATCTGGATCACAGCTGTGAAACGAAGGCGGGCTCAAACTCCTTAAACGCCTAGCTGGTGCGACTTTGGGGGACCTCTCAGGATCAGCTAACAATGGCATACAAGACGTCACTGATTCTGGTACAGTTGAGCAGAAACTCGAAAGCGTGCAGAATGCTGCACTGAGAAACATAACTGGGGCAGCCACTTGGAGTTCATTTATGCACGTATTGACCAAACTACATGGCAACGGCATTCCTTACAGGTAATCGACTCTGATCCCAGCGAAATTTCACCCTTGCTGTGAAACTTGAAGCAATGTTTGGAACTTCGAGATAGAAAAGCGGTTCAAGGAAGATCTGGGTTTAAGTGTGCAACGGACTCGAAGATACCAGTGGGTTCACGTTTCATCGTTCAAATTTCGGTAAAATAATCTGTCCATTCAAAAATCCCCCGTCCTGTGAAATGTCAAGTCAATAAGAAGGGAGAACAAAATATTGTTTGACGTATGCTAAACTCAAAATCTTCTAAAGTGGAGTTTTTTTTAAACAAATTCGATTAGATTTTGATGTAAAGCATTTTTAAGTCCACTTTTATGTAAGACCACTGGGAGAAACCGCTGGCATTGGTACCTGAAAAATGGTTAGGGGAGAAAAGCTGTAAAATTGAATTCTAGAAGTACACAACCATCGTTTGAGCGTTATTATAAAATCCTAGCCAATTTTCACGCTCTGGAACATCTGATTCGAACTATCCGTGGTTTTGTGACGAGGACGGTGTGAAGAGGGGACTGTTTGGTAAAACTGCTATTGTTATGGGAAGGTTTAAATTCACCGAATTTCGACCGATGAAGGACAGATCCGAAACGCTGTCAGGACACTTTGTAGGTACTTCTTATTCTACACTACTGCTGGTGTAAATAGATCAGTCAGTCAGTAATGTTACAAATGCTATAAATACAGGTAATCTATGGAATTTATAGATTATTCAATAATCTACTTATTATCAATATATAATTAGTCTATGTAAACTCTGGTTAGCCTGGAATTTATATGAAAAACCACCACTGAGCTAGTCCGTCCAATCCACATGAGTGAAGACCATGAGGTCAACACAATATTTCATATCAATCATTACTTCAATTACTTATGATGTTTTGAAGAATTGTGTGTTTTGCACAGAATAGAGATCTAGACAGGGTGTTTTTCAGACGAATTGGTTCGGTCGTGACGCCTAACAAATATTCATCATTTCATTCTGAGACGATACTGAATTCGCCGTTGTTGTCAGATTTCCAGCGTTTCATGTCTGCCTGAACATCAATTAGCTGGTTGTATGCAGAGCCATCAGCAGTATTGAAGTCTCCCACGTAGAATTTTTTACAGTTTACAGATGCCTCACGTAACACCGGAATGCGGTGTCATGAGATGTCTTTCAAATCAAAACTTCTCCAATTAGTAGCATGATTTTCGTTTCTTCGGAGTTGATCGGACAATTCAGATGAATTTTTGTTTCTTTTTCGTAACAACCGGAAATCGTATCGTGATTTACGGTGGCGAAGTACAGGAAGCGATGCCTACTCCAAGCGATGCCTACAGGTGAGAGAGGGGAGTTTTTCCTTCAATAAGTTGGAATTTCAGGACGGCCCTTTTGTGATCCCATACTCGGGAACACGGTGTCGGTGGTGGGTTTCTTTGCCCGGTCTTCACAACTCGTCGCGCAATCAGGAACGTGATTCCAATTACAATTCCATAAACCGCCTTCGTCGAGCATCATCGACGTATCGGCCCGAGAGAAGCCTTTCGCAGCCTTTCCGACTTCTTCCGCTCCCTCAAGGAACAGACTGACAGGAGTCAGCATTCAAAGTAATTCTGCGTGCGCGTGTAAAAAGACGAGAAAAACTTCTACACCTCGAGAGCGGGTTAACTTGACTCGGTTCTAAAGGGCCCTTGATTTACTTCACTGAGTGGGGGAAACGTGAGAGAGCTGCGTCTCGAGGTCCGAAAAGGGCTGACATTTTGGTCTTTTGTAGAAAAGGGGATAAACAAAACATCAACGGTATCCTACAATTAGAGTATGCGTGAGAGGAGAGCAAAGATTGGGGGATATATCCCTTACAAATACCGGAAAATGGTGTAGCCTTTAGGTGAATATAAGGATTTTAGAAAGGCGTTGTTTATGCTAGAGAAGCAAAGAGATGTGAAATAGGAGAAAATTGCTTCTCGTGAACCCTTATATGTGAAATTTGTGTGGAATTACATAAAACGCTCCTTCGCTATAAGTCGAGTGAGTGCCTTGTTTTGTTATTTTAAAGAAATATAGAAAAACGACTCAACAAATGGAAATTATAATAAATTAGGCTGCTCTTAGTTATACCAGCGCACTTAGATGCTCTCGAGTACGTCTGGAGTAAAGTGACAAAGACAAGGCGGCGTTATGCAGATTACTGCGGCTGCCCAAATATGTCACGTTCAGTTTCCTTCGGCCGATGATCTTCCTCTTTCATCTCTTAATAAATGCGCACGACTTTGGTTTTTGTTTGTATTGTCACACGAACTAAATGTGAGCTGAACTGTTGCTGATTTTCAACTGTCGGCAATTATTCCATTCTGCTCAACCGCTTATATAAAAGGGCGGATCCCGGACGGGGTACGAAGAAGATATTTATTATGATTAATGAACGCACCTGTCACGGCTATACAGTCGTTCCCCTGAGCGCCATCCCAATAAGGGCACAGTGTACAAACCTTTTCTAATTGGCTTGAGATGTTGAGTGTTGAGAGGTATATCACAAACATACCACACAACGACTTGGTACACAGCAACCTGAAGCCGAAGGGAATAGATCAATTACACAGTCACAGTGTTACAGTAAATCTTCTACAAAACACACCATACTGAATATGTAGGCCACAGAGCCCTTTGTAATTATCTATTCACCGAAACCAATCGGAATTTTTGGCCGAAGTCTCAAACAAGAAGATGCCCGATCGTTTTTCGAGGAATTGACTCGGTAATCGCTTCCCTTCCTCGACTAACAAATTACCAGTAATTAATATCCAGGACGTCGCTGGCCGCGAATAACTTTAATAGTCATCCCACGCGGCATGTTTTTTGGAGATGAAACTATTTCATCAATTTCATATTTACAACTTTTTTATTCATTCCGATGCGAGATAACCCACCGCGGGGCGCGATAAATCATTCAATCTCACGAAGCCTTTCCACAAAGCAGTCAAGGAGTTGTGAAGTAAGCTACCCAGTGATTATGCTGGCCCTTCCCGCCTAAAAACTCTGATGGAATCGAAACTAAACGAGAAGACAAATGAGGTCCTTGTTAGGATATGGTGAAGGATGAGTGGAGCCAACGAGGTTCAGACGTGGTTCATCTTTTCCACCGAATTCAATAATTTTTCAAGTGGTCATCGATACAGGGGTTTGCGCGTGGTTTCATCCTATAAATCTAAACACTGAAGCTTTCTCGATAATTTTGCGTAGAGTCTGAGATACTTGAGAAGCGATTTAAACTTGACTCGGAGCTATTCAAGTCGTTTAATCAAGTGAGACACAGGGATCGGCCAAATGCTGCTGGCAAGAATTCATGGACAGATGTAGGGAGCACGTCATTTAATGATCTCATTGAAATGATCTCCTCCTCGTTCAGTGACACGTACAGACCTTCGCAAGCTAATGGACCTCTGTAAGAGGATACTGCACTCCTTATAAGTTAAAGGTTCAATGGCGTGGTCTGAGCTGTGGCTGGTTTTCCCTAGTAGTTTCAGTTGTGAAACACGCAGTTCAAGAGACCTCCATAAGTGAACGGACCCATTCGTTTCCTGCTAAGTTGTAACAAAATTTATATGGGGAAATTCATTGGGTGTTGAGTGAAACTGTGAATTCTCTAATGAGCAAATGGAGAATATCATTGCTAAGAATGTTTCGTGGCTTGAGTTGTCAGACATTCTTTGCCGGTAGTCCATGACACCTTGCGGTATAAAACAGCTAAATACCTCCGCTGCAAATACCCGAAAGGCTGCACCAACGAGCGGAAGGCATTACCACGTCGTGACGACATGCAGATAAGAAAAGTCGCTTTGACATCAAAGCTCGACGGACTGGAACGTGGAATACTTTCTCGGGGGAGCGAGAGAGGGTCGGGGTTGGGGAATGATAAACCGAAGAACTGGAAGGTCGTGTAGTAGGCGGCTAATGGCAGCAATACAAATAGGATTCAAGATGTAAGTGTGTACAACAAGTCGGCCCTAATCAGGCGGCCTGGGTTAATGCTGGGTTGTCTTTCTCAAGAGCGGCTGACAGGTGAATAAGCCACTTAGTTATACCTCGTGACCGTCCGCGGGGATTCTGACGGGGTTGAAGATCGCCCTGGTGGAGGGGATCCGTTAAACCTTGTTTCCATTCCTTTCCTCGATTCAAGAGTGTCCTCCGGCTCTTGAAACGCAAGAAATGATCTAATTGGAATGAAGAGGAGATCGTTTTTTCCCCTCGGGGGAAACTCTCCATGAATATTTTCGGAGTCTGGGAGTTTCTTCGCGTTTTTTATTCCGAGGGGGCACCGCCGGTCAACAACTCCGGAATAAATTGAATGGGAATCTGCATCGAATGTCCGACGAACTGGAGGGACATCGACGAGTCGTAACGAGACTTTACCAAAAAAACATACAGAAGTAAAATGCAGTTCGTCTCATGTTTGGCTGGACAGAAACGTGGAGCCAAGAAGCGGAAGCATTCACCCAAATGACTCCAAACAAATATTGTTATCCTGTTGAAAGGTTACCGAAGGCCTGTTTGATCGAATTTCATCTTTACAACGTTTCGCCCACAATCTTCGAAGTGCAAATACTTGGACTCAACATGGTTCCATGGTATTGCCTAACTGTGATCATAATATATTAAATTTTGAGGTGCGTCATTCAATTGAAGCTGGTGTGATGTGGAAGAGTGAAATTCGAGGCAATTGCACCTTACAGCCAAGTCTTTCTACTCGATAAGAAATGAGTTGAAATTGATGGAATAACTGGTTGAGGCACAGCATTTCATCATTTCGACCTGTGCCGCACAGTATACCATCATTTCGACCTGTGCTCCTTCGACATTCCACCCCACCTTCACTGAGGATGTTGCTCTAGTCATTCTTCCTGCAGCTGCTACGTCTACTACCAACATAATCATATATTTTTTCACGAAGCCATGCCTAATTGTGTTGTACGAAAGTCCACAGAACATCAGCATTCCTGGATTACTTCGAAGCTCCTCATTCACTTCAAGGTGAATTTTTCCATTACCGAAATTCGAATAGGTACTACAATCTACCTGAGACGAGAAGTATCTGCCCGCCAAAACATCATACGATGTTTCAAGTACCCATTCTGTAATTTTATGTAATTCTTAACTCTGTAGTTTATGTAAAGGCCATGATTTTATTTATTTTGTAATTTTTTTGTATTTACAACTTTAAGGGCCCCTAGAGGCCTATTGTAAATGTTTATGCCAATAAAGGTGTAAAGGTCTTTTCACCACTGCTGATAAATCCAGCAATCGCTAGGAATACCAACAGAGTGCTACCTTCTCCACTACAAGGCAGCTTCACCATGTCTTCCAAAATACTTGGACGACAGACGACGGTATTAGCATACAAAGCGCGTAACACGTTTGTGAGGGGATCAAAACAGTCAGAAATTTTAGTTTTTATTTTTGAAATGGATATTAGGTACTTTTGACCAAGGGCATTCCAAAACCGTGTGAAGTTTTTTTTTTTTTTTTTTTTTTTTTCATCCCAAAACTGCAGTTACATGTAACGCGACACCAATAAACAGCAGCGGCCAATTTGGTTTGGACTTTAACTTGACGCTGCCAAGGCTCCGGATCAGCTGAATGGCTCCTACAGATTTTTTCTGTAATATTCACACTATGATGGTGTAATTTGGTACGTAGCCTCCTTAGGACTTTAACTTGACGCTGCCCAAGCCCCGGATCAGCTGAGTGGCTCCTAAAGCTAATTTTTATGTTATTTACAATATGAAGCTGTAATTTCACATGACCGGGATTAGCTGAGATGCTCTTAAAGCTAATTCCTATGCTTTTCACACTAACAAGATGTCTTTTGGTATGTAGCCTCCTTACGACATTAACTTAACGCAGCTGAGCAACTAATAACATTCTTTTGAACTTTGAATATTTTTTTCCAGTGTTGTTAATGGGGCGCCATCGTGGTTTCCATGGTAACAATTGTTACTTTTTCAAGGAAAGTCATAACCTGCTCAAAAGGGTGGTTCCAGACTTGTGACTGGTTCTGTTGTCATTTCGACGTCAAAAGGCAAGAGACGATGAAGTAGCTGCCGTCATTGTGAATAGTTAAGAGGTTCGGCTCACGAACTGCAATCCAATGTCCGTCACAGTACCCGCTCACTGTGAATATAGCAACAAAACCCTACAAAAACTACGAAATAACTCATCCGTGCCAGCCTCAGACCGACATTCTTTCCCTCGGCCGTTCAACGAAACCGCCGATTATCACATCGACCCCTTCTCTCCCCATACCATTGTCTACATCAGCATACAACTCCCTCCCTCCAAAATGAAAAAATATAAAAAAAATCTCTTGAAACCAATCTAAAAGGGTACGAAAGAAGGCAGATTATAGTTCTGCAAGTTCCCGCCCCTATGAGGGGTGCACCGGTGTGTCATCAGGAAATTTACGATCCACCTGGTCCCATATCCTTTCCCCATACGAACCGTCCAAGAACCATCCGCAGTCGGTGAACTAGTCGGTTGTTTTTTCAAAACCGAAAATCCGACGTAATAAATCACGAGTTGTACGTTTTTACGGATTTCTCCAGAAGATGTAATTGCCCTGTAATCACTATACACCTAACGTGAGTTTCCGAGGATGAAAAAAAATCACCTTATTGTAATTATCGTGGAAGAAAAGAACGAAAAATCAAGTAATGAATAGGACTAAAAAGAACTGTTGAACTACGAAATGTTCCGGTGATTTTCACATTTAAACGGGCCCTCGTAGGTCCAATTATTTCGGGACGGGCCCCTCGCGTTTTGGTGCTCCCCTTTCCCGTCGTCTTCCCACTGTTCGGAACGACGGACTGATTTATTGACTAGTGTTTTGTTTGATACGATCAAGTCCCGGAGTTTCCCCTCCAGATCTCCGGCCTCCTGGAGGATACCATCTCCCCGCGAGCTCCGTTCCGGATTTGATTCGGTCCTATTTAAGAATAAAACAACCATATTATTAGTCAGCGTTTGCCTTTGTTTTGATAGCGGCGGCTTAAATAGGTTCGTTATTTATCGTCAGGTTGACCCAGTTGGGGCGAATGATGTGGCGCTCCCGGGGATTCTACCGTGACATTCGAACGGACGTTGACGCCTGTCGTGTGCGTTTCGTCTTATCGCTGTCATACTTAGGCCAGTCGTAATAGACACAAAAATGCAGCACATTATTCCATAACGGTCTATTCTGCCATGTGAAACAGAAACGCCTCATCTGTGAATCATAACGTTTCGGAAATTTGCCTCCAAACTTTCTCAATGGAAACGTCTAATACGGCCTCCACAGTCATTCCAGTGACCCCATTTTTTCGCCAGTACTTCATGTTGACTTATTCACTGAAATGTAAATAATAATGATATTATGTATAATAATTATACAAAATCGATTTTCCCATTTAAGGTATCGATTCTTAGCATTTGAGGCGATTTTTCAATTTTAAGCTCGATTGTTTGGGGTTTTCGTTAAGGAGAGATGCCTCATCTCGTCTAAAGGTTCTCTACTTTCACAAAAACTATTTAAATACTGGTTTTTGTGAAAGTAGAGAACCTTTAGAAGACATGAGGCATCTCTCCTTAACAAAAACCCCAAACCATCGAGCTTAAAATTTGAAAAATCGCTCGATCAAATATTTACTCAGCTGTTTGGCCTTGAGGTCTTTTTAAACAAAACAACTAGGAAGTAATTATTTTGTAAAGGCGTGGGAATTCCTTCGGGGTTTCCCGATTTTGAGGCGTTTTTCTTTCAAAAAACCAGATCGACAATTGTATTACCATTGTATATTCCATTATATTTGGTTATCGGCTGTAAGTTATTGGATATATATTAACGAATTATGTTCAGTTCAATGTTATGTTATGTTATCAGTGGATCAAGACAGACAGTAATAAACGTTGTAGAAAAATATTCAGCGTTTTTTCGTCGTATATTCGTTCAGGCGCAGGCTCGTTCAGAAACCCCTCGTCGGTCGTAAAATAGATAATTTTCTATTGAAGGCGCTTACAGTTCAAGCTCGTCGCCGTGAATCACCCAATTACCGCCACTTGAAGGCGAAAGAGCAAGTTCGTTACATAATGAGAAGCAAGCGGATCCCCTTTCAGCCTTCATTGACCGGATAGTCATCGCTTGTTTCGTCCCGCCACGAACTGTTATCTATTTGACTCAACGAGATCCCAGAGCTATAACCGGGATATTCCTGAAGGGATTAATTGCCCTTTCGAAAAGCAGATGTTGTGGAAGGTAATTGGTCTTTCTCGAACCAAGTCGAAGATGAACTTGATTTCCGATGGATCCCCAGATGAGTTCACTTAACACGGCACCGAACTTCTCTCATCACGATGCACCGTAAACAAGATGAAAATTTTCACACTAATCGCGCAAACATTTATTTAGATGCCTTCCAGCCGATTAGAAGCCGAATTGGCTCAAGCCGGATACGTTCGCCCTCCCTATACCAACGCAACATTAAACTTTCTGTATCTAAATCGCTGTTTAATCTTCGTTCACGGTTTTCAGATGAACTTTCAAACCGATTTAGTAAGGGTATCACAACATCACAACTAACAACCCATTTCATTAAGTCCACCTACCTTGGAAACATCAGTATAATTAATACCAAAATGCAATCAATTACCACGTCAGTTAGTTGAGGTACTTACAGAACTTCCCGAGAGCCCTACAGATCGAACGCCTACTGGAAAATCAAATTGGGAAATGCGTGAATTTAAATGTAAAAACTCTGCAAATTCTTGACACAACGGTTCATTATCTTCTTTGTACAGATCACCCTTCTGTCTAGATCACTAGGTATAAATGTCTAGATCCTAAATGTTAGATTAATTATTATTGTCAATTATCACTAATTATTAACAATTTTATCAAGTACCTAGTGAAAATTATTATAATTTATTGTTAGGTATTAATAATTCGTATTTATTATTAATAATTATTATTATTAATTATGATTAATTAATACGATATAATTCTGGGGTTTTTAATACTACGGCGGTAATAATTTTTCTATAAAAGAAGTACCTACCAACAAACATTCGAAATTACCTTCATTTCCGTAGCACGAAACGCACCTCAGAACAACAAACTCGACATCACTTAAGCCATATGATGTTCCAAAGAGCTTGTTAGTATGAAAATGGACCTGTATTTCAACAGTTTGATTCACGATCGTGTGGTGAGGCACAATCTAAACCTCTGCAAACTCATTTGTGGGACCTGGTCTGCAAATCCTTGACTATTAAACTTGGTTGCGCCCCAATAGTCAAAACTTCTCTGACCTGCTGTAGTCAACCGTCTAGGAATTTCAACTTGTATTTTATCCGTCGCTCTGGTAATACTTTTATTTCTTTTAAGTTTTCCTGTTTGTATTAGTTTGTAGATAATGGCTAGGGTAGTTTTTTCTAATAGGTTTTTGAATGTTAATATTTTGGATTCCTTGAATAATTGATTTGATGGGTATCTGTGCGGTTTGTTGAATAAAATTTATTTTGTGTGGTAAGTAAATTTTTTATTTTATTTGAGTAAGCATTCCCCCACGCAACTATTCCATAATTTAACTGTGATTGCACCAGAAATTAAAACTCAATTTTTACTCCCTCGAGCGGTCGCGGGCGGCATTTTATGCCGAAATTAAAACTTAATTTTTACTCCCTCGAGCGGTCGCGGGCGGCATTTAATGCCGAAATTAAAACTCAATTTTTACTCCCTCGAGCGGTCGCGGGCGGCATTTTATGCCGAAATTAAAACTCAATTTTTACTCCCTCGAGCGGTCGCGGGCGGCATTTTATGCCGAAATTAAAACTCAATTTTTACTCCCTCGAGCGGTCGCGGGCGGCATTTTATGCCGAAATTAAAACTCAATTTTTACTCCCTCGAGCGGTCGCGTGCGGCATTTTATGCCGAAATTAAAACTCAATTTTTACTCCCTCGAGCAGTCGCGGGCGGCATCTTAGCCGAAATTAAAACTCAACTTTTACTCCCTCGAGCGGTCGCGGGCGGCATTTTATGCCGAAATTAATACTCAATTTTTACTCCCTCGAGCGGTCGCGGGCGGCATTTTATGCCGAAATTAATACTCAATTTTTACTCCCTCGAGCGGTCGCGGGCGGCATTTTATGCCGAAATTAAAACTCAATTTTTACTCCCTCGAGCGGTCGCGGGCGGCATTTTATGCCGAAATTAAAACTCAATTTTTACTCCCTCGAGCGGTCGCGGACGGCATTTTATGCCGAAATTAAAACTCAATTTTTACTCCCTCGAGCGGTCGCGGGCGGCATTTTATGCCGAAATTAAAACTCAATTTTTACTCCCTCGAGCGGTCGCGGGCGGCATTTTATGCCGAAATTAAAACACAATTTTTACTCCCTCGAGCGGTCGCGGGCGGCATTTTATGCCGAAATTAAAACTCAATTTTTACTCCCTCGAGCGGTCGCGGGCGGCATTTTATGCCGAAATTAAAACTCAATTTTTACTCCCTCGAGCGGTCGCGGGCGGCATTTTATGCCGAAATTAAAACTCAATTTTTACTCCCTCGAGCGGTCGCGGGCGGCATTTTATGCCGAAATTCAAACTCAATTTTTACTCCCTCGAGCGGTCGCGGGCGGCATTTTATGCCGAAATTCAAACTCAATTTTTACTCCCTCGAGCGGTCGCGGGCGGCATTTTATGCCGAAATTAAAACTCAATTTTTACTCCCTCGAGCGGTCGCGGGCGGCATTTTATGCCGAAATTAAAACTTTTTTTTTTTTTTTTAAAGCATTTTTTGACAAAAACAAAAATAGGTATTTACACTCATTGAAAATAAATCATAAATGCTACAACCCCTCTAAGAAAACTTGTGTAGGGGTTGGAGTAGAGTAACAGAAAATAAATAATCATAACTTGTAGAAAAATAAATAAATAATTAAATTACAAAATCTAAGACCATGTAATGGAATTAACATAATTTCTATTGTTACCATTGATAAAAAGATTATCAAGTTTATTCGTTGATCCCTATTACACTCTCATTTTGGTTTATTATCTTCGATAATGAACCATTGGAACCAGAAATGTAAATAATAATGATATTATGTATAATAATTATACAAAATCGATTTTCCCATTTAAGGTATCGATTCTTAGCATTTGAGGCGATTTTTCAATTTTAAGCTCGATTGTTTGGGGTTTTCGTTAAGGAGAGATGCCTCATCTCGTCTAAAGGTTCTCTACTTTCACAAAAACTATTTAAATACTGGTTTTTGTGAAAGTAGAGAACCTTTAGAAGACATGAGGCATCTCTCCTTAACAAAAACCCCAAACCATCGAGCTTAAAATTTGAAAAATCGCTCGATCAAATATTTACTCAGCTGTTTGGCCTTGAGGTCTTTTTAAACAAAACAACTAGGAAGTAATTATTTTGTAAAGGCGTGGGAATTCCTTCGGGGTTTCCCGATTTTGAGGCGTTTTTCTTTCAAAAAACCAGATCGACAATTGTATTACCATTGTATATTCCATTATATTTGGTTATCGGCTGTAAGTTATTGGATATATATTAACGAATTATGTTCAGTTCAATGTTATGTTATGTTATCAGTGGATCAAGACAGACAGTAATAAACGTTGTAGAAAAATATTCAGCGTTTTCTCGTCGTATATTCGTTCAGGCGCAGGCTCGTTCAGAAACCCCTCGTCGGTCGTAAAATAGATAATTTTCTATTGAAGGCGCTTACAGTTCAAGCTCGTCGCCGTGAATCACCCAATTACCGCCACTTGAAGGCGAAAGAGCAAGTTCGTTACATAATGAGAAGCAAGCGGATCCCCTTTCAGCCTTCATTGACCGGATAGTCATCGCTTGTTTCGTCCCGCCACGAACTGTTATCTATTTGACTCAACGAGATCCCAGAGCTATAACCGGGATATTCCTGAAGGGATTAATTGCCCTTTCGAAAAGCAGATGTTGTGGAAGGTAATTGGTCTTTCTCGAACCAAGTCGAAGATGAACTTGATTTCCGATGGATCCCCAGATGAGTTCACTTAACACGGCACCGAACTTCTCTCATCACGATGCACCGTAAACAAGATGAAAATTTTCACACTAATCGCGCAAACATTTATTTAGATGCCTTCCAGCCGATTAGAAGCCGAATTGGCTCAAGCCGGATACGTTCGCCCTCCCTATACCAACGCAACATTAAACTTTCTGTATCTAAATCGCTGTTTAATCTTCGTTCACGGTTTTCAGATGAACTTTCAAACCGATTTAGTAAGGGTATCACAACATCACAACTAACAACCCATTTCATTAAGTCCACCTACCTTGGAAACATCAGTATAATTAATACCAAAATGCAATCAATTACCACGTCAGTTAGTTGAGGTACTTACAGAACTTCCCGAGAGCCCTACAGATCGAACGCCTACTGGAAAATCAAATTGGGAAATGCGTGAATTTAAATGTAAAAACTCTGCAAATTCTTGACACAACGGTTCATTATCTTCTTTGTACAGATCACCCTTCTGTATAGATCACTAGGTATAAATGTCTAGATCCTAAATGTTAGATTAATTATTATTGTCAATTATCACTAATTATTAACAATTTTATCAAGTACCTAGTGAAAATTATTATAATTTATTGTTAGGTATTAATAATTCGTATTTATTATTAATAATTATTATTATTAATTATGATTAATTAATACGATATAATTCTGGGGTTTTTAATACTACGGCGGTAATAATTTTTCTATAAAAGAAGTACCTACCAACAAACATTCGAAATTACCTTCATTTCCGTAGCACGAAATGCACCTCAGAACAACAAACTCGACATCACTTAAGCCATATGATGTTCCAAAGAGCTTGTTAGTATGAAAATGGACCTGTATTTCAACAGTTTGATTCACGATCGTGTGGTGAGGCACAATCTAAACCTCTGCAAACTCATTTGTGGGACCTGGTCTGCAAATCCTTGACTATTAAACTTGGTTGCGCCCCAATAGTCAAAACTTCTCTGACCTGCTGTAGTCAACCGTCTAGGAATTTCAACTTGTATTTTATCCGTCGCTCTGGTAATACTTTTATTTCTTTTAAGTTTTCCTGTTTGTATTAGTTTGTAGATAATGGCTAGGGTAGTTTTTTCTAATAGGTTTTTGAATGTTAATATTTTGGATTCCTTGAATAATTGATTTGATGGGTATCTGTGCGGTTTGTTGAATAAAATTTATTTTGTGTGGTAAGTAAATTTTTTATTTTATTTGAGTAAGCATTCCCCCACGCAACTATTCCATAATTTAACTGTGATTGCACCAGAAATTAAAACTCAATTTTTACTCCCTCGAGCGGTCGCGGGCGGCATTTTATGCCGAAATTAAAACTCAATTTTTACTCCCTCGAGCGGTCGCGGGCGGCATTTTATGCCGAAATTAAAACTTAATTTTTACTCCCTCGAGCGGTCGTGGGCGGCATTTTATGCCGAAATTAAAACTCAATTTTTACTCCCTCGAGCGGTCGCGGGCGGCATTTTATGCCGAAATTAAAACTCAATTTTTACTCCCTCGAGCGGTCGCGGGCGGCATTTTATGCCGAAATTAAAACTCAATTTTTACTCCCTCGAGCGGTCGCGTGCGGCATTTTATGCCGAAATTAAAACTCAATTTTTACTCCCTCGAGCGATCGCGGGCGGCATTTTATGCCGAAATTAAAACTCAATTTTTACTCCCTCGAGCAGTCGCGGGCGGCATCTTAGCCGAAATTAAAACTCAACGTTTACTCCCTCGAGCGGTCGCGGGCGGCATTTTATGCCGAAATTAATACTCAATTTTTACTCCCTCGAGCGGTCGCGGGCGGCATTTTATGCCGAAATTAAAACTCAATTTTTACTCCCTCGAGCGGTCGCGGGCGGCATTTTATGCCGAAATTAAAACTCAATTTTTACTCCCTCGAGCGGTCGCGGGCGGCATTTTATGCCGAAATTAAAACTCAATTTTTACTCCCTCGAGCGGTCGCGGACGGCATTTTATGCCGAAATTAAAACTTGAGTAAAAATTGAGTTTTAATATCGGCATAAAATGCCGCCCGCGACCGCTCGAGGGAGTAAAAATTGAGTTTTAATTTCG